>CM028352.1:47053594-47133441 GCA_016618105.1 Dendrobium huoshanense | reverse complement strand
AACCTTAAGGAACTAGCCCGAGGCTTACCAAGAGGTGGGTTGAATTAGTAATTTTAAAAAGTCTTCTTAACTCCAAAATAACGTTGACAATATATTTTAGAAAAGTAAAAAAATCTTAAATATCAAATTCTAATTCATTGCGGAAGCAAATGAGTTTATAAAAAATAATGATTTCTCTATGATAATTATTTTTTTATGAAACAAAGCAACAATCATAAATTTTTATAAGTAATTATAATAGAAATAAAATGGAGGAAATATTAAAGTGCAAAAAGGAAAAACATACCAGAGATTTTATAGTGATTCGGTCAACCTTGATATAGGTCCACTCCCAGAGTCATCTGCTCTGAGAATTGCCTAAAATAAAGTAACTCTCCTTTTGCTCTCACAATGAGGATAAGCCCTTACAAACCCCCTTTCACCAAACTTGATGTGTCTTAGTGTCAAATGCTATGCAACGCTCCTAGTGACGGTAGCAAACCGTGACTTATTTTTTTCCATCTTATAGAAGGCAGAGAACATTAGCTACTTTTTCTCTCTCTTCGGGAAGGCAGGTACCTCGAGGACTTGACCTAGAAGCCTCTCTCCCTAGAGAGATTTCGAGGTCTCACCAAAGCCATAGGAGGAGCATGGGTGTAGCTACCCTGGAGCAGTCGTTGTGATCCCATCACACTCCTCCCTCATGCTAAACCTCACCTTCTTCTTCCACTCAAACAATGGATTTCTAAAAAGCTTCTGTTTCAAAGTATTTTCAACATTCATATAATCCTCTCACCATTACAAGGATAATCTCTAAACTTGCTTAAGTATTGGCCTTCAAGAAATCCTAAAAAATCATATAAGCCAGCACTATTTGTATAGTACGATTTGAGTTCATATAGTATAATCAATTCAAAACTAGTCTTATCTAGTACGATGTAATTAGTCATTCAAATGAACTATTCAATTATTTCAAATACATCGTACTATATGATCCATAGATTATCTAGTACGTTCTGTTTGATTTCCACTATTGGTACAGCATGATTCTTAGGATGATTGAAAATCATCTCGACTAGTCATCCTGTACTGCTTTCATTATACAGTACGGTTAGTTGATTTTAAGTAAGTCGTATAGTAAGATATGAATATCACACGATATGATTAGTTCAAAAATTATGATATTATTTGGTATAATCTTTGGGGTGATCAAATTTCATCTCTGCTAATCATTTAGTACAATCAATATTATATAACACGATCATTTATCATTAATTAAACCATAATTTGATTTACTAATTATAGGGGTTAATTTAACAAAGATTTTAAATATTGATATAGTACAATTAGTTCAAAAATCAAATTTCAATATCTTACTTAAATTAATCTGGTGGCTTGGGGCTTTAGATCGTAATAAATTATATAATATGATAAAGATCGTATATTACAATTTGTTCACAGAAATTATTTTTTCAATTAGTCGTTAAGCCCATTCTTTCTATACTGATCGTACAATATAATTACAAGTCATACAATTTGATTGTAAGTCGTATAGTTAGTATAATAACTTTAACCTTTAAAAATTATATCTGTCCCCCTATGTGTGTGTGCACAATCACTCAATTTCATACACTCTTATGTGACCAGACTCAAGAAATAGAAAATAAATAAAAATAAAATTATAAATTTTATTACCTGACATTTCTATTCTACCCATTATTGAGCTTTCACTAGTCTTGAGCAGTTTATTTTTACCTGCAATGATAATGCTCACAGACAAGAAATATCTAAAATATTTAGTGAAAAAAATAGTAATTCAATTAATAATATATATATATCGTCATCAAAATCATAGCTAGGGATCCTAGATTGCAATATGAATATCTAGCTATGATAATCTAGATGAATTATCATTAATCTAATATTCAAAGTTTTGTTAACAAATGATATATCTCCCTGGAGGAAAAAAATATCATTCGTTATTAACTGTTCGAATATGAAAAGAATAATCGTCATTGATTTCTATTTTCCTAAAGAAGACTCATTAAAACTTGAAGACTGATTTTGGAAAAGTTATGGATTCCTAAATCTCTTATGAGTGTAAGCGCTGCAGTTAATTGAATTATATGGAGATTAAATTCCTTATGAATACACTCGACTAAAATAATGGCAAAAGTTATGTTTAGAGATTTTTTAGGAGTGATATTAAAGGAGGTAAATTGTGAATCTAAATTGGGAATGAATCAAGTTGGAGCACTTATTTTTGAAGTCAACAAAGGAGGGATAGGAGATACTTTAAGATTTTGAAACAATCCAGAAGTATCCCAACTTAATCGATGTGTTGGGATTTAAATTTTAGATTAAAATAATCTTTAATTTGAGTTTAGTGATTTATTAGAAATTTGATATTATATTCCTTGAAGTTAAAGTTTTATAATTTAGAATCTACCCCAGATTCTAAATCTAAATTGGGCACTAGATGAATATTTGTCCATAACTTAACTAATGCAATGCAAAACCTAGACTTACCCAAGCCTCGACTAGGAAGCCAACTAACCCTAGGGGTGATCTAAATCTATGAGTCCAAACATTTTTATGAAAGAGTGGTAGAGATATTTTCATTAAAGTTTCTGAGAATTGAGATCAACGTCTAGAACAGATCCTAATTAGTCTCTCGACTTATGTAGGGAAAAAATGCTTAAATTGAATGCAACTCAAATTTTAGAGTCTTTTAATTAGTTTGTAATACAATATATGCTGATTGACTCGATTAATACAAAAAATATATATAAAGTAATTTTTAAAAAGGTTTTAAAATTATTTTTTCTTAGAGATTATATAATTTCACCTTCACAGATCTGCACCCTCAAAAGCTACGTGATCTACAAGAACCCGTAAGTGGGGATCTACCTAACAAGGAAGAGAAAGTCAATAATATGCTTTATGTGAACTCCTGGCAGTTTTGAACTTACTTCTTAGATTGCTAAGATTACCATATTAGCCTAAAAAAATTTATTTAAATTTGTGTTGAGAAAGATTTATATGTTCCCTCATGAGCCTCCACGTAGCCAGGCTAAAATAAAAATGGCATGCAATCTTTAAAAAAAAAGTAGGCAACCCTCATCATGATCAAACTAAATCAAAAATATAATAAATCAAATTAGATAAATAAATTTCTATAAATATATTGTCTATTTATTACAACCTAGAATTAATAGAAATTAAAAGTGGTCTGACACTACTGAAAGTTCAACAAGGATGTTAAGCCCTTATAAACTAGACTCAAGGCTAACCGAGACGGGGGGGGGGGGGGGGGGGGGGATTAATCAGTATTTAAAAAATCCTTAAATAGAATTAGAAACACAATAAAACAATCACCACATAATTTAAATGTAGAAAAATAACAAGAAATAACACACCATATTTATAGTGGTTCGGTCCAACCTGACCTACGTCCACTCCTCCGAGGCACCCTCCAAGTATTCCACTAAACCTTTAGTGTCTCTCATTTAGCCCCAACTGCTAGGCGAATAAGCCCTTATAAAATAACTTCCATCTTCCTCGGTGCGGCAGAGTAGCCGGCCCTTTGTCACCAAAGAGATCTTCTTCCCAAAACATCCCTCAAGAGGAACCTTGAATCCGATGGTACTAAGGTGCAAGCTCGCCGGAGCAACCGTGTGGAATCCCCTCCACACTCTCTTGAAATTCCCTCTAAGGATCTTCTCATTCTCTTATACTCCACCCTTTCCTCTCTCCCTTTTAAGTTCTCTCTTCAAGTTTTCTCCATAAGAATGAAGCTTCAATGGCTGGCAAAGATACTAACTTGTATAAATAAGAGGTCTTAAATAGAAAAGCTCCAAATTTGCTCTTAATTACAATAAACTGACATTATCATCCAGAATTATATTCATATTGTCCTGTTTGATTAGTTTAAATCATTGAGCATCGTTCAATGCATTTCCTTGATTGTATGTCTGGATGATGAAAAAGTAAACTGATCCTACATGATGATCTCATGATCGTCCGATTTGATTAGTATAAAAAGTCATATATCATCTAGAGTAGATGGAGTCAAACCGATTATGAATCATCTAGGAAGAACTAAGGTTTGTAAACTTATCATCCTGGATGATCCTGAGATCGTCTAGGCCGATATGATCGAGCAATCAAATCTTAATTACTTTTCTTAATTACGAGATTAATTTAGGTATAATTATACTGCATTATCCAGGCCGATGTCCAAAAATAAATGACGCCTAAATAGATATGGTTGTTGATTCATTCTGATTTGAGCTCATCATCCGGTACGATGATACTATCATCCAATACAATTCTCTTAAATGCTTCTACCTTAACTATGATGCCCTAATTAGGGTTTCTATTTTTGACTGGTCATCTAGGACAATTTTTGGATCGTACCAGATTATGTGATCAAAATTGAAAATACTATCAAAATAGTCAAAAAATTTTCTACAGTGTGTATATCTAAGATTTCTAAGCAACCATACACCCTTACATAACATGACTCAAGAAATAAAAAATATACTAAAGCAAATTACAAAATAAAACTTATTCTACCAAATCTTGAGCCTTGAATGGTGCATCATAATCCTGAAAAGTTAGTATACACACAAATAAAAATATATTACAAATACAGGTAGACATCAGAAGTTATCATAAAAAATATAAACTCATAAGCCCGAGTTGCAACAATCAACCCCTTTTTTATGATGGCAAATATTTCTGATTGAATTTACAAAATTGAAAATATTTTCTACTAATCTACCCCCCACTAGAATAAAAATTTAAAATTAGGAGAAAACAAATTTTGGTTAAACTTATATTTTTTTAATTAATAAAAAGTAAAAAAATACAAATACAATAGTACATTCTCCCACTTTGACATTATTAAAAAAAGAAGGGGCACAAACTATCAGAATAATAAAAAAATGATTAAAAAATAAAATGATCCCTCATCTAGTAAAAAAAAAATTAATATTCTTAAAATGACAAAGTTACCACTAGATTTTATTCAGAAACTTAGTAATGAATGTATTGACAATGCATAACCTAAAAATTTTAGAAATTCAAAAATTATTAATCCAAGCTCAAGCTTTTTTTAAAGGCTAAAAAACCTTTTAATTTAATATCTAAATCAAGGAAAAAATTAGAAAAAAAATATTAACTTTTTCAAAACTCATTTCATAAAACATATTTAATAGAAGATTATGTAAAAATTGGTGAACCATGAATTATGATTTTCAAGCTCAAGTATAGAAAATATCAATAGGTAAAAGGGTTTTCTTAAGATTTAAAAAGTACAAGAAATGTAAGCTTACTTTTTGTGGGATCATTTTATGCCTCTTATCAAATTTTTGGCGCATTTTACGCATCTTTAAATTTTGATACACTTTGTGTATCTTTCTCAATTTGACGTTATTGTGCATCTTTTGATTTGGCATCATTATCTAATTTTTTTTATTTTTTTTTTATTTTTTTTCAATCAAATATGCTACCTTTCTGAAATTATAAAAACTAAACCAAACCTATTCTATTGATAAAATACACAACTTGATTAAGAAAATTATGAGGTAGATTCAACAACTTGCAAAAGATCCCTATACGATATATAAGATGTAGGAAGATTAATAAAGTTTAATTTCATAATTAAATTTGTTATATGATGAAGATCTTGAATCATAAGTAGAATGACCTCTTTAAGAAAAGAGATACAGAGACAAAATCATGTGTTTTCTTCCTTTGACTATTTTTAGAGAAGTCAATCATACCTTACATAAGAATTCAAGAAAAATAGGAAGTAGGTTTCTCATTTTTTTTTAAAATGATTTTAAATAAATATTTGATTTTTTAAAGTTAATACGAAATAAAAAAGGTGACATGTGTGTGTTGATCAGAGAGAACTTCACAAAAGAAAAAGTAATAACAAAATTAAAATTTTAACGTAATAAAAAAAAGAATTGGAAAAGAATAAACCTTAAGAAAATAAAAAAAAAAAAAACAAGAACACAATGAACAAAAAATTGCATAAACACACAAATAAGGGTTTAAACATTATCTTGCTCCTGGTCTGATGATTCAAAATTTAGGTCTGACTAGGAGATTTTTTGCTTTTCATTATTTATCATTTCTACAATTTGCTTAGCTTTACCCTTTTCTTTTTGCAAGAAGAGTTCTCAAATTAGTGCACTGATTTTTCATATATCCAGATTTCCTACGTCCAAAGCAAATAATATTAAAAAAATTCCTAACATTCTAACAATTTTTTACCTTTATTCCACTTTTGTTGATTCTTATTCTTTAGTGAGTTTTTCAATTTGCTTGTTAAGTCATCGCTTTTGTCACTAACTAAGTCACTTTTCTCTGTGTTTTCAGCACTTAGCACTAACGTTTCACCTGCATCCAAAAACCTTTGGGCCAAACTTTTTTCTTAGGTAATGAGTGAGTCAATCAAATTATCAAAAGAATATTCATTCAAATTTTTTGATTCACAAATAACAACAACTTTGACATCAAACATATCAAGTAGACAATGTAAAATTCTATTGACTTTTTTAAAGTTTGAAAATTCTTAACCTAAAGCTTGTAATGATGTCACAATTTGAATAAACTTACTATACATGTCTAAGATCGTCTCATAAGGTTTCATGCAAAATAGATCATAATCATGTATTAAAGTATTCAATCTAGATAGCTTAATTTCACTAGTTTCTTTGTATATAGTGTATAATTTATCCCAAATTTCCTTATCAGTAGTGTATGTTGATAAAAATATACAATCTTCATAATTTAAAGCACAAAAAATAATTTAACGATTTAGCATTCGATTGAGCATTGGGTTTTTCTTATCTACTCCAATGATCAAAAGGAATATCAATTTTAATTTCATCTATAACACGTGACGGTAAATAATAATCAGTTAAAATCATATCCACATTTGATAATCAATTGATTGCAAGAAAGTAGACATGCAAAATTTTCAAAAATCAAAAGTAATATTTTCAAATTAACGTGATCGGGTGATTAAATAACCTTCTGAAATATTAGAATTATAAAAATTAGCCATTGATTGAAATTTAAAAACTTTTAAACTTAATTTTTATGAATCCTGCTCTGATACCACTTGAAAGTTCGACAGCGATGTTAAGCCCTTATGAACTAATTCCAAGGCTAACCAAGAGGGGGGAGGAGGGTGAATTGGTATTTAAAAAATCCTTCAAACAGAATCACAAACATAACCAAAAAATCTCCATAAAAATTAAAATACATAAATTAAATGCAAAAAAATAATAAGAAAGAATACGCCATATTTATAGTGGTTCAGTCCAACTTGACCTACGTCCACTCCTCAGAGGCACTCTCTGAGTATTGCACTAAACCATTAATATGTCTCCTTTAACCCCCACAACTAGGCGGAGAAGCCCTTACAAAATCATTTCCACCTTCTCCAGTGCGGTGGAGTAGTCGAGCCCTTTGACACCAAAAAGATCTTCTTCTTCCCAAAAATTCCCTGAAGTCAAATCTTGAATCCAATGGTACTAAGGTGCAAGCTCGCCGGAGCAACCGTGTGGAATCCCCTCCACACTCCTTTGAAACCTCCTCCAAGGATCTACTCCCTCTCTCAAACTCCATCTTTTCTTCTCTCCCTTTCAAGTCCTCTCTTCAAGTTTCTTCTAGAAGAATGAAGCTTCAATTGCTACCAAAGAAACTAACTTGTATAAACAAGAGGTCTTAAATATAAGTGCTCTAAATTTGTTTTTAATTATAATAAATCGATATGATCAAGTAGGATGATATCCATATTATTTTGTACGATTAGTTTAAAACATTGAGCATCATCCAAAGCATTGCACTGATTATATGTCTGGACGATGAAAAAGTAAATTAATCGTCTGAGTTGATTACTACAAAAAGGCACATATCGTCTAGAGCATCACCTTGGATGGAGCAAGGCTGATTATGAAACATCTAGTAAGAACAAAGGTTTGTAAATTGATCATCCCGGACGATCCTGAGATTGTCCAGGATGAAATGATCGAGCAATCAAATCTTAATTTCTTTCCTTAATTATCAAATTAATTTTTGCATAATTGTACTGCATTGTTCAGGCTAATGTCCTGGGAGTGTCCAAAAATAAACTATACCTAAATTATATGGCGGCTGATTCTTTCTGATTTGAGCCCATTGTCCTGTATGATGATATTTTTGTTAAGGACGATTCGCTTAAATGTGGTCGCCTTAACTAGGATGCCCTAATTTGGGTTGCTATTTTTGATTGGTAGTCTAGGAAGACTTTTGGATTGTGCCGGACAATGTGATCAAAATAGAAAACACTACCAAACAGACAAAATTTGTTTGAAGTGTGTGTGTGCAAGGTTACTAGGCAAGCATACACCCTTATAGGATATGACTCAAGAAATAAAAAATAAACCAAATAAAATAACAAATAAAACTTGTTCTACTAAATCTGGAGCCTTGAATGGTGCATCATAATCCTGAAAATTTTGTATACACACAAACAAAAAAATATTACAAATATAGGTAGACAACAGAAAGTGAGCCATATTATTTGTTATCATAAAAAACATAAACTCATAAGCTCGAGTTACAATAACTTCTAACCACAAACCTGAATTCTAATCCTTAGATTAACATAAGTTAACCTTGAGTGGGATACTTTTTATCTTCAACTTCTTATCCTCCTTTACGAGCTCCTTAAAATCGTTATATTTGGATACCCAAATGAAAAAGAAAAATCTTCTCCCAAAGGAGAAGTTATTCTTTTCACTTTGGGAATTAAAATTTTCCAAACTTAGGCTTCCAAATGGAAAAAGATTGTGCCCCTAAAGGGTATCACTTTCTCTTTGGAAATCAATTTTGGATGCATGTATCCCGACTCGAATGTATAACTTTGACAACTCTTAACTTTAAACAAATTACATCAATATTAAAAAGAAATTTTTAAACTCTCTTGTAGGGTTATCCTTTACATTTGAAATCAAATCAATCACAAGCAATTTATATATTTGCATTAAAAAGAAAATCACATTTGGCCAAACTCTTATTTAATTATGCTCTAAGTAGCATAAGCACTTGTAGCATTTGCATTTATTATTAATCTAACCCCCTTTTATTGCCCTACACGAATGTGGCCACCTGTAAAAAATCATGTGAGCAACCATATCTTTCCTAACCTAAGGGTATTCTATCACTCACCACGTTAATTTACAAATTGCAGTTAAAGTAAGTAAACACTCATATCAATCAATTTTCAATCACAGCAAGCAATGAAAGCTCTAAAAACATAGCATGCAACAGTAAAAGTAAACATCAGTCTATCCTAGACTAGAGTTGGTTGTTATAGCAAAACATCTAAAGTATGTGCTAAAGGTTGTGTGGTTTGGGTATTTCCTAAATTGAGATATTGTAATTTGTTAAAGTTATCTAGTGTTTGAATTTGTTAAAGGTTAAAGGGAAAATTTATATTTGAGTTTAAATCTTAATTTATTAAAACTTAATTTAGCTATATTGTAATGGTTAAATAATTACCACATTTGTTTCTCATCGAAGCGGTTAAGTTTATTTCACCTACCATGTGACTAAGCTTAACTTAGGTGTAATTTTAAAAGAGTTGCTGAATTTTTAAGGATTTTGGAATTATTTCACCTACCATGTGATAAGCAAAACATCTAAAGTGGTGTTAAAGGTTGTGTGGTTTGGGGTATTTTTGAAATTTTTAAAATTGCTTAATTAAATAAAATTTTTTAGATATGAAATGAAAAATGATCTAAGGAGATGTTCTTAGGTATTTGAGAATCTTTTTGAGTTTTTAATTATTTTTTTAATTAAATATTACTTTATACTTAAAATTAAATCAAACTTAAAAATAAGTTCCAATCAAAAGGGCTTTTATTTTTCTTTAATTGATGGTTGAATTTTGGTCAATTAGAAATATTTTTTATATTTTTTTTTATTTAATTTGGATTTATTAAATTCTTTAAAATTTTAAGGGTTAATTAAGGGTTTAATCTTAAATTAATTAATTAAGTGGCTTAATGATTTTTAAAATGAGTGGAAACTTTTTTAAGGTAGAGGATGCAATTAAGTTTAAGTGTCTAAAGTTTCATCCCTAATGGGCATACATTTTAATTTCTAAACTTTATTAAAGTTTTCTAAACAAATGTTCTTAATTATTGTCCTTAGATGTCACTAAGTTAAATAGGTTTGAAATTGAGGTCTCTAATCCTTAGATAAACATATATACATTATACAAGCACAATCAATTTCTAAATCTAGGAGAGCCTAAGTTAAGTGCAAAGGTGTGCATCGTATACATGCAAAGAACAAAAATAATATAAATAAATGATAATTATATTAGTGAACAATCAAGACATGATTGTTCACTAATAGCCTCCCCACTAATTTGATTCATTCAAGCTTAATCTATATTTAAGATTTTATGAATTACTTAAAGCTTTGTAAATTTAATATATATATAATTTCAAAATTAGTTTTGTATGTGAAAATAGCTAAATTTTAACTTAAATTTAAAAAAATTAAGATAGTTTCAAAATAATTTCAAAATAGTTTTTGAAAATATATTAATAATTAGTATTTTTTAAAGTTTCTTATTAGTTTTTTTGGAAATTATTTAAATGAATATTTAATTAAAAATCAATGAACTATTCATGTATTAAATAATTAAAAATATTAAAAATATATAAAATATCTTAAATTAATTTTAAAATCAAATTAAAATATATTAAAAAGATTCTCTAATTACTTAACATATTTTGAAATAAAACTTTTAATTTTGAAAATATTTAGTTTAACATTTAATTAAATAGTAACAAAATAAAATAATTAAACTTATTTAAATATTTTTTAAATATTTTAAAATAGTTAATATTCAAAATAATTCTCAAAATCTTATTAAATTAATTCTTAAATTCTCTCTAAAAGTTTAAAATAATTCATATTATTGAAATTATTTTTAATATTTTTTTCAATTTTAGAATACTAAAAATATGTTTTGATTTAATTAAAGATATGTTAAAATTAGATTTTGATTTAAAAAATATTTAAAATTCAATTAAAATTTAAAATAAAATATTTTAGATAATATCACTAAGTATTTAAAGTAAAAATAAATAAATTTTAATTTTTGAAAATATTGAAATTAATATTAATTAAATATTTAGTAATTAAATGTTTAAATATTTTTTAAAAGATATTACATCAACAACAACAACATCAAGCCTTTATCCCACTACGTGGGGTCGGCTACATGAATCCTTTTTCTCCATTGTGTCCTATTAAAAGTCAAATTCTCATTTAAATCTAATAAAGAAAGGTCATTCCTAATATTTTCTAACCAAGTCTTTTTAGGTTTACCCTTACCTTTCTTAACACAAGTCAAATCTAATACCTCTACTCTCCTAACCAAGTCATCGGAAGGCCGCCTTTTTATGTGACCAAACCATCTAAGATGACTCTCTCTAATCTTATCTTCTACTGGAGCTACTCCAACTTTTTCACATATATGCTCATTTTATATCCTATCTCTAAGGGTAAATCCACTCATCCCCCTGAGCATCCGTATCTCTGCCACACTTAACTTAGTATTATGCTTCTCTTTTAACGGCCAACATTCGGCACCATAAAGCATTGCAGGCTTCACTACCATCTTATAGAATTTTCCCTTCAGTTTGAGGAGTACATTTCTATCACATAACAAGCCCGATGCATTCCTCCACTTCAACCATCCAACTTGAATTTTGCTGATAATAACCCTATCTATTTCACCATTACTCTGAACAATAGATCCAAGATATCTAAAACGTGTACTCTTATCAATGACTTGATCTCCCAAAGTCACATTCCCCTCACGAGGTCTATTACTATTAAAATTACACTCCATATATTCCATTTTAGATCTACTCTAGCGAAAACCTTTAGACTCTAAGGTTGACCTCCATAATTCAAGTTTACCTTCAACTCCCTCTTTAGTCTTATCAACAAGAAGAATATCATCAGCAAAATGTACATACCAAGGTACATCCTCTTGCAAATGTCTAGTGAGAACATCCATGACTAAAGCAAAAAGATATGGGCATAAGGCTGATCCTTGATGTAACCCAACCGAAATAGGGAAATACTTGGTCAAACCACCTTGTGTTTGAATACAAGTAATAGCTCCTGCATACATATCTTTAATGATTTGAATATAAGCATTATTGACTCCTTTCTTTTCAAGAACTCTCCATAGCACTTCTCCTGGAACTTTATCATATGCTTTTTCTAAATCAATAAATATCATATGTAGATCCACCTTATTTTCTTTATATTTCTCCATCAAACATCTTAAACAATGTATGGCTTCCATAGTCGACCTACCTGGCATGAATCCAAATTGATTTTGAGAAACATTAGTATCACGCCGCAACCTATGCTCCATAACTCGCTCCCATAATTTTAAAGTATGACACATTAACTTAATACTTCTATAATTCGTACAATTTTGTACATCACCTTTATTCTTAAAAATAGGAATTAACACACTCATTCTCCACGCACATTGCATCTTTTTAGTCTTCAAAATAGTATTAAAAAGTTTAGTAAGCCAACAAATCCCTTCATCTCCTAAGCATTTCCACGCCTCTATTGGAATATCATCAGGTCCAACAGCTTATCCATCCATCATTTTCTTTAAAGCCTCTCTAACTTCTGTTTTACTAATACACCGATAAAAATAGAAATCTTTTTTTCATTTAGGGTGCTAAGGTCACTATAGTCAATCTTATTTTCACAATATTCATTAAAACGTTTAGCAAAATATCTCATCCACCTTTGTTGAATATCATCTTCTAAGAAATATATTTTTTGATCTTCATCCTTAATACACTTCACTTGAACTAAATCCTTACTACTCCTATCTCTTTGTTTGGCTAACTTATACATTTATCTTTCTCCCTTCTTAGTATTTAATCTATTATATAAATCACTAAAAGCTAATGTCTTTGCATCGCATATTGTTTTCTTAGAATCCTTACGAGCCACTTTATATATTTCCCAATTATCAGAATTTTTAAAATTAAACCAAATTTTATAACAAATCTTCTTATTTTTAATCTTTTCTTACACAATTGGAATTCACCACCAACTATTTTTACTATTAGGAGATTTTCCCTTTGATACTCCAAGCACATCTTTTATAATATTCTTAATATCACTAGCCACTTTTTCCCACGTAACATTAGCATCCTTATGCACAGACAAAATCTTAAGATCTAAAATCTTACTCTCAAAAATATTTTTGTTAATATTCTGTAAATGCCCCCATCTAATCCTATAAAAATGTTTTACTTTATTTTTTATTTTATGCCCCTTTATCTTTAAGTCCAAAACTAATAATAGATGTTGGGTACATAAATTTTCACTCAGAATAACTTTAAAAGCTTTGTAATCTAAATGATTTAAATTTTTAATAAAAAATAATCAATATGTGTTGTACTATATCCATTTTTATAAGTGATGTGATGCTCGTTTCTTTTCTTAAATAAGGTATTAGCAATTGAAAAATTATTAGCTAAACAAAAATCTAATATGGTCTTGCCACCATCATTCGTCGTTCCAAACCCATGGCCACCATGAATGTCTTTAAAATCATCTACCTCTCTACCAACATGTCCATTTAAATCTCCTCCAATAAAAACTCTTTCTTCAAGAGGTATCTTTTGTATTAATTCTTCTAAGTCATTCCAAAAATTAAATTTAGAATAATTTTTAGTCTAAAAAGTTTGATATATTATATGTATTTTCATGATTTAAAAATAATTTTTAATCTTTATTTAATAAAATTAGATTTTAAAATGATTTTAAATTAAATTAAAACCTTTTAATTAAATGGCGGCGATGGAGGCCATGTGGCACTTTCTAATTTGAAGGATTAAACTGTGAGCCAATCATTGGATGACGACGCTACGCTGGCCTATAATTACAGTGCGACAATCATTGGCCATCAATGTAGAAGCAGCGGTGGGTCCATGTGAGGCCACTTACCTAAGTTTGCGAAGCTCTAGGGCCATTCAATCATCTGTGACTCAAATCAACAACTCTGATTGAGACAGACAAAGAACATAACCACAAGATTGAAAACATGGTCGAACGAAATCACAAAAGGGCATGATCTAGACTATTGATTATGCAATCAATGGTCTAGAAAATGTATACTTATGGCACATTTTGAAAGAGCCCTAGGATGGGTTTTTCATCTCGTTCTCTTGATCAGATCGATCAATTTGACTTAAAATTTCAAACATACATTAAAATAATTAACAAAAATATCAGGGAATTAAACTCAAGGTTTAAAACATACTATATGAAAAATTATTTTATTCTAAGTGTAGTGACCTAGGGTTAAAGTTTTTAAGAAATTTTACCATTCGATCTTTGGGATTTTGATTTGGTTGAGCTCTTAGATTGTTCTAGTACATTTTCCTATTTAAAATCACTATCTGAAATGCGTTGGATCAAGTGGCTGGGACTTAGATAGAATTTGACTAAGTTCAAAAGAAAACTCACCACCGGCTAGCTTTTGGCATTGGGTTTGAACTTGGAGAAGGGAGATGATATCCTCTAAAGCTTGAATGAACAAGGATTTGGGTTTGGAGAGCTGGAGGTAGTGAGAGAGAGCTAAGGATTGAATGAGACTCATTTTGATTCTTTTTCTCTATTCAAATAACCTAGTAAAAATGGATGGCCCTGATCGATCAAAGGCCACCCTTGGATCATTGCCACGTGCCCTAAGTGGTTAGGATGGTAGGAGAAAGGCTGGAAAAGGCTCTAAGGCCATTGGGTGCTTTTTAGAAGGAGGGGATCATATTTTCTCTTAAGGCTAAACCAGACCCTTGGAATGGTTAAGGAGCCTTTAGGAAAGGTTTTGGTTTTAAATGGGATTATCCCAGTAACCAAAATTAGGGAGAAAAGCATTAAAGTAGAAATTTGACCATTTGGAAGGGTTTGATCTTAGATTGACTTCTTTGACAAGTCAACTGGTCAATGGAGTTTGAGGTGGCAAGGAAGGAGTATGAGGGGTCATTTGAGTGAACTCCAAGGCTTTGAGGTAGAATGTTTAGAGTTTGGGAGAGAAGTTGACCACTCAAAACCTCTTTCTAATGGGATTTTGACTAATTTGACTAATCAAACAAGTCAAAGGCCACTTAGGTGCCCTCCATGTCATGAGGGAATACATGTGTAGTGTTTTAAGAAGAGCATTAAATCATATAGAAAGGGCTTAAATGGATAGTCAAGTTTATGGATAAGGTTGACCAAATGCTCAAGTTGATTAAGTCAAACTTAGTTGGATTTAATTCAATATTGATTGGGAGGTGTTAAGTCATGAATTGGAATAAGATTAGAGATTTGGAGATTTTTATTTAATCTAATGAGGGAATTTAACCTAAATGGGTCAAATTTGACCTGATTTGGACTATTTTAATCAAGTTAAGTTTTAATTGGGTCAATTGGTCCAGTCAACTCCAAATCACTAGGATGGGTCTTCAACGAGGTTTGACAGATTTTAGTGT
This sequence comes from Dendrobium huoshanense, assembly GCA_016618105.1. NCBI lineage: Eukaryota > Viridiplantae > Streptophyta > Magnoliopsida > Asparagales > Orchidaceae > Dendrobium > Dendrobium huoshanense. Next base: position 47,117,857 of record CM028352.1, on the reverse strand, counting down.
TGATTTGAGATTAAATTGAGTGAACATAGGATTTATGGTTGATCTGGTCAACCTAGGTTGAGCTAGAGGTATGGGTTGGGCTTAACAGATTTGAACTAATATTTATAGTATGGTAAAGGTGATCCTATGGGTTTGATTTTTTATTTTGGTCAATTTTATCATTTTGACCCTTAAGAGGCTACTAAGTCAACCTAGGTTGACTTGGTCAACTAAGTTTACCCAAGGGATGGGTTAGAGCTCAATATATTTGAAATAACAAAAGAATCGTGTTGAAGGTGGTTTCATGGACTAGCGGGGTAATTTGGTCAAAAAAGAATTCAGACCATTAAGGAGAATTTTAGTCAAACATAATTGATTTGGTTAACCAGGTCAAACCAAAACTTGATTTTTGTATCTAATGGATCTCAAATGATATTTGGGAGTCATTGGAAAATGTTTAAAGGGTTGGAGAGGTTGAACCATGTTGAGTTCTGACCAAAGGTCTAATAAACCCCCTTAAAGGGCAATTTGCTCATTTTAACCTCTTGACAACTCTGGGTTAAATTGGGTCCAAAAAGATGTAGTTTAATGGTCAACAAGTTATAATAGAGGTGATGGAAGTAGTTAAAGGCCTTGGGAGGGTTTCGAAGATTAAAATTAGGCCTTGTGAGGGGTTCCAAGATTAAAATCAACACAGTGATATGTCCAGTAGCATAAGATATGAATATTTAAAGATTTTACAGCATTTGGAAATAAATTCAATACTAGGAATGAAGATCTTAGAATGAGCTCAAATTTGGGGGGTTGACTCTACAGACATGTCTGATTAATATGTAACTAATATATCATGAATTAGAGGTCATTTGATTGGGTTTCCAAGTGATAGAAAATTCAACCAGAAAGATTTTCAGGACTTATATATGCTTTTGGCCTTGGATTTGAACTTAGGAATTTTAGGCTTGGATTGGATTTTGGACTTGGTTGACTGAGTTTGAGTTGTTGATACCAATAACAATCAGGTGAATGATTGTGATTGATCTAAGTATGATTAATATCATACTAGATGATATGTTTACTAGAAAACTCTAATTATGACATCTTTGTTAATTTAGATTGATTAAGCTAATCATGTTGGATGATCATTATCATGCAGGACAATACATTTTAATTAAGAAATCAACATCCAGTCATAATTTAAGCAAGATTTTATAATTCAAAATTTGTTCATTCCATGCAGGACGACCAGCATCATCCTAGATGATATATGACAATCATGTATGAATTAATCATGTGATTAGGATAATAACTATGGTAAAATTATTCGATCCAATCATATAGGAAATCCTGGATGATAGATAACATGCATAGGATGATAAGGGGTCATCATCTATAATACTAGATGAAGACTATATTTTTTCAACTAATCATCAAGGATGATGACCCTTGTTGTACTAGATGACAAAGAATTATTTGGGATGATAAGGCATCACTGTGTATCATACAAGAAAAAGTTCAATAATTTTATACTAATTGTCCGAGATGATATTTTAATCATCCGGGATCATGAGTCTATTTCTCTTGAACTAATAGTACAAGGCAATGCAATTCATGATATTTTAATCATCCGGGATCATGAGTCTATTGCACAGGACGATCGTATGATCATCTTGAACTGTGAGCTCCAAAATTCCATTTATGAATTTCAAGACCTCTCCATGCCATCAGTATCTTTTCTTTGTTTGTGTAATGATGGTGACAGGTTTTAACAAATTTATGTTTTTGGTGAATTTTTAGAAGTCAGATTGAGTTTTTTATAAGACACTACCCAGAGATTTTTCCCTCATTTTGTTATGATTTTATGATCTAAGTTTTGGTTTCATATAGGTACATGCCCCTATAGTTAATTGCCCCTCCTGATAACAAGAGAGAACTTTCGATTAAGGCTAGTTATTAAATTGGTCAAATAGGTTATAAACCCATTGCATAATATCAATAGTTTTAGGGTTTGAATTTTTAATTTGAATTGTCAATTTTAGGAATTTAAGGTTTATCACCATAAACTTATAATTGGTTGTGGGGGGAATGAATATGAGCCTGGTAAAGATTCCATAGTTTTGTCATCCCGGGCTTTCATGTTCCCTGGTCTACTTAATCAAAGGAGGTAGTCGACCCAACCTGATAGAAGGCACCTTAAAGCCAAGGGTTGCTTCGTCCGAGAATAATTAACATACCTGGATTGGTATTTATCTAAGGGGATATATCTAAGCCCACCTTAGCTAACAGAGGGCTTTATGCCTATCAAATTTATCCTATGATTCATTACTCAAGGGTTTGAAGCCTTTAGGGAACATACGAGCTTTGGTCATGATTATAATATAATAGTGTCATTATACGCTAAAACCACCCGATCATAAGGCATGTGCCACATCTCTGCTGGTAAGAGACTATTCAAGGATGAATCTTAGTGATACACCCAACACACATTTGCTCTTTATCAGCTGAGATTAATTTCAAATTTATCACCCCCTATAAATGATTGCGGGAGTTGGATAGTTTTAGTTTCAATTTTTAAGTGAATTTTTTTTTTAGAGATTTAGACTTTTGTTGGTTTTTACATTTGACCCCTCCGGTTGAGATTTCACATCAACACAACCATCATCAGGCTGACATTAAAGCCACTAATATTTTTGAAGGAATTTGGGAGGCATTTTACAATTTAAGTCATGTGGACCCCAATCTTTTCTAGGAGGAGGATGAGACTTAAATATTAAACCCTTGCAACCTTCTCAAACTATTGGATTTTGGAATCATAAGAGGTGGTCGGAGTACATGTAGGTTGTCTTTAGTTTGAAAATAGAATGTTCTATTGATGAGCATTTGACCCTACTTAGTATTCTCAAATATTTATATTTATTACTTTAACATGTTTGTCAAAGAACATGTAGAGATGTATTTAGTTTGCAAATAGAATGCTATATTAACAAGTATTTGACCCTACGCAACATTCTCAGATATTGGTGTTTGTACTTTTAACACGTTGACCGAAGCATGTGCAAGGATTTTGTGCTTTAGTTTAAGGAGTCATATTTAATATATAAGGGGGAATTTTAAAATATTTAAATAAGATCCATTTTAGTAAGTGATTTTGTTTATAAAAAATAAATGTCTGAGATTTATTTTAAAGGGCCTACAAACACCTTCTATCCACTTTTACACATGTTGTGGATATTATGGCATTATATGTTGTTTGCTACTTCTTGCAGATTAATTGTTCTATAGTTTGGAGAGCTACTCTACTAGAGGGCTATTTTGGAGAGTTCATGTTTAAGTGCTGCTCAGTAGATTGTCTTTAGATTGACTAGATAGTGGAAAAACATTGATATGATACTCTTTTGATTTTATGTTTTATTTTGATTTAATTATTTGCATTACTTGATTAAGTTGATTAGTTAAAGTGTTGAATTTTAATTAAAATTTAGTTTGTTCAATTTGATTTTAAAAGTGTTTATGTATTTCAAAATTTTAAGTATTTTAAATTCAATTATTCAACTTAAGTTGATTTAATTAAAATCAAGTTTAATGTTATTAAGTTTTAAATTTGTCATTTTAATTAAATTCAATTTATCGATTTAAATTATTTAGTTATTTAAGATTTAATTGATTAAGGTGATATTAAATGGTTTAGCTTAAATTTATTAAACCTTTAATTCAATTAAAATTTAGTTATTGAATTTTTATATTTGTTAATTAAATTCCAATTGATTTATTAAATTTTTAAAAGGGATTTTATTTGTTATTAATCAATTGATAGTTATATTTTTGGTTTGTTAATGAGTTCTAATTTTTATATTTGTTAGTTAATTAATTCATTATTCCAATTTATGTTAGTTTATTTTATTTAAGGGATTTTGTTTAAGTTGGTTAGTTAAATACCAATTTCAATTTTTAGTTTTTTTTTATTTTAAATGAAATTTAATTTGATTGAAGTTATGATTAAAGTTTAATTTTAATGAAGTTATGAGTTGGTTGTTAAATTAATTAAGAGACTTAATGTTGAAATAATTGCTCTTATTTAATTTAGGATTTTTTATTCAATTAACTAATTCCAAGTTGTTTCTCTAATCCTCAAAAATTTTTGTTAAGTCTAGAAGTTTCGAGTAAATTTTGATAGCCTCCCAACATCCCCTCCCCGGAGTTAGGAGGTAAGGAGGGCATTTTTCCTTTTAGGTACATCAAACCTGAGCGAATCGATGACCAGGGGCAACGGGATGCTGTCATGTCCCAAAATTGGCCTTCAGAAGCTTTGATTGACGACGATTGGTTACAAATGATTGTCGATGATTGCAGATTACTGATGCTCGATTGAATATCCCTTTCCCCTGAATTAATTAAATGTATTTTAATTGAAATTTAATTTTTATTTAATGTTTGTTCAATTAATTAATTCCAAGTTAAGTTAATTAGTTGCATGTTTCTCTAATCCTTCAAAATTTTGGCTAAGTCCAAGATTTTTATAAAATTTTGGCAGCCTTCTAACATCCCCTCCCCAAAATGGGGAGGTAAGGAGGACACTTGCACTTTTGGCTCGACTCGACCGGAATGAATCAATGGAGAGGAGATTAAAAAAGTGATTGAGTCTTCAATCGCTCAGTTAGATAAGCTCGACGGTCATGGGCTACAGGGGACTGAATAAAATCCTCTGACTTCCTTCAAAAATCTTCAATTTGTTTTCATACCTATTTGAAACATCCTCTCATTTCTCTTTCTCTCTCTTTTATTTCACTATATATATTACTAATAATATATAATTTTAATATATAAATATATATCATATATATTATAAAGAGACAAAGGGGGAGATTGAAAGAAGCCCGATCGAGCATGGATGAGGGCTCGATCACACACAGGCGTTGATCAAGTTCGGTGGTTGTGGTCAAAAGTAGGTTGCCTGGGCTGGCGACAAGCTTGGCCAAGTCAGCGGTGGGTCAGGCGGGTGGAGGTCACTAGAGGAAGGCAGGTGAAGAAAATTTGAGTTAGGATAATGACGAGTTCTGTCGAGATCAAGGGGTTGGATCAGAGTTACAAACGATAGTGGCTCAAGAAAGATGAAGGTTTGGAGGTTAGCGGCTCAGCTTGCTCGACGAAGGGCATCAGACAGGCTTAAAAGGTGCAGAGGGATAAACACTGGTAAGAGATTTCAGTTTCCTCTTTCTTTCTTCAAGTTCTGAATGCCTGAATGTGTCAATAGGGAGAGTTTTCTATTTTTTGTCAAGAGTGTGGGCGTTTACATGATTGTAGGATCGTTGGTGAGTTATGGGGTGAGACCGATTGGTAGTTGTAGGTCAACATGAACTATCAGTACCACCAAATTGAAAATTAGGGCTTTTTTAAAGTCTCACTATTTAAGCAATTGTATTTGCCTTTGGGAAAATCTTTGTTGTTGAATTATCTTGAGAGAGAGCTTATAGAGGGAAGAGAAGGAGAGCTTTGGTACAGAAGTGAGAAAGAGAGAGAGAGAGAGAGAGAGAGAGAGAGAGAGAGAGAGAGAGAGAGAGAGAGAGAGAGAGAGAGAGAGAGAGAGAGAGAGAGAGAGAGAGAGAGACCCTTATGATGGGAGTTGTGAGGGATTCATAAAGGTTGCTCCAAACAATGTTTCCACCATCTTCTTCAAGATTCTTCCTTAGTTCTTTCGTGGCTCTAAGGAGACTTTCATCAACATCAGATCTAAGCTCCTCTGCATTCACCAGAAGGGTGAAAAAAGATTCCAAGGTTATTTGCCTACTTTAAGAGGGAGTAAAAATATTCCAACATTATCTGCCAACTCTAAGAGGGAGTAAAAGGATTTCCAGGTTCTATGCCTACTCCAGGAGGGAGTAAAAGGATTCCAGGTACTCTACCTCACCGAGTCGATGGAAAGATTTTGTAAGGGCTTCTCTGTCTTGTTGTGTTGACAAAAAGAAAGACACTACTTTAGTGTAATGCCTAGAAAGGAGATTTCTAGGTAGAGGACATAAGTCAACTTGACCGAACCACTATAATTCTGGTGTGTTCTTTCTATTTAGTTTTTCGCATTTGATTTATGCATTTTTCTATGATATGTTCTATATTTTAAATCTATGATTTATGTTATTATAAAATTAGGTTTTCTTCTGCATTGTGGGATAAATTTTTTTTGTTTTAAATGATTTAAAAAGATTTTCTTTCTGCCTTAATGTTTTTTAAATAAGAATTTCAATTTCCCCCTCTTGGTTAGCCTTAGGCTAGTTCATGAAGGTTTAACAACCCTCGCAAACTTTCCTATTTGATTGATAGGTGGACAACTATCAATCATTAGATTATCAAAGGGAGATTTGGATTGGACTTGATGACCTCATATAAAAATGAGATCAATCCCCGATTGAAAATTCATACTTCACTTCCTTTGATATCACTACTTGGAAATCTTCAAAATAATATTTTTGTTGTTATTTTAATCAAGAGTTTTTGTAGGATATCCAACTTTTATACTATGTAATTAACTATGAGAGTTTGCACTCGTAGGAGATTTATAACCCATATATACTTTTAAAAATTGATTTTTCAAAATTTAATTAATCTTCTTTGGGAAAATTAGAATCAATGACGAGCATTATCATCATCTTTTGGTGATCTAGAATAGGTGATATCTTCTTCCCTCAAGAAAATATATCATTTACCGTTAGATTTTGAATATGAAAATAATGTCATCTCATCAAGACTATAATAGTCAGATACATGGTAGAACATCATTTTGACCCTTTGGGCTCATAATATTTCTTCCTCAAATTTTGATATTATAATCTGGATGAAACATTCAATTTCATTATCTGAACCCATTAAGGAATGACACCTTCACCACTTGGGTCAATATTTCAATCATAATGACGTGTTCGATTTCAAAATTGAAATTCAAGAAATTAATTTTTTTTTAAAAAAAATTAACTTTTCAAACTGTTCTTTCAAACTAAACCAAAATACCCTATCTTTATCATTCTCTAATATACTCAGCCCTTCCATTTTCTAAAATATAAAAAAATTCACAGGGTGAGTACAACTAGCTCAATAGATTTATTTCACAAGCCCATCACATATATTAAAATTTATTTATATACTAATATCAATTTATTCAAATATTAATAAAAATAATAAAAGAAACAAAACACTAGAAGAAAATAATCTCATAGGATTACCATAGTGTACTTAATTTTAGTGTTATTGATTGTACTTTCATAAATAGTTTTGTGGAGCTATTAGAGAATACTTGCCATCAAAAATTTACTTGTGCTAATCTTTCATATTTTACCAAAATTTATACATGGATTTTCAAAGACTATCAAAACCATCTCTACTATCATTAGCATTGAATTTGTTGAATTATCATAATATAGAATATGTGAGTAAAATGATCATCTCCTGATGTTTGCTTATAACTCTCTATATCCTTCCACACACATGAAAGTAGGATCAGAATAGAACAGAAGAGAATGACCTCCCACATCCGCCTTTAGTGATTGTGGTCAGAATCTCTCCCACATCCACCCAAGATAGATGGGGTTATAACAAAAAATACATGGCCCTTGTATCATTTCAAAGAGTTCACCTATAACATTTCAGAGTTCATAAATTCTCCACTATCATGTAATAAATTATGCAATTTTAATGTAATAGTAGCTTATTATGACATTTAACACTTATTCATGATAATGCATGAATTATCAGAATCTCCAACAATTAGTGACACTACATGTATAAAAACCTACTCAATGAATATTTTCTCATTTCAATTGTAATTTTAGAAGAGTACTCAATACAACATTTTAAATCTTTTGAATACTGATTATGAAAATAAAAAACCTCATTAGTTCATTATACACGGAATCAACATATATAAAGTCAATTAATAAAAATTCAACTTCATATAGTTAATGTGTTTAGAATAAAGTATACATAAATATACTAGAAATTACATAGTAAAAATGTTGTAAACCCAAGAAAAACATGTTTTTTATTCATATATGTTTATCAAATTGTCAGAATTGAAATTAAATATAGGTTTCAAAAGTATATCAAGTTCTCTATGAAATCTTCAACTAGCCAGACCAATGAATCTCAAACTACTGCTTCCAAATTGTTTCTCTTCCTTTCTCCTCCTTTTTCTTTGGTAAGGTGGATAGGGAGAGATTCCAACATGAACTTAAATATTTTATATATAAAAACTTAAGATCCAACGCAACGGTATTTACTTCCCTAGTGTCGTGGGGCTCTAATGGAATATTCTAGTTCCTCCCAGATTCCTAAAAATAAAGAGCCAAACGTAGCTGTGGCACTACCCAAAGCCACATCACTCCCCTAACTCTTCTTCCCAAATAGAGAGAACAATGTTGCAGCGCCGCCTCCCTCAACTCTACTACAACGCTCCAAGAGCATTTCCCCCTAGAGTGTTCTCTTCTCTATTTCACTCCTTACTCTTATTTAACTTCAATTATACATTCTAAGCTTTTAATTAATAATTAAAGAAAGGTAGATTGTAATGCATACCATATTAGTTTTATTTGGTGGATTTCGAAGCAATGGGTAATATAGAAAGGGCCTAGCAAAATATAGAAGGGGAAGGGGGGGGGGGGGGGGGGGGGGGGGGTAAAGGCAAGGTAATCTAAATTAACATAGTTGAGGTATTTTATAATCCATTATTATTTTTTTATGTATAGAATTTATGTAAAGTTGATTATTATTTGCAAATTTTGAATAAAATTATGGATGTTTAAACTATTATTCTTATTATTATTATTTTGAGTTTGAGTAAAACTAAAGATTAAAATTTCAATTATTCTGTAGATCTTAGGGCATCACAGAGTGGTATCAGAGTAATAATTTGAAAGTATTGGATTATAATAAAAGCTATAAGGAATGATCAGTAGTCCTTAGACAAAGGAAATTGAGATTTCAATTTTTTATTTTTTTTTTAGTTTCTGATAAATTTGTCTTGTTTCTATTTTAAATAAAAGTGTTGTTGCACATGAATCGCCAAGATCCCAAAAAAGCTGATGGAATGAGTTCCAACAAAGTTGCTACAATTCAGAGTATTATGGGGGCTATAATATTGGATTCCATGATGCAATTTTCTAGTTTAGTAAGATAATTGATGAGTGATGCTCAATGTCAGATAACAAGAGTTAAGGGAGATAAGGAAGATAAGCATTAACAATTATTTTTGAGATTCAAGCCACCTCATTTCTAACGTGTAGTTGAACCGTTGGCAATTGAAGATTCACTAATAATGTTAAAAAATTCTTTTGACAGCATGCAAAATCTTGAAAGTAGAAAGGTGTCATTGGATGGATATTTGTTGGATGGAGAGATAGAGGATTAATGGATTTGCCAGCAAAGAGAGATTTCAGGGAAGGCCAAATATAGAGATCAATTGAGAGGAGTTTACGAAGATGTTCAGGAACTGATTCATACCACCATTTATTAGGTGGCATATGTAGTAGTCATTCCTGAGGTTAGTACGGGGGGTAAGATAATGATGCAGTATGAGGCAAAGTTCACAGATCTTTCTAGGTATGCTCCCCAATTTGTTAGCACTCCTGAAGACAATTCTTATCAATTCCTTAGAGGTTTAAGAGATAAATTGAGACATGGCTTGGAGCCATTTGTTATATGTGAATTTTTTGAACTCATGGAGAGAGTACAATTTGTAGAGAATGACTTACTATTTACTCAACAAAGGTGGGATGCCAGTAGGAAGAGATTTGGAGGAGAGTCTTTTAGAAGTATAGTCAGTTGGAAGAAGTCTAGGCTAGAGATTTGCAACTCAATAAGGGGATAAACTATAATATCTGGTAGTGTAGAAGGATCGATGTCAATTAGTAGGCTTCATATTTATGTATTATGTAGAAGAAGATACACAAGTTGATGTTTAATGCACACAGGTTAATACTTCAGGTGTGGCCAGTTTGGTCACAAGGAAACGCAATGTGCATATAGGGCACCGAAGGTAGACCTAAGGATGGAAGTAGCTAGAGACAACAATTAGTCCCTTATCATACCATTAGTGAAACTTCTTTGACTCATGGTTGTGGTATATTTGGATGTTGGCAACAATTGACTGGATCGACAGGAGGAGCTTAGAGGGAGACTATTCTGGTAATCAGTGTAGCCCTGGTGTTGTCCATAGTGTATAGGCTGACTCAGAAGAAGGCAATTGATGTGGTGAATTATATTAAATTTATTTATGTGCTATCTCTCCATGTTTTATTTGATTCTAGAATGAATCATTCTTTCATAACTGAGTATTTGTTGAATGAATTGGGTCTATTTCAGTATTTGCTAGCTTCTAGTTTGTCCGTTTTATTACCTACTGAAGATTTCTTAGTTGTTAATTAAATCTATAAATGTGGAATTAAATTTGTAAATAGGAAGTAAGAATCAGAGTTTATTGTCTTACCTCTAAAGAAATTTGATGTAATAATAGGTATGGATTAATTGAATAAGTATCAAGCTCAATTTTATTGTAGAAAGAAGCAGATAAAATTGAATGTGAATATTAAAGTGTTGTACTTCAAGGTGCTAAAAGTTTTTTATTATATCGAATTTATGTGCTACAAGTTGATAAAGACTGGAAGAAGAGGAATTCTATTTTTTTTAGCATATATAAGATATTTGAATATTTTTTTGGGGCAATAAGAACATAGTAGTAGTGAATTATTTTCCTAATGTTTTTCCTGAAGAATTAGCAGGGTTGCCTCCAAAAAGATATGTAGAGTTCTATATTGAGATGGTGTCAAGCACATCTCAAATAGCAAAGACTCCTTATAAAATGGCATTGAGAGATTTTCAATGTGAACATCCTATTGATAAGGGATTTTCCTAATGTCTTTCTCGAATAATTAGTAAGATTGCTTGCAAAAAGATTTTTAGAGTTATGTTCTGAGGTTGTGTCTTACACATCCTCAATAGCAAAGACTCCTTGTAGAAGGACTCTTAGAGAGTTGCATGAGCTACTAGATAAAGGTTTTATTAAGCCAAGTGGTTCCCCATTTGGATCTTCTATGATATTTGTCAAGAAAAATGATCGATTTAGAGGATATGTATTGATTTTCGAGAACTAAATTAAATATTTATAAAGAATGAGTATCCCCTTTCTAGGATAGATAATTTGTTTGACCAATTAGAAGGTTCATTTGTATTCTCAAAGATTGATCTGAGATCAAACTATCACCAACTAGGAGTAAAGGATAAAAAATGTGGCAAAGATAATCTTTAGCACCAAATATGATCAATATGAGGTTTTTGTGATGTCATTTAGTGTGACTAATACAATGATAGCGTTCATATACATGATGCATAAGGTGTTCAAAAATTTTCTAGATCAATTCATTATCATATTCATTATCGATATTCTATGTAGTCAAGATCTGAGTAGCATGCTAAGCACTTGATATTAACATTAAAGAATTTGAGATAGCAATGATTGTACAACAACAACAACAACAACAACAACAATAACAAGCCTTTATCACACTACGTGGGGTCGGCTACATGAATCCTTTTTCTCCATTGTGTCCTATTAAAAATCAAATTCTCATTTAAATCTAATAAAGAAAGGTCATTCCTAATATTTTCTAACCAAGACTTTTTAGGTCTACCCCTACCTTTCTTAACATAAGTCAAATCTAATACCTCTACTCTCTTAACCGGGTCATCGGAAGGCTGTTGTTTTATGTTACCAAACCATCTAAGGAGACTCTCTCTAATCTTATTTTCTACTGGAGCTACTCCAACCTTTTCACGTATATGCTCATTTCGTATCCTATCTCTAAGGGTAAATCCACTCATCCACCTGAGACTCCTCATCTCTGCCACACTTAACTTAATATAATAATTCTTTTTTAATGGACAACATTCGGCACCATAAAGCATTGCAGGCCTCGCTACCATCTTATAGAATTTTCCCTTAAGTTTGAGGGGTACATGTCTATCACATAACAAGCTCGAGGCATTCCTCCACTTCAACCATCTAACTTGAATTCTGCTGATAATATCCCCATCTATTTCACCATCACTCTGAAAATAGATCCAAGATATCTAAAACGTGTACTCTTATTAATGACTTGATCGCCCAAAGTCACAATCCCCTCACTAGGTCTATTAATAATAAAATTACACTCCATATATTCCGTTTTAGATCTACTCAATTGAAAACCTTTAGACTCTTAGGTTGACCTCCATAATTCAAGTTTACCTTCAACTCCCTCTTTAGTCTTATCAACAAAAAGAATATCATCAGCAAAAAGCATACACCAAGGTACATCCTCTTGCAAATGTCTAGTGAGAACATCCATGACTAAAGCAAAAAAGATATGGGCTTAAGGCGGATCCTTGATGTAATCCAACCGAAATAGGGAAATACTTGGTGAATCCACCTTGTGTTTGAACACAAGTAATAGCTCCTGCATACATATCTTTAATGATTTGAATATAAGCATTATTGACTCCTTTCTTTTCAAGAACTCTCCATAGCACTTCTCTTGGAACTTTTTCATATGCTTTTTCTAATCAATAAATATCATATGTAGATCCTCTTTATTTTCTCTATATTTCTCCATCAAACCTCTTAATAAATGTATGGCTTCCATAGTCGACCTACCCGGCATAAATCCAAATTGATTTTGAGAAACATTAGTATCACGCCACAACCTATGCTCCATAACTCTCTCCCAAAGTTTTAAAGTTTGACACATTAACTTAATACCTCTATAATTCGCACAATCTTGTGCATCATCTTTATTCTTAAAAATAGGAATTAACACACTCAATCTCCTCTCATCTGGTATCTTTTAGTCTTCAAAATAGTATTAAAAAGTTTAGTAAGACATGAAATTCCTTCATCTCCTAAGCATTTCCACACCTCTATTGGAATATCATAAGGTCCAACAGCTTTTCCACCCTTCATTTTCTTTAAAGCCTCTCTAACTTCAGTTTTACTAATACGCCAATAAAAACAGAAATCTTTATTTTCATTTAGAGTTCTAAGGTCACTATAGTCAATCTTATTTTCACAATCTTCATTAAAAAGTTTAGCAAAATATCTCATCCATCTTTGTTGAATATCATTTTCTAATAAAAATATTTTTTGATCTTCATCTTTAATACACTTCACTTAAACTAAATCCTTACTACTCATATCTCTTTGTTTGGCTAACTTATACATATATCTTTCTCCCTTTTTAGTATCTAATCTATTATATAAATCACTAAAAGCTAATGTCTTTGCATCGCATATTGCTTTCTTAGCATCCTTACGAGCCACTTTATATATTTCCTAATTATCAGAATTTTTAAAATTAAACCAATTTTTATAACAAAGCTTATTATTTCAAATCTTTTCTTGCACATTTGGATTCCACCACCAACTACTTTTACTATTAGGAGCTTTTCCCATTGATACTCCAAGGTCATATTTTGCAATATTCTTAATATCACTAGCCACTTTTTCCCACATAATATTAGCATCCTCATGCACAGACAAAATCTTAAGATCTAAAATCTTATTTCCAATAATATTTTTGTTATTATTTTTTAAATGCCCCCATCTAATCCTAGAAAATCATTTTACTTTATTTTTTATTTTATTCCCCTTTATCGAAAAGTCCAAAACTAATAATCGATGTTGGGTACATAAATTTTCACTCTGAATAACTTTACAATCTAAACGATTTAGTTTTCTAATAAGAAAATAGTCAATCTGTATTGTACTATATCCATTTAAATAAGTGATGAGATGCTCATTCCTTTTCTTAAATAAGGTATTAGTAATTGAAAAATCATAAGCTAAACAAAAATCCAATATGGTCTTGCCACCTTCATTCGTCGTTCCAAATCCATGGCCACCATGAATGCTTTTAAAATCATCTACCTCTCTACCAACATGTCCATTTAAATCTCCTCCAATAAAAACTCTTTCTTCAAGTGGTATCTTTTGTATTAATTCCTCTAAGTCATTCCAAAAATTTAATTTAGAACTCATATCTAAACCTACTTGAGGAGCATAAGCACTTATAATATTAACAATCTTATCATCAACAACAATCTTTAAAGCTATAATTCTATCTCCAATCATATTAACTTTTATAACATTATCCTTTAAACTCTTATCTATAATAACACCTATACCATTTCTAGTATGACTCCTACCCGAATACCAAAGTTTAAATCCTAAACTATCAATTTCCTTAGCCTTCTCTCCAACCCATTTAGTTTCCTGAATGCAAAAAATATTTAACTTCCTATGAATCATAATATCTATTAACTCCAATTATTTTCCTGTAAGGGAGCCTATATTCCATGTTCCTATCCTAATTTTAATTTCATGGACTAGCTTTTTTGCCCACATCCATCCTTGATATGGGAACCCTTGCCTATTTAACACTGCACCCGGGTGGCGGTGCAGCGGCCCTTGCACACTTGTCATTGTATTCAGGCCATACAGCGCATCGCTTCTAGGGGACGCCCAAGCATTAACACAATTTCTTAACGGATTCATGTCATTATTGTTTGACAAGTTTTGCGCAGGCTGTCGATTACCTAACGCAACCCTCCACTTTTCTCATCCAGGACTTGGGACCTGGCAACGACAGTGTTAATAGCAATGATTGTATGATAGTTTTTTAAAATGTAAATTCTAGTAAGCTTCTATAGCATTTATGGGGCAAATAATAAGAGAGGAAGGAATTACAGTGGATCCACAGAAAGTGTAAATTATGGTGAATTGGCCAAGGTCGACATCAATAACAGAGGTTCATAATTTGTTTTACATGGTAGATTATTATATGAAGTTTTTCAAAGGCTTTTTGTAGATTACAATCCTTTCGATAAGGTTAACTTATAAGGTCCTATCATTTGATTGGACACCACAATGTAAAGTTTTTAGAAATTAAAGAAGTTTAGGGTGTCAACTCTTATGTTAACTATTCCATCAAGGATAGAAGGATTTCAGGTATAATGTGATGCTTCAATAGAAGGTTTGGGGTGTATATAATAAAAGGAAAAGGTGATGGCTTTTGCATCCAAGGAGTTGAAGCTGCATGTGAAGAATTATCCAACTCATGATTTAGAATTGGCTATGAAAATTTGGAGGCATTATATGTATAGTGTGAAATGTGAGATCTATATCAACCGCCAGTCCAAAATATATTTTAATCCTTAAGGAGTTTAATCTGAGGCAGCAAAGATTGTTAGAATTGATTAAAAATTATAATATTGATACATTTATTAATCAAGAAAATTGAATGTAATTGTTGATACTATGAGTAGAAAGTTTTGGAATTATAACAAGTTTGACTACATTGGAGCAAGCACTAATTAGAAAGATAAAAAGGCTAGAACTAGAAGTGGTATGGTCACCTAAGGTATCAACCATATGAGTAGTTGGTAAATGAGATTCATTCTGAAAAAAATGTCTAAATTGTTAGTAGATGAACAAGGTACCATCTTCTGTGGAAGTAGGTTTTTGGTTCTAAATAGTGATAATCTGGGAAAAGATGTTCTGCATGAAGCTCACTATTCTAAGTACACCATTCATTCAAGAAGCAACAAGATGTATCATAATTTGAAATCAATGTTCTAATAGCTTAGATTGAAGCAAAAAGTGGTGAAATTTATTTTACAACGTAAAGCATGCTTGATGGTGAAGGTTAACCATCAAAAACTTAGTGAATTAATGTAGTATTTGAAATTACTAGATGGATAAGAGGGGGGTGAATTGTGAAAAATTTTTGACAACAGTTAAAACCTAAGCAGGAGTTCTATTATTTTTGATGTTTTAAAATTTTAACATGAAAATTTAAACAATCTTTTTCACAAATTTTCTCAAGCAAATATTGAAAGAAAAAAAATAAAAGCACGCAGTAATGAAAGATAATAAGAAAAATCACACAGAGATTTTTATATTTGTTCGGTCAAACCATGACCTACGTCCACTCGCTAGAGTCCTCCGCTCCTGGTATTTCACTACGAGCAATAGCTCTCCTTTTGCCCCCCTTGGCAAGGCGGAGAAGCCCTTACAATACTCCCTTTCACCAACCCAGCGTAGCGGAGTGCCAAACTCTATTTTCACGCTCCTGGCCACGACAAAGAACCTTCTCATTTTTCTCCCTCCTGGAGAAGGCAGAGTACCTCGAGGTCACGGATATAGAAAAGCCTTTCCCCTTGGAGATCCTCCCACAAATTCTTCTAGAGCCACATGAGGAGCAAGATGCAGCAAGTTCGGAGCAACCATGTGATCTCCCTCACACCTGTTCTCCCTCACAACGTCACCTTCTCCTTCCTCTCTCAAATCCTAAAGAACTTCTCAAGAGCTCTCTCCCTTGAAATCCCTCTCTAACCACGTTCTCCTCTTCTAATTCACTCAACAAAATATGACATGTTTTTCACATGAAAATGGGCTCCAAAATCCCTGAGATTTCAAAAGTAGCTGTTACTATCGTACAGTACGGTTTCTAATCGCACAGTACGATATGTATAAATAGAGTTCATCCTGGTACGAAGTATTACGAACAGTTCAAAAACATTCATATGGTACGATATTAAATCGTATGGTACGATCCACAATAATTCTGTTCGTACAGGACGATAGTCTGGACGATCAAACATCGTCTCTGTTCATCGTATGGTACGATGTACTTCATACAGTACAATGAGAAAAAATCCAAAAGATCATCCAGGACGATCTTTGGGACGATTATAATTCATCTCTGTTCATCGTATGGTACGAACTGGTTCGTACAGTACGATGTTCAAATTATAATTAAGCCCGAATTTATTGCATTAATCACGGGTTAAATTAAGTAAGTATTTAAAATAAATCGAACAGTATGAATGTGTTCGTACAGTACGAGCGGCACAAAATAACTTACTTAAGTTAAAACAATAGCTAGGATTTTTGATTTGAACATATCGTACAGTACGATTATATTCGTATGGTACGATCTATTCACAGAATCGTCCTACAAAGCTCTAATCGTATGGTATGACATAATATCGTACAGTACGATCTATAGAGAAAGAAAAACTCTAAATTTTTCATTTAAAAACACTCTCCCCCTGTGTGTGTGCATGGTTGCTCAGACTTTTATGCATTTTGTAGCCAAACTCAAGAAAATAAAAATAAAATAAACAATAAAATACATTACAGACTCATACTCCTAATCTATCCATTCTTGAGTTTTCTTGTCGTCCTGAGTTGCTTTTGATCTTTCCTGAAATGTTAGTATTCGCGGACAATAGCAAATAATATTCAATGAATCTCAAGATAATTCTAACGACATTATTTTTCATCATCAAAATCTCAAACTCGGCATCTCGGGGTCATGAGTTGCAACAGTATTTGTTTGTTTTTTAGTGGAAATAGGAAGAAATAACTATGAATTTTGCTTTGGATTTTTCCGGGTCTATGCAAGATCATTATGTTGTATGGGTAGTTGTGGATGATTGATGAAATCTGCTTATTCTCTAACTATGAGACAAATTGATTCAGTTGATAAGTTGGCTCAACAGTATGTGAAATAAATTATTATGGTGTATGGGATTCTTAAAGTTATTATCTATGATCATAAGAAAAAATTCACTTCCAAGTTATGGAAGGGCATTCAAGAATTTATGGGGTTAAATATGAATTTCAATGCAAATTGAAATTCAATATATCTTTTCATTCTCAGACAGATGAGTTTTCAAAATGAGTCATTCAAGTATTAGAAAATTTGTTAAGGTTGCATGTTTTAAACTTTGGCAAAAGTTGGGAAGATCATACCCCACTAATTGAATTTGTTTATAATAATAATTACCAAAAAAACATTGATATGCCTCTACATGAAGTCTTATATGGAATAAAGTACAGAATCCCATTGGCTTGAACTGAAAATAGGAGAAAGAAATTGATAGGTTCTGAGTTGGTAAACAATATTATTAAAAAGACTAGGTTAATCAAAGAGATGTTAAAAATAGCTCAATAAATGGAAAAGAAATACTTTGACCTAAAGTATAGATATATCGAATAGTAGGTTGGTGACTTTGTATATTTAAAAGTTAATATAATAAAAGGTGTAAATAGGTTCATAAAAGATATTAAATTGAGTATGAGGTATATATGACAATTTGAAATAATTGAAATAATTTAAAAATCATCTTACAAGCTATCCTTGTCGTATCACGTGTTAGATTTCATAATGACTTTCACGTGTAAATGCTAACAAACTATCTCTGATTTGAATCAAAGAATCCCTGAAAGTGAAGTTAAAGTTCAACCTAATTTGACATATTGAGAGGAACTTTAATGTATTTTGGCCAACAATGTAAAATAGTTAAGGAATAAATAGATACATATGGTTAATATTCAATAGAAGCACAAATTAGGGCAGGAAGCAGCCTAGTAGTAAGAAATTGGGATGAGACAACTATATCCAAACTTATTTTGATTGCACTCTGCATTGGAAATGTCAAGGATGACATTTGTTATAAAGATGGGGAGAAGTAATACTTCCTATTCTAGAATTAAAGTAGTTAATGTCATTTAAAATGATTATTTGTTTAATCTTGACCTAATTAGTAATTCTGAGCCATATAGTGCTTAATTAACCTTAAATTAGAAAAGGATTAGAATGGGGAAGAGAATGTTTAAGTTTCCAAAAGTGCTCTTAAGGCGTCGCAACACTAGAAGTATTAGCACTGTGGTATTGAGGTATCTATTTGAGGAGGTTTGAGAGAGTTTTGCGACATTGGGTGGCACCAGCGCGATGCCCACTACAGGAAAAACATCAATTTTCGACATTTATTTTTTGTCGAAAAATGGCCAAAATATGTCAGAAATTAGTATTTCCAGTGAAAATATTTACGCCGGTTCAACGCGCGTCGGAAAAGTGTTATCGGCAAAAAAGTTTTTGCCAGAAATTTTTCCGATGAAATTTCGGTGAAAAATTTGTCAAAAATATTTCAGGTGAATATAAACTTCAACGAAAATACAAAAAATGAAAAAAAAAAACCTAATCCCGCTTAAGCCGCCCTCCGCCCCATCTAGCCAGTTGGGCTCACCCGCTCTTGACCCTATTTCCCCCCACCCACTATGCGGAACCCTTGACCCGCTGGCATGCGACCCGCCTGGCTCATCCCACACTGACCCGTGACCCGCTGCCCGTTCTATGTGACCCACCGACAGCGCTTGCGCCTAGCAGGGTTCGCACCCCCTCCCCCTTCAACATTCCTTCTATCCACCAAACCACCAGGCCACCTTTGCAAAATGTATAAATTTGTAAGTTATTCTTTATTTATATAACTAAAAATAGAAAATATTATTTTAAATAGTTAATATATTAGAAGATTAAAAAAATTAATATATTTAATATAATTTATTTAAAATATTTATAATCCGAGTTTATATATTATTTAATATATAAACTTAATAAAATTCTAAATAATTAAATTAATTTATAATGGTTTAATTTAATTTATATATTTAAAATAATTACTATATTTAAGAGCTAGTTTTATTTAAGATCAAAATAATTATTATGTTTAATTTAATAATAAATTATTAAACTTTTTAATTTATATATTTAAAATAATTAGTACATTTAATTTAATTTAACAAAATGAATAGTTTTAAATATTACAAATTGCCATTTTCTAGAAAATTTTTAATTTCATATGAAATCTGCCGCAAATTTCATCGGAAAAGCCAACAAAAATGCGCTAGAAATAACTTCAAAAATTTTGTCAGAACTACGTCGAAAAATTTGCAAAAAATATTTCGTCAGAAATGCATCGGAAATTCTATCGGAATTGCAGACTAATTTATTTCCATCGAAAATTAACGTTTTTCCTATAGTGTCCAAGCTCTTTGTTAAATGAAGAAGTGTAAAAAATATGGAATAAGTATTTATATGTAAAATATCTAAATTCATTTTATCTATCACCACACCACCATTATTATCAGAGGACATATGAGGGATGAGAAGTGAAAATAAATAAAAAATAAATAATTAAAAGGAAGCGGATTTGAAGCAGTGGCTCGGATTTCATTGGGTCCATTAAGGATTTTATAGAGCATGATGTACACTTCTGAATACCTATCCCTAATATAATTTCTAGTGATTTAGTAAAAAATTATGATTGTAAAAATATTTTTCTCAAACTTTATAATATTTTCACCATATGACTTTTTATGTATTATTGTATGCTTAACTATGAACATTTTGACTATAAGAAGCTAAACTTGCACCGATTGATTTTCTCTATGATGATTTATATGTGTATTAAATAAATGAAGCATTTCTAATTTTTAGAATTCTCTAAAAGATTTAAAATATTATTCTACATATTTCTTTAAAATGATAATTGAAATGAAAAAATATTTAATAAGATTTTATACCTGCAATGTTTCTTAATGTTGACAATTTTCACACTTCTTGCATTATCAAAGGAATAATAATTTACTGTAGTATTAAATTTTCATAATTTATTATACGACATTGGAGAAATTTTGATCTATGAAATGTGATAAGTGTACTTTCTGAAATCATATAAGAGTCCTATGTATTTAGTTAGCTGGAATACTGGCCCCACTTGTTGAATGCGGGTTTTGATATATTCTAAAATCTCTCTGAAAACTTTGATAGAACGTGTAACTCTAAGTGTAAGAAAGGTTCTAATAGAAAATGTAATCTCATATCCTTGGTGTTTTTGTAAAAGTGAACTGTGATGGTACATGTGATAATACAGAAATCAAGTAAACTCTTTTATGCTAGCTTTTTTATTTCTTCTTTATTGAATTATCAAATATTTAAACAAAATACTATTAGTATTTAAATAGATATTGATATGTATGATGACCCTAAACCCTAAATCCTCTATTTTCATTGTGATCAAATATGGCTTCTTCTCCGCCTGCTTTTGGTGATGATTTTGCAGTAAACCCAATGGAAGGGAAAGTTAGGTTCATGTATGGTATGCCTCTAGTAATCAATGAAGGCAGGTTACTTAAAAAAAAAAAACCTATCGAAACTATAGGTAAAGGAAAGACGGTAATTATCAAGAAAGTTATGGTTTTACAAAAATCTAGATCCCCTCTAGATTCTAGAATAATTTTTAAATCTAACGATGTTGATGCGTCATCGTCTAATTCAAAGCTGATTCCAAATAAAACTATTTTGGGATCGAATGGTCTTGGAGATATTCAATAAGGAGTTAATGATTCTTTGGTGCCTAATTTAAATGATTATGTTGATTCGGAAATAATTACTAATGAGGTTGGGAATGCTAAGGATAATAATTAGACTATTATTCCTAAAATGCCTTCTAGCAATATATTGCATAAATGCTTGGATCAAAAAATCTAATATCAATGTCTCAAACCTGGATTTTGGAAAAGATTTTGCGGGAGAAGATTCAGGGGTAAAGCTTCATTCAACAAATGAAATGGAAAACTCAAATAAGCTATGGAAATCTTTGGTTATTAAAGTCTTTGGGGAAAATACTCCATTTCAAATGATTAACATGGAGTTAAGAAGACAATGGTCTCATTTTGGTAAATTTCGTCTTAAAATGCTTGGTTTGGGTTGGGTTCTTTGCACATTTAACAAATAAGAAGCATTTGAATCAGTCTTCTCCAGTGGTCCGTGGTATGTGAAGGGAAATGTAATTGGGTTGAATAAATGGTCTCCAAAATTTTCCAATTTGTCCGTGAAGGTTCTTTCTGCTCCGATTTGGATTAAAATGCCAAACTTACCACTCCAATGCTGGGATGAAATTAACATTTGCATGATTGCTTCCATAGTTGGGAAACCATATATGATCGATGGAAATATGTTCCAATGGAGTAGAAGGGAATTTGCTAGAATTTGTGTTCGTATCAATTTGGATAGCAAGCTTCATTTTGGGTTGAAGGATGCTCTGGAAAATTCTTCCAAAGAATTGAATATGAGAAGATTCCAAACTTCTGTTTAAATTGTGGCAAAATAGGTCATCTGAAGAAACATTGCTCGGATAAGATTTTGAAGGCTGATCAAATGACCAAATGCATTGAGACTACGATCTCAAAGGGTAATCCAATTCAAGAGGATGATTCAGCTAAAGTGACTGATCCAAACAGTGATGAATATGAGCCTTGGATACAAGTGAACTTTAGAAGAAAAAATCCAAAAAACCAAGGTTCAAGAAACAATATGCAACGTCATTTGAATGATGAAGCTTGAAAATCTACAGTTCCTGTGAAGAAAACTGTTGTTTATTAGGAGGTTGACAAAATTGTTACAGAAGGTTGTGGAGATGAAGATATGGAAGAAAATGCTAATCATATTGCCGTGGAAGAATGATTAAAATCTCTTGAGGCTATTCAAGCTCCCTCTATGCAACGGTTGGATAAAAAATTTTATATGGGTATGGCTATTCACTATACTATTATTTCCATTGATGACAACAAATTTAAATTATTAGATTATGATGTTAAGGAAGGAGAGGTTATATTATCCGATAGTTGCATCTCCCAAGGAGAACTATGTCAATTGCATATTAGAGAAAAGTAGTATGGAAGTTGAGTTAGACATTGTGAATGAGGTTGAGGGTTTTAAAGAAATTGGAGAAAAAAAAAAAGGATCTAAACAACTCAAAGGATTAGGTCCTATCAAAATGGCTACGAGTAGTAGAAGATTGGAGGGAGATCTTAAAGAAAAAATGGGGAATCTTTCCCATCTTTTACAATGATGTCATCCATTGGATTTTGGAATTGTAGAGGAGCTAGAAAGAGGAGAGCTTCCATACATTAAGGAGTTTGTGAAAGATAATGGAGTTTTTTTTTCTGGGTTTGCTGGAGACTAAGGTTTCCTTGTTTGATAGAAGGGTGGTAGACTTATTAATTGGTGCATATTAGGATTATTTCAAAGTTCCTTAAGAAGGCCTGTCTGGTGGAATTATGGTGGTATGAAGATCTAGTATGACATCCTTTAGAGTTTTGTATTCTTCTCATCAGTTCATCATTGGAAAGCTAGATGTTCTAAATATAAGGGAGATGGATAATTGCTTCTATTTATGGAAGCAAGGATGTGTATAAAAGGAGAAGTCTTTTGAAAAAGTCACAACTTTATTCTTCAAAGGAAGTGCCTATAGTGATTGGGTGAGATTTTAACTGCCTTCTTATTAAGGAAGACAAAAGGGGTGGAAAAGGTTTGTTTTTTCCCTAGGACCCTAGGAAATGGAATTTTGATTGGCAAGCAATGATCTACATGAAGTGGGTTGTATTGGACCAAAATTCACCTGATGTAATATCAAAACTGGAGCAGAAAGATTTCTTGAAAGATTGGACAGATGTTTCTTAAACTCAACGGATTTAAGCTCTCCCCATCGGTTGGTGGTAAGGCACTTGGCTAGAATCGCATCAGATAATTGTCAAATTATTTTAAACCTTATGGAATTCAATTCAGATTTTAAAAAGATTATTAGATTTGAATATGTTTGGGTCTTTAATCCGGCATCATTTACTATTGTAAAGAATATTTGGATGAAGAAAATTATGGGCAACTATGCCGAAGTCCTGAATTATAAAATGAAGATTTCATTGAAGGCATTGTAGTATTGGAGCAAATAAAAACATAAGTCTCTTGTCCAAATGAAATACTAATTACTTAAAGATATATTGGAGCTACGAGAAAAAGAAGCCAATGAGGGAGGTCTTTAGGGTGATGATAGCTAGATACTCAAAATCAAGGTGGAAGAATTCAATTCCAATTTAGCTCGGCTGAACACTTGGTGGAGACAGGCGTGCTAAAGTTAAATGGGCAACCGAAGGTGATTGCAACTCCAAATTCTTCCAAGCATATACTAGTGTAAGGAGGAATTTCAATTTTATTTTTAAAATCAAAGATTCTGATGGAGTAAAGGTAAAAAATCAACATCAAATTGAACAAATCTTAACTCAATTTTTTGAGAATAAGTGGAAATATAGAAAGTGCAAATTGGAAGGCAGACCTAAACTGTGTAACCTTTTGGATGAAGATGATATCAATTTTTTAAACAAAGAATTCTCTATTGAAGAAGTGGAAGTAGTAATCAAACAATCTGGCAACAATATTGCTCCAGGGTATGATGGAGTTACTTCTTTTTTAAAGGATATTGGGCCATCATCAAGGAAGAGCTTTGGAATGCTCTAAATCAATTTTTTTCACTTGGGAAAGATGAATTCCAAGTGGAAAGAAAAATTTGTTATCCTGATTCCTAAGGTATCTAATCCAACTTCTCCTTCCAACTTTAGACCAATCAGTTTGTGTAATATTGTTAATAAGGTTACTGCTAAGGACATTTTGAATAGATTAACATCCATTATTCCTAAACTGATCTTTGAAGAACCAGCAACTTTTTTGAAAGGTAGATTCATGTCAGATCATGTCTTGGTGCCACATGAAATCTTCAACAAATTTAGATATTCAAAGTCTTTAAAAGGCTTTGTTTCTTTAAAATTTGATTTGGAGCAAGCCTATGACTCCATGGGATGGCTAACTTTGGAGAAAGAATTAATGTACATCAGTTTTCCTTTTTCTATTTCTAATATGATTTTGGAGCGTGTAAAAGATTCAAAATTCTCCTTTGTAATTAACAGGAACTCTTCAAGATGGATCGATGCTAGGAGCTGATTTCTCCAAGGTTGTCCCTTATCACCTTTTATGTTTATTCTTTGTGCTCAACTTTTATCCAACGTCTTTAAACAAATAGGTGATAATTATAGTGTGTTCCTAAGTCCAAGTGGCCCCAAAATCTCTTATTTACTATATGGAGATGACATCATAATTTTCTTAGAAGCAAATTTGAATGTTGTAAAGAAGCTCAAATGTATAGTTGAAGATTTCTTTGGTTGTACTGGACAAAAAGTCAAGTAGATAAGTCTTGCATACTATTTGGGAATATGGTAAGAAAAAGGAAGAAGATATGCAATATCTCAGCATCTAAGCTTTATCATAACTCGTGTAAATGG
Organism: Dendrobium huoshanense; assembly: GCA_016618105.1. Taxonomy (NCBI): domain Eukaryota; kingdom Viridiplantae; phylum Streptophyta; class Magnoliopsida; order Asparagales; family Orchidaceae; genus Dendrobium; species Dendrobium huoshanense. The sequence goes on along the minus strand of CM028352.1, from coordinate 47,092,848 downwards.
GTTGCTAATCAGCTTCATAAGCTTTTGGATAATCATTGGCATTCCCCTCCACCTGATTGGATCAAAGTTAATGTTGATGCATCATTACTTAAAACTTATAAAGCAAGGATTGGCGAAGAATTTTGTTGCAAACCTATTTTCATGACCTGTGTTTTGATGATTGACAAACACTATTGATTCTCTTGGACTACTTGTTTCTTCTAACTTTTTAGGAATCGAAGATCGAACGAACAGACGAAGCCAGTTCAGGATTGCGTAGGTTTAGGGTTGAGTCAGTCTAGACTTTTGTTTTTCACTTCTTGAGTCTACTTGTAATGGTCAAAGAGACTGATGCTAAGTAACCCTACACACACACTTGAGAGACTTAGAATTTCTATTTTTACTTATATCGGCCAGGACAATTTTTCACATCGTCCTGGACGATCAGGCTTAAAACATAAAGTCTAAATAAGGATTCTTAATTAAAGCAGTCATCATTAACATATCGGCCTGGAAGATACATGTATCAGCCAGGATAATAAGATCAAAACAGAAAGAAGTTACCGGCATAGACAATTAAGGTATACTGTATTTTTAAATTATCGGCCAGGACGATCATTGATTGGCCTGGACGAAATTCTCAAATTATGCCTTAATTGATCAGGAAATCAAGGGAGTAATTAAGGACGATTGAAAATATCATATCGTCCTGGACAATCGCAGGATCGTCCAGGACGATCCATTCAAAAACCTTAAGTTACTTCAGGATGATAAATATCGGCTAGCTCATATTCAGGGCGATGCTCTGGACGATTTACCTCTAATTTGAACTAATCGGCCAGGACGATCGTAATATCGGCCTGGACGATCAAGCAAATTTTCAATCATCCAATTTTGCATCCAGGGCGATGCTCTGGCCGATCTACTAGTTTTTGTACTGATCGGCCAGGCCGATGTCCATATCGGCCTGGATGATATTGTCAGCAACTTGCAATTAATGAGCTCCTTTGAAGCTCTTCTATTTAAGAACTCTTGTTCAACGTTTTGAGAGACCTTTGGCGGCTTCCTTGACCTGAGAAGGACTTGAGGAGAGAAAGAGAGAGAGGGAGAGAGAGAGGATCTTGTGAGGGGAGCTTGTGAGGGGATTCACAAGGGTTTCTTCAAGGATCGCTCTGCTTATTCTTCGTCTAGAGTTTCTCCTCCGTGGAAGGGTCGGTAGAGGTAAGCAGTTAGCTTTTAGTTGTGGTTCTCTGCCAGCTTTAGGAGGAAGCAAAAGGAGGTAGGTTCTCTGCCTTGCCGGGGTGGCAAAAAGGAGGTGCTTTGTAAAGGCTTCTCCGCCTAGCTGTGGGGGCTAAAGGAGAGTCATGTTTGTAGGGAAATACTCAGAGGGCGCCTTCGGGGAGTGGACGTAGGACGAGTTGACCGAACCACTATAAATTTTTGTGTTCTTGTTTTCTTGCATCTGCAGTTTTATTTCCGAATTTATTTTTGTGGTGTGATTTTAGTTTATGTGATTTTTATTCTTTGTTAAAAAAAATTTTAAAATACCAATTCAACCCCCCCCCCCCCCTCTTGGTTAGCTTGGGCCAGTTCTATAGGGCTTAACTTCCCTAACGAACTTTCAAGTGGTATCAGAGCGGGATTCAAAAATTTAAGTTTGAAAACTTTTTGAATTTGATCCATGGCTAACCTTGGGAATCGTAACACTACGGAAGGGTATTCTATTACCCGACCTCCCCTGTTCGATAACCTACCTTTTGATTTTTGGAAAACTCTCATGTCAACGTTTTTACAATCTACTGATTATCGCATGTGGATGCTTATCAAAGATGGTTATTCTCCACCTTCTCGTGAAATTAATAGTGTTAAAACTGAAGTTGCTTTTACTGAATGGACTTTCGATGAACGAGATTTAGCTCAATTGAATGCAAAATGTTTGAACTGCTTTTTCTGTGCTTTAAAATCTGAGGATTACATGCGTGTCTTCACTTGCAAAATTGGTAAAGAGATTTGGGATAAATTGTGTATCACCTATGAAGGTACTAATGAGGTTAAACAATCCCATTTGAACATTCTCTTGCATGACTATGAACTTTTTCGTATGAAACCTCATGAATCAATTTCTGACATGTACACAAGGTTTACTCAGATAGTTACTTCACTGCATGTACTAGGAAAAGAACTTTCAAACTATGAAAAAGTTAACAAGATTTTGAGATGTTTGCCTTCATCGTATGATGCTAAAATCACTGCAATCATTGAATATAAGGATTTGAACACTTATTCTTTTGATAACTTACTTGGCTTACTCATTGCTTATGAGCAAGGGGTGAATCAAAGAAATCTTAATGCAGGTGAGAAGAAGAAGGAGAAAACAGTTGCATTAAAGGTGCACAAATTGGATTCTGAATCTTCCGGATCTGAAAGAGATGAAGTTGCCTTCATCATAAGGAAATTCAAAAGTTTTCTAAGAAAGAAATAAAAGCATCATTAAAATTGGAGAAAAGGTAATGATCATAAACATGTTAAAGAATATTCTGATGTTGTTTGCTATAATTGCAGGAAACCAGGACACGTGAAAACTGACTGCCCTACACTTAAAGACCACTCAAGCAATAGAAAGGGTGAGGAGAAACCTAAGCTAAGGAAGGACAAGATGAGAGTACAAAGAGCATTTTGGGTGGATTCGGCATCAGATTCATCAGAGATACAACCAGAAGATGAGACATAAAAATTGTGCTTGATGGAAGACAACAATCCTGATCAAGAAGAGGTATGTGAACTTTCCTACGATCAATGTCTTGAAGTTTCAGAAAAAATTCTTGCATCATATAGAAAATTAAAGAAAACTCATGCTAGCATGAAATTAGAATTTTTAAATATACAAAAAGAGCATGAAATTTTGATTAAAGACCATCAAACGATTGATTCAAATTATATGACCTTACTTGATGAATTTGATGAGTTAAATATGAAATTGCTAGATGCGCCAAGAGGGGGGTGAATTGGATGATTAAAAACTTCTTTAATGAAAAGAAATATCTTTTTATGACTTTATGCGGAAGCGAATTTCATTCACAATAAAAAGATAGATAATCAATTTCATCTACGCAATTAATCACAATGAAAATAAATGCGGAAATAAAGTGCAGAAAAATAAAGGAAAGAACACACCAATTTATAGTGATTCGGTCAAACCATGACCTACGTCCACTCCCCGGAGGCACCCTCCGAGTATTACACTAAACCTTTAGTGATTCTCCTTTAGCCCCCACAGCTAGGCGGAGAAGCCCTTACACAATCACTTCCACCTTCCCCGGTGCGGCGGAGGAGCCGGGTCCTTTGACACCAATGAGATCTTCTTCTTCCCAAAACTTCCTTCAAGACGAACCTTGAATCCGATGGTACTGAGGTGCAAGCTCGCCAAAGCAACCGTGTGATCTCCTTCACACTCCCTTGAAACCCCCTCCAAGTATCTTCTCCCTCCCTCAAACTTCACCCTTTCCTCTCTCCCTTTCAAGTCCTCTCTTCAAGTTTTCTCCAAAAGAATGAAGGCACAATGGCTGCCAAAGACTCTTACAAAAATTTATGAGAGTGCTTAAATAGAGGGCTCAAAAAACCCTAAAAATACTCAATTCAGCCGTCAAATATCGTACCGTACGATCTCAAGATCGTCCAGTACGATGTGCAGAAATTGACCTGTTAGTACAATACGATCCAGTTCGTACAGTACGATCCAAATGACAAATTTCAGCCGTTTTGATTGCATAATCTCAGGATTAACTTAGGCAATATTTCAAACATCGTACCGTACGATTATGATCATACAGTACGATTGTACAACTGTTCAAATTCAAATTTTTGCCTAATTTAATGAACGGCGGGCTTTCTAATTATAACAGATCATATAGTACGATGTGGTGATCGTACAGTATGATTAGTTATATTCAAAATTAATTTTTTTAAGGAAAAATAAATATTTCAATTTATTTCTGTTACACCAGATCGTACAGTACGAAATAAATTCGTACAGTACGATGAACAGAAAAGTTAAAATATTCATAATCATTTTTTCCTCCCTCTATGTGTGTGCATGATCAACAAATTAACATACATCATTATAAGACTTGACTCAATAAATGAAAATTACAAACTCATTTAATACGACCAATTCTACGCAATCTTGAGCCTTGAATCTTCACAGAACGGTGCATGATGTACCTGAAATATTAGTTAACATAGAAAGAAATATGCACTGCAAATACTAGGAGAAATAAAAGAATAATAAATATTATTTTTTATCATCAAAATCATAAACTCGGAAGCCCGAGTTGCAACAATTTCCCCCTTTTTGATGATGTCAAATAATATTGGTTGACTTTGCAAATTAAAAAAAAATTCTCCTAAACTCCCCCTCAGTAAAAGAATTACATTAAAAAATAGGGAAAAGTTTACTTTTTTTTTTAATTTTTGGTTTTTTTTTATAAAAAAATTAAATTAAATAACAGCAAAAATTAAAACAAAATGCAACAAACTACAATACTTTCTCCCCCTTTGACATTATCAAAAAGAAGAGATAAAATAAAATATAAAATAACAACATAATAACGAAACAAAAACATACGATTATATAAAACAAGTTAAACATACAAAAATAAAAAAAAAACATACAAAACACATAAACAAAAACACACAAACAAACCTTAACATACTTATACCTCATCATCTTGCTCCTGTTCTGATGATTCAGAAACTAGGTCTGCCCAGGAGACTTTTTGCTTTTTATCTTTTCCCCAAATTACAAACGATTTATTTTTGCTCTTTTTCTTTGCAGGAAGAGTTTTTAAGTTGGAGCATTCACGCTTCAAATGTCCGGGTTTTCTACACCCAAAGCAAATTATGTCAGAACAAAACTTAACATTTTTATAATATTTACCTTTACTCCGCTTTTGTTGATGTTCATGCTTGTGGTTCAATAGAATTTCAAATTTATTTGTTATCGATGATATCTCCTTGCTTTCATCGTCTACTAAGCCATATTCATCTGTGTGTTTGGCTTTTAGCACAATTGTCTTCTCATCACCTGCATCCAAAAATCTTAGACTCACACTTTGCTCGTAGGCAATGAGTGAGCCGATTAGATTATCTATAGAATAAGCATTCAAATCTTTTGATTCACATATTGCCATGACTTTGGCATCAAATTTATCAAGTAGAGAATGTAGAATTTTACTAACTTTTTCAAAGTTTGAAAGTTCTCTACCTAAATCATGCAATGACATCACAATTTAATTAAATCTAGTAAACATGTCTAAGATAGTCTCATATGGCTTCATGCTGAAAAGTTCATAATCATGCATTAGAATATTCAATTTAGACTGTTTGACTTCACTAGTACCTTCATACAAAATGCATAATCTATCCCAAATTTCTTTCCCAGTAGTACATGTAGAGATTCTCATGCAATCGTCAGAATTTAATGCACAGAAAAAACAATTCAAATATTTAGCATTTAGTTGTGCATTGAATAGTTCTATTCTACTCCATTCAGTAAAAGGAATATTAATTTTGACTCCATCTATCATACGTGAAGGTACAGAATAGCCAGTTTGAATCATATTCCACATTCGAAAATCAATTGATTGCAAAAATGTTGACATGCGAATTTTCTAAAAATTAAAAGAAATATTTTCAAATAAAGGTGGTCGTGTGATACAATAGCCTTCCGCAATGTTACGATTTCCAAAATGTGCCATGATCAATTTTTTCAAGGTTTTCTAAAACACTATTTTTGAAACTCACTCTGATACCAATTGAAATTGCTAGATGCGCCAAGAGGGGGGTGAATTGGATGATTAAAACTTCTTTAATGAAAAGAAATATTTTTTTATGACTTTATGCGGAAGCAAATTTCATTCACAATAAAAAGATAGAAAAATTTCATCCACGCAATTAATCACAATGAAAATAAATGCGGAAATAAAGTGCAGAAAAATAAAGGAAAGAACACACCAATTTATAGTGATTCGGTCAAACCATGACCTACGTCCACTCCCCGTAGGCACCCTCCGAGTATTACACTAAACCTTTAGTGATTCTTCTTTAGCCCCCACAGCTAGGCGGAGAAGCCCTTACACAATCACTTCCACCTTCCCTGGTGCGGCGGAGGAGCCGGGTCCTTTGACACCAATGAGATCTTCTTCTTCCCAAAACTTCCTTCAAGACGAACCTTGAATCCGATGGTACTGAGGTGCAAGCTTGCCAGAGCAACCGTGTGATCTCCTTCACACTCCCTTGAAACCCCCTCCAAGGATCTTCTCCCTCCCTCAAACTTCACCCTTTCCTCTCTCCCTTTCAAGTCCTCTCTTCAAGTTTTCTCCAAAAGAATGAAGACACAATGGCTGCTAAAGACTCTTACAAAGTCTTATGATATTGTTAAAAAGAGGGCTAAAAAAACCCTAAAAATACTCAATTCAGCCGTCAAATATCGTACCGTACGATCTCAAGATCGTCCAGTACGATGTACAGAAATTGACTTGTTAGTACTGTATGATCCAGTTAGTACAGTACGATCAAGTTCGTACAGTACGATCCAGTTCATACAGTACGATCCAAATGACAAATTTCAGCCGTTTTTATTGCATAATCTCAGGATTAACTTAGGCAATATTTCAAACATCGTACCGTACGATTATGATCGTACAGTACGTTTGTACAACTGTTCAAATTCAAATTTTTGCCTAATTTAATGGACGGCGGGCTTTCTAATTATAACAGATCATATAGTACGATGTGGTGATCGTACAGTACGATTAGTTATATTCAAAAATAATTTTTTTAAGGAAAAATAAATATTTCAATTTATTTCTGTTACACCAGATCGTACAGTACGAAATAAATTCGTACAGTACGATGAACAGAAAAGTTAAAATATTCATAATCATTTTTTCCTCCCTCTGTGTGTGTGCATGATCAACAAATTAACATACATCATTATAAGACTTGACTCAGTAAATGAAAATTACATACTCATTTAATACGACCAATTCTACGCAATCTTGAGCCTTGAATCTTCACAGAACGGTGCATGATGTACCTGAAATATTAGTTAACATAGAAAGAATATGCACTGCAAATACTAGGAGAAATAAAAGAATAATAAATATTATTTTTTATCATCAAAATCATAAACTCGGAAGCCCGAGTTGCAACAAAATAAAAATTATTATGAATTAGTTGAAAAGCATGATGCATTAAAAGTCTCAAACACATCACTTGAATATGACTTTAAGAAGTTCAAGGAGAAAGAGAAAAATTTGAGGATTGAAAATGAAGTCTTAAAAAGCACAACTTTGAAGATTCAAAATGAATTAGAAGGATGTAAGAAAACTAGGATGACACCTACTTGTGATTAATTGCCAACACCTAGGAAGAGGCATTATAACTTAAACCACTTAAGAAATCCCTTTTCTGGAGTTAGATGTTTTTCATGTGGCATGCTAGGACACATCTCACACACTTGCATGATTCATCATAGTACACATTGGGTGTGGAGACCTAAGGTGCATGATCCATAGCATACCACACATGCATTGCATTCTTCTCTTCATAAGATGGAACCCAAACCTGCTTGGGTTCCTAAATCTAACATTTAATAATTTTGCAGGAGGGCTCTCACAAAAGGCCTCGTGAGAGTATGTGGTACCTGGACAGTGGATGCTGTCGACATATGACTGGTGATGCCAGCTAGTTTGTTGTACTAGAGTCCAGGACTGGAGGCAAGGTTACTCTTGGAGACAACACCACAAAAAAGGTGGTAGGCGCAGGTATAATTGGTAATTCCAAGAACCTTATGATTGAAAATGTTTTGCTTGTAGATGGATTGAAGAACAACTTGCTCAGCATCAGTCAATTCTGTGACAAAGGCCTCATCGTGCAATTTTTTGCAAATTCATACATTGTAAGTTTAAATAACAATACTATTTTCCAGGGAAAGAGGATCAACAACATCTACATACTTGATTTAAATAACATTTAACGTGCTTCTTCTTTTTGCTTAAAAACTGTGATTGATGATTCTTTGTTGTGGCACAGGAGGCTTTGTCATGCAAGTATGAAAACCCTTAGGAAAGTGACCCAAAAGGACCTAGTTAGAGGTGTCCCCAAACTTAAGTTTTCAAAAGACCACCTTTGTGATGCCTGTCAACTAGGAAAGAAAGTCCACTCCACTTTTCACCCCATTAAGGACATTAGCACCTCTAGACCTTTAGAAGTCCTTCACATGGATTTGTTTGGACCCATTAGCACAGCCAGCTTGGGAGGGAAAGTCTATGGTTTTGTGATTGTTGATGACTACTCGAGGTTCACTTGGACTAAATTTCTTTCACATAAAAATGAGTCTTTTGAGGAGTTTAGAACTTTTTCTACTTGGATTCAGAAAAAGCTAGGTTGTGAGATTTTGACCATCCATAGTGATCATAGGGGAGAGTTTGAAAATGAAAGATTTGGAGATTTTTATGAGGACAAGGGGATTAGCCACAATTTTTCATCTCCTAGGACCCCTCAGCAGTACGGGGTAGCTGAAAGGAAGAACCGGACCTTAGTGGAAGCCGCTAGAGCCTTGCTTGTTGAGTATTCACTTCCAAAATACTTTTGGGCTGAAGCGGTTAACACAGCTTGTTAGGTGTTGAATAGAGTGAATGTTAGAGCCAAATTAGAGAAGACACCCTATGAGAGCCTTAAGGGTAGGACACCCAATCTTTCCCACCTTCATGTCTTTGGTTGTAAGGTTTTCATTCACAACAATGGGAAGCCTCACTTGGGAAAATTTGATCATAAATCTGATGAAGGAGTATTCTTGGGATATTCTAGTGTGGGGAAGTCTTTTAGGGTGTTTAACAAGAGAACTTTGATGGTGGAAGAGACAACCCATGTAGTTTTTGATAAGTCTGATCCTAAGAAACATGGAATAGAAGATGATGATGTTGGAGAGATTACAAGTGGAGTAGAAAATTTGGGGAAGGGGAGAGAGCACCAAAGTAATGAAGGAGTAGGAGAAGTCATCCAAGGAGTTGAAAATTTTGATGAAAGGGGTGAACCTTCACACACTTTGCCTAGAGATTGGAGATACTCTACAGGTCACCCTAAGGATTTGATCTTAGGAGACCCTTCTAGTGGAGTTAAGACTATACATGGACTTAGGAAGGAGGTGAACCACTCTGCCTTTTTCTCTATGACTAAACCCACCACCAAAAACCAAGCCCTTACTGATGAGTTTTGGATTTTAGCATTGCAAGAAGAATTGAATCAATTTATTAGGAATGATGTTTGGGAGCTTGTAGAAAGACCTAAGGGACAAAGTGTAGTTGGGACAAAGTGGGTCTTTAAGAACAAGGTGAATGATTCAGGAGTGGTGGTGAGGAATAAAGCAAGATTGGTGGCTAAGGGGTACAATCAAATAGAAGGGATAGACTTTGAGGAGACTTTTGCCCCTGTAGCTAGATTGGAAGTCATTAGAGTGCTATTAGCCTTTGCCTGTTATAAAAGATTTAAGCTTTTTCAAATGGATGTCAAGAGTGCCTTTTTAAATGGAGAAATAAAAGAAGATAAAAGAAGATGTTTTTGTAGAACAACCTCCAGGTTTTGAAAGCTCCCAATTTCCAAATCATATTTTTAAATTAAAAAAGGCTTTGTATGGTTTAATGTAGGCACCAAGAGCTTGGTATGAGAGGCTTAGCACATTCTTACTAGAGAGGGAGTTTGTCAATGGGAACGTAGATACCACCCTTTTTCTTAAAAGAGTTGGAGATGATTTACTCATTGTTCAGATTTATGTGGATGATATACTCTTTGGATCTTCTAATAAGAAATTGTGTGATGATTTTTCTAAAACAATGAGTAGAGAGTTTGAGATGAGTTTGATGGGAGAGTTGTCCTACTTTTTGGGGTTTAGTATAAAACAATTGGAGGATGGAACTTTTCTAAATCAAACAAAATATATAAAGGACATTTTGAAGAAATATGAGATGGACAAAGCTAAGCCAATTAACACTCTCATTACTTCTAGTGCTCCATTAAATAAGGACCCAAGTGGTAAGTCTGTTGATCAGAAGAAGTATAGAGACATGATTGGATCTTTACTATACTTGACTGCGAGCCTACCTGATATCATGTTTAGTGTTTACCTTTGTGCTAGATTTCAAGCTGACCCTAAGGAGTCCCACTTGACTGCTATTAATAGAATTTTTAGATACCTTTTGGGGGCACAAGGCTTAGGGATTTGGTACCCTAGACAAAGCACTTCTTTTGAGATTATTGGATTTTCTGACTCTGATTTTGTAGGATGCAAGGTGGATAGGAAGAGCACTTCAGGAACATGTCAATTCATTGGACAGTCTTTGGTTTCTTGGTCTAGTAGGAAGCAAAACTCTATTGCTCTTTCCACTGCTGAACCTAAGTACATTGCTCTTGGAAGTTGTGTGGCCCAAGTCCTTTGGTTGAAACAACAGGTATTGGATTTATGATTACCTGTAGGCACCATCTCAATCTTTTGTGAAAACACTAGTGCCATATGCATCTCTAAGAATCCTATCCAACATTCAAGGACAAAGCACATTGACATTAGGCATCACTTCATTAGAGATCATGTGACTAAGGGAGACATTGAGTTACACCATGTGACAACTGAGAATCAATTGGCTGACATCTTTACTAAACCACTGGCCTTCAACACTTTCAGTTCTTTAAGGACCAGATTAGGTGTGATTGACATAAATGCATGAAACTTGATCTTTCAGATACTTGCTTTTACTTTTGTTTTTTATTAGTTTTTAGTGTGTTTTATTTTTCTTTAGTTTTTTTTTTCTTAGTTTTCAAAATCATCGCTGAAATGATATTATATTTCTTGTCCTTGCTTTTAAAAATTTGTAGTCAATGTGGTTTTCATCTCCTAATCTCCTAAATGGTAAAAATATTTTGTGATTGCGTCTCTTTCTCTAACCTATTTTTAGTGGCATAGTTTTCTTTTCTAATAAAAAATCTATTTTAAATTAAAGATTATTTATGAAATTGAGATCTTTTCTTAAGCTTGCTTAAGCAAATCTATCTTGTATTTATAATGGTTAAAGTCTTTTTGTCACATCAAGATCCCTCGTTACTCTTGTCTTTGATTATTAATTCTGCTTGTGGTAATTCTTCCTTATGTTAGAGAGAGAGCTCCTATTCTCTAATATCTAAGAATATATATTCACAACTAAGATTTTTTAAGAGGTTATAAAAGAAAATATAGCTTGCAAAAAAAAAAAAAAAAAAATTGGCCAATGATGCCAACAAAAGAAGCGCAAAGACTCCAAAAATGAAAAATATACACAAAAGTGTATCAAAAATAAAAAAGATGTGCAAAGCGCCACTCAAATTGGTAAGTGGCATAAAATGAGCCCACTCAAAAGCAAGCTATTCTCTCTTTTTAAATCTTTTAGAACTTAGAAGTTTTGGTTCTCAAAGGCTTGATTTTGATTGTTTTACGATTGTGACAAATTTACTTTGGTTCATTATTTTGTAAAGATAATTTTTTCTTAAGCCAAGTGATGGATGAATTCTTTTTTTTTTTCATATCCAATTAATTCTTTGAGTTATATCATTGATTTCAATAGACGATTCTACCCTAAGAAAATGTATGAGCTAAGGGTAACCATGATCGGATATTATACTATTCTATGGATTGATGAGATTGTTAAATCATTAACTCACAAGTTTTTAAATCAATCACATGGAATACTATATCATTTTCATGCCTTGTTAAAAAAATTATGATTTGCTATTGTTCTTTTATGTTCCCTTCTTTTTGATATGTCAAAAGTGGGAGAAGTTTATGATGTCCTTTTTGTCGATCCTGAACCTTTACTGCTAATTGTTCATTGTTTTCGTAGTGTTTTGTCATCATCAAAAAGGGGAAGATTATTGCAAACCTATTTTCATGACCTGTGTTTTGATGATTGGCAAACACTATTGATTCTCTTGGACTACTTGTTTCTTCAAACTTTTCAGGAATCGAAGATCGAACGAACAGACAAAGCCAGTTCAGGATTGCGTAGGTTTAGTATTGAGTCAGTCTGTACATTTGTTTTTCACTTCTTGAGTCTACTTGTAATGGTCAAAGAGACTGATGCTAAGTAACCCTACACACACACTTGAGAGACTTACAATTTCTGTTTTTACTCATATCGGCCAGGGCAATTTTTACATCATTCTGGACGATCAGGCTTAAAACAGAAAGTCTAAATAAGGATTCTTAATTAAGGCAGCCATCACTAACATATCGGCCTGGATGATACGTGTATCGGCCAGGATGATAAGACCAAAACAGAAAGAAGTTGCCGCCATAGACAATTAAGGTATACTGTATTTTTAAATTATCGGCCAGGACGATCACTGATCAGCCTGGACAAAATTCTCAAATTATGCCTTAATTGATCAGGAAATCAATGGAGTAATTAAGGATGATTGATACGATCATATCGTCCTAGACGATCGCAGTATCGGCCAGGACGATCCATTCAAAAACCTTAAGTTACTTCAGGACGATAAATATCGGCCAGCTCCTATTATGGGCGATGCTCTGGATGATTTACCTCTAATTTGAATTAATCGGTCAGGACAATCGTAATATCGGCCTGGGCGATCAAGCCAATTTTCAATCATCCGGTTTTGCATCCAGGACGATGCTCTGGCCGATCTATTGAGTTTTGTACTGATCGGCCAGGCTGATGTCCATATCGGCCTGGACGATATTATAGGCAACATACAATTAATGAGCTCCTTTGAAGCTCTTCTATTTAAGAACTCTTGTTCAACGTTTTGAGAAACCTTTGGCTGCTGCCTTGACCTGAGAAGGCCTTGAGGAGAGAAAGAGAGAGAGAGAGGGAGGGAGAGAGGATCTTGTGAGGGGGAGCTTGTGAGGGGATTCAAAAGGGTTTCTTCAAGGATCGCTTTGTTTATTCTTCGTCTAGAGTTTCTCATCCGTGGAAGGGTCGGTAGAGGTAAGGAGTTAGCTTTTGGTTGTGGTTCTCTGCCAGCTTCAGGAGGAAGCAAAAGGAGGTAGGTTCTCTGCTTTGTCGGGGTGGAAAAAAGGAGGTGCTTTGTAAAGGCTTCTCCGCCTAGCTGTGGGGGCTAAAGGAGAGTCATGTTTGTAGGGAAATACTCGGAGGGCGCCTCCGGGGAGTGGACGTAGGTCGAGTTGACCGAACCACTATAAATTTCTGTGTTCTTATTTTCTTGCATCCGCACTTTTATTTCCGCATTTATTTTTGTGGTGTGATTTTGGTTTATGTGATTTTTATTTTTTGTGAAAAGAAATTTTAAAATACCAATTCACCCCCTCCCCCCCCCCCCCCTCTTGGTTAGCTTGGGCCAGTTCTATAGGGCTTAACATCCCTAACGAACTTTCATATTTCATGACTTTAAAGGCAGATTTCTATTGGCTTTTGAACATACTTGTGTCCATTGGGATGTATCTCCGTTAGAACTCTTGGCTATTCAATCACTTAAAGAAGTTATTAAAGATTAGATGCTAAACTACAAAGGGATCATCAATGAAAGTGATAATGCTGACATCATCAAGTTTATGCAAGATGGTTTCTCTAACAAAGGTCATGAGTTGGAAGATATATTTTCCTTCAAAGAGTTCAATAATGTTTTTTTCAATTGTATAGATAGGAATTGCAATAAGTTAGAAGATCTTTGTGCAAACTATTCCATTTTTAGCTTTTTTGTTTGGGATGATTTAGTCTTGAATAAGGTTCCTCCTTTTATTTCTTTGTTAAAGGAGGTTCCTCCTTTTATTTCTTTGTTAAAGGAGGAATCTGATATTATTAGTTAGAGTTTTGGTTTTCCCTTTTAATAAAATTTCAATGCACTTGGTTGCATTTTTTCAAAAAAAAAAAAAAACCCTAAATCCACTAAGTTAGTAGCGCTCGCCCTATGAATTTTTTCACATTTCAAAAAAATAAATTGGTCTAGCATAATAGAGAAGAGTAAGACTTGGTTCTCTGAATTAGCATAGTTAATGTATTTTATAATCCAATATAGTTCTTTTGATGTATAGAACTTATATAAATAAGATTATTTTATGCAAAGTTTTAAGAAGAAAATTAAATGATGTCTAGACTATTTTTCTTATTATAATTTTGGATTTTATAGATAGTTCTATTTTTTTTTTTTTTTTGCTTTGAGGTTGAGCAAAAACTAAGGATGGGCTTTCAATCATTTCATTAGATCATAAAATGTCATAGTGCTCACTAAATTGTGGTATGCCTCACCCCTATATTTTCAAATTTTTACATGTGTTATCCAAAGAATTTAAATGAGTGACAAACGAGAACATGTGTATTATAGATATGATGTTCCAAGAGAAAGATATTTATTAAAATTGTTATAGTTATTTTTAATTAAAAATGTGATTTTAATGGCTCTTTCAATATATTAAAACTAATTTATTAATAAAAATTTTAGCTAGTAAAATTTTTTTTAATCGTCTGGCCATTTATTTTTTGTCCATTAAATCGAGTCTCCTATTTGAGTCATGACATAATAACGGTTTAGTTTCAGTGGTAATAATGGCAATGCTAATTTTTCTCAATTAGCTTGTTATGCATGCAGACAACTTCTAATTTTTTATTAAGGAATGAAACTATATTGTTAAAAATTTCAAGCTCTTCTAAAGAAATTTGATAGGATGTCTTTAGATGCAGATTCCTATAGAAAGTAAAATTGCAAGTTACTAACCAAGATCACATACAAAACATTTGTCATCACATTAAATGAGGAGCATAGAACATATATATGGCCTGATGGCTCGCGAAGCAACCCTAAGTTTGGAGGAACTACTTTGCTTTAGAAAACTTTAATTTCTTTTCAAATCAGATGAATGGCAATGGCCTCCTCACCCTAATGATTTCGTATAAATATGCATGACATGAGATTCCCAAATGTCATTGATCAAGTGTTGGTGGAATTTTGTAAACAGGTTTTGAAAATATTAGTTTTCTTTGAGAATTTTGAAATTGAGATTTAATTCTAATTCTAGAAGTCGAATCAACCCGCTCGAAAAAGTATATCGCCCCGAAAGGTGAAAATAAAATTTCACAACGGTGTTCAGACTTAGAATTATGTAATTCGTCTTGAATATCACGGCTAGATTCTAAAGAGAACTCGACACGGCCCCGAGGGGACGAGGTAGAGTTCAACTAAATAATCTAGTTATGATACTCAAGGAGTGTGATTGCCGAATTCATATCCAAAGCCTTATCAAAGAAGGATGTATCTCCTCAAAGGGAGGTATCACCTCTCAATGATAATTCTTCTAATATGATAACGACAATCATTTTTTACTTTTTCAAAAGAAATCTAAGAAGGTTTTTTTTTTTTAAATAATTTTGAAATCATGTGTGTGGGGTTCCAAATCTCCTACGAGCGCAAGCCCTCGTAGTTAATTACATCGTAGGGAGACAGAGTCCCCTATGAAAACTCTCGATTAAAATAAGAATGAAATTTTGTTAGATTTTTTAGGAGTGATATCAAAAAAAATTGAATAGAATCTTTTGAAAAATCAAAGGGGAGTGGATCAAAATTGAATAGTTATTAACAGAATCAAAGGAAGAGAGGTAGGGGACACTTTGAGATTCCAGAACCATCCGGAAGTGTCCCAACATAATCTAAGTGTTGAGCTTTACATTTTAGGATTGAAAGGAAATTTAATTTGATTTGAGCATTTTATTAGAAATTTGGGATTATATTCCCGAAATTTGGGGTCTTATAATCAAAGATCTGCCCCGGATCCTAAATCTATTTTGGACACTGGACCACAGTCGTCCGATCCTAACTAATGCGGTGCAAAACCTAGACTTACCCCCGGCCTAGATTGGGGAGCCAACTAACCACCTAGTCGATTTAAAATAGATGAGTCCGGTCTTTTATGAAAGTGTGGTAGGGATGTTGTACTTAAAGTTTTGGAGAGTTGGGGCCGACATCTAGAAATTTTCCTAATTGGCTCCTTTGACTTATGTTGGGTGCAAAATGCTAAGGACTATGAAATTAAAATTTTGACTCTTTTAATTTGTTTCTAATACAATTCATGCTAGTTAACAACCTTAAATCAAATATGATTGAAATTTTAAAAACAGGCTTACAAAATAATTTTTTAGAAGACTGGGCTTCCCCAGGTCCGGCACCTCGTCCTCAAAGGTCAGACTATCCGGACTCTACCCGCAGGCGGGGAAGGGTCTAAAACAAGGGAAGAGTAATGCAGTAATATGCATGCGACCCCGGGGTTGATCCCCGGCTAATTCCCTAGATTCGTTATCTTTCTATGTTATTTAGACTCACTAAAATTTTAAACTTTTAATGTTATGAGTATAAAACTTTCATACCCTCACGAGTCTCACGTATCCAGGCGAAAACAAAAGCTGCACACAATCGCCAAAAAACTAAGAAAAGCAAGCAATCCTAAAGGCAATAATTTCATCACATCAAATATTAACTAATTAATAAATGTCCATAGACAAAGTTGCCCTGCTTATTACAAACCAGAGTTTTGCATAAAGTAAAGTGGCCGGGCACCAATGACAACAACTCGGATTCTAAGCCTAATAATGATGCAAGTAATTTTGAGTGGGATACTCTGAATCTTCAAGTCTTCAGTCTTGCCCTTCTTTGGACTCCTTTCCTTCAAACTCCTTGTATTCTTCACAGCGAACAACCCAAATGGATAAGAGGGCACCTCCCCCTTAAGGGGAAGGCCACTCTTTCCTCTTTGGGTATAAGAGAAGTGTGATCCAAATTTGGATTTCCAAATGGAAGAAGGAATTCTTCCCAAAACGGCATCCTTTCCTCTTTGAAATCCAAGCTTTGGATCTATGTATCCCATCTCAAAATTAACTTTCACAACACTTGATAATTATACAAATTACATTTACATCAAAAATAAAATCTAGACTCACATGCAGGGTTATCCTAAGCAGTTAATAAATAAGAAGCAATTATTCCCAAGCAGTTATATATGTGCAAAAAGGAAGTAAAACACACTGGCCACACTCTTTTTATTTGGGGGCTTTAACAGCTGAAGCACCTGTGCAAGAATTTATAACAATTGATATTTATTATTAACTTAGCCCCCCCCCCCCCTTTTTACTGCCCTGCATGAGCGTGGCCACCTGCAGAAAACTATGTGAACATCCAGATCATACATAACCTAAGGGTAATCTAGTCGCCAAACACATCAATCCATCCACAGAGTGCAGAAAAGTAAGCAGACACAGCAAAGCAATTTCATCCACAACATGCAGTGAAAACCACGAAAAATTCGGCACACAGCAGTAAAGTAAACACTGGCCTAACCTAGATCTAGAGTTGGTTGTCCTAGCACATCATCTAAAGTGTGTGTAGAAGGTCGTGTGGCAGGGATAGATCCTAAGGTGGGTGATTAGTTAAAGTTATCTAAAGTTTTGGATTTGTTAAGGCTTAAAAAGGAGAGTTAAGTTAAACTTTAAATATTAATAAATTAGAAATTTTAGTTAAATGTATTTTAAGAGTTAATTGATTGCAACCTTTGTTTTACACCGAGGCCGTGAAGTTTATTTCACCTTCCTTGGGGCTAAGCTAATAGCCTCGTAGGCCTGGGTTACCCAATAGCAATCAGGGTTAATTAAGTTATTTTAAATAGGTTGGAATTAAAGGAGTAAATTAATATTAGGGGAATTAATTACTAATTTTAATGAGTTGGTTGAGAATTTTAATGACCTATTAAAAGGATTTTAGAGGTTAGAAAAATTAATGGGTTTTAAAGGATTATCCGGATACATTAACTATGGGGTAAAAACTTGACTTTTAAAATTAAAGTTAATCTTAAGGGTTTCAAATTTTTAATAAATACTAAACCTAATTATGAGTTGTTAGACAGGTAGTACACTCAATTTGGAGTTTTCTATGATAAGTTATGATTTTTAGAAGTTCTGGCCCGTTTTGACCTAAGGTAACCTAAGATGCTGAGTCCTTGGTTTTAACTAAATTATGGAGGTTTAAAGTTTTAGAGAATGATAGATTCTAATTGAAGTCATTAACCACTAAGTTGATTAATCAAAATTTTTCTATAATTAATAGTGAATTTTAGAAATTTTACACACTCGTAGGGATTATTAAATTACTACGACTAAGGGGTCTTCATTAAGGGTTTGAACCTGAATGAGTCCTAAACTTCTTGGGATCAATTCCAAAGGTCATAAATGACCCAAGGACAGATCAACAAGTGTTTAGAGCCCTTTTGGGATTTTTAGGATTTTTAAGATTAATCAAAATTGGTTAAACTCTAATTACCTAAGGATCAAGCTAGGACAAATCTAGGAACCGATTTGAGAGGGTTACAATTCTTATTGGTTAAGTGATTAATTAAAGACAATTAAGGACATTTTAATGGATTTTACAAGCTAAGGATGGTTCATTATCAATTAATCAGGGTTAAGGCCATTTCTAAGAAGGATTTTTTAGGCTCCTACTTGGGGAACCAAATGAACTCCAAATTTAATGAAATTTGGACCATAGAATCACCTGACCCTAAGGAACAAACCCACCAAATGTTAGCTCAAATGGAGTACTCTAAGGTCGTTAACCAAACCACCAAAGGTGAGCTCTAAGTTACATTCAAATCACTATGGGGGTCTATCCTAGGCTTGGATTGGGGCAAAATCAGTGCCTCTACACTCCTCATCCTACACATCATCAGCACACCAAAAATCACACCCTAAATCCCATTGGATAGGTCTATATCCCCTTTTGAATTTAAGGGTCAAACCATGACCCTTAAACTTAAACATTAGGTAAAATGCCCTTGATCAACTTAAAATGGGGAGACAAAATTTGGACATGTCAGAAACATGTCCAATTTGAATCCTCCAAAATTCTAGACCTGGTGGACATGTATTTAAAAAGTAATTAAAGAAATACATAAAATTCTCAAATTAAAATTAAGCCTAATACTGATCTAACCAGGGTCTGGAACCATAAGGCTTCTATAGAGCTCCCTGAGACCTTTCCAATGAGCCTAAGAACACCTTATTTGGACAAGTGTGCAGGGAGTTATTAATCTTTGAAGTTCCCTTGAATTTCTGGATTTATTAATCCAGCAATTACACAATCAGCAGCCGTTGACACGCGCCGCACGTCGATTCGCCAGGCAATGATTGGCGGTAACGGTTAACGGCCGGGTTAACCACAGCCGTTGGATGGCAGATCAAATGGCTGGGATTATTAGCGCTCCGATACAGCGGGATTTAATCCGAGTCATTGATCGAGATCAACGGCTGGGATTTTGTCTTCAACCTCCCGCTCGTATCCGAGACCGCAGGGCTTTTAAGGCTTGATCTGGGAGATCCCGCCGGCGAACTCCGATGAAATTTCACAGGGAGGATCAGGATGGTGGGAACCTTCAATCCAATGATGGAAATCCGTTGGGGTGAAGCTTTCCTTCACACTTGACTAGAATACCTAGCTAGGGAGCTCGGGATGGAGAGATTACCGCAGAGAAGGCCTCAACGAATGAGCTTCTCTATCAGGAAGCTTCAGGGGATGGTGGAGAATAATTCTCCATCAGACGTCAAGACCGGAGGACGGCCGGAGGTGCGACTTTGAGCAGGATGCCGAAGGCTTTCACGGGCGCTTGCTCGAATGGAAGGAGGGATCAATCTGGGAGCTCGGAGGAAGCGTCTGGGAGTTCGAAAGAGTTCTGGGAATTAATTTAGAGCGAATGCCAATGCCTCTGGAGGTCTGGCGAGCTCAAGGGTATTCGGCCACCTTTCGGGAGCTTGGACGGCCAGGATTGAGCTGGAGAGTGCTCGGATCGCTGCTAGGTGGACGATGGTGACGTCCAGGGGAGATCATGGGGATCAAACTGGTGGACAGCAGCCTTGAGCCAGGAATTGTCTGGGGGGACCACCGGAGCTCAAATTCCATTGGCTCCGACTGCCGTCGGCCATGGTCTGGGTCGGGTTGACTGGGGGAGGCCGATGGGGACATGCTGGAGCCAAGGGTGGAGTCGATTTGGCCTGGGGAGGTCTGGATCGGACTGGTGGCTGGATTGGACCCAAACCTGCTTGGTTTAAGTTGAATTAAGCTTGATCCAGGTCAGGTCAGATGTTGGGTTTGGTATGGGAGATAGGTCTGGATCTGGTGCACCAAATACAGGTGACAATTGGATCCAATTTGGTCTGGGTAAAAAGTTGGCTCGGGTTGATCCAAATCTTCTCAGTTCGGGTCAATTTGGGCTCAACCCAGGTCAGGCCAGACCCTGGGCTTGAGGTGGGAAGTGGGTCTGGGTCTGGTGCACCCAATGCAAGTGGCAATTGGGTATCCAAGGGGTCATCCCATGCATTCAAAGGACTTGGAATGGACTTGGTTCAAAATTTTGAAAGAGGAGGGGTGTATGGGTTAATGGGTCAAACCTGGTTGACTTGGTCAACCAAGTTGACCCAAGGTCAGGGTTTGAGTTCAACAAGTTGGGTTTGTTATTTGAAATTCATTTAAAGTGGTTTCAAAGAGTTTGGAATTGATTTGAGTTGAAATGGGCATTTGAAATCCCATAAGGGTATTTTGGTCAATCTTGACCCATTGGTCAACTAGGGTCAAAAATGGGTCTGAAAAAATACAGTTTACTGCTCAATAGGTTGCAATCAAGAGTTTGGAAGTGATTGGAGGCTTTGATAAAGGCTCCAAGATCAAACTCTTCAAGGGGTTAGGTCCAATGGCATAGGCTGTAAATATTTGAAGGTTTTACAGCCTTTGGATTTTAATTCAAATTCTGGGGTTAGAGATCTCAGAATGGGCTCAAAATTAGAGGGTAGCCTCTATAGACATGTCTTATCACTTTATTAGTGATAGACCCTGAATCAGAGGCCATTTGACTGGGTTTTGAAATGTTTGAAAAATCTTTGAAAAAGGTCTTTAGGACTGGGCCTTAAGACTTTAGATTTGAGTCTGGATTTTTGGATTTGGATTGGATCTTAAGTTTGAATGATTGGAGTATCCAAATCATCTACAATCATGTGGTGATTGTTAATGAATGGATAGGGTCAAGGCTAGATCAAAGGTGGAATAAAAGTCTAAGTTGAAATTTGGATTCTCAAGTGGATTGAATCAAAATTTGGGTATGTTTAAAATTTGAATTAATTGGGATTTGAGTTGAATGAAGCTTGAGATTCAAATTAATCAATGGTAGGATATAAATTGAAGTTGGAGTTGATCAAAGGTAGGAATTGATTTGAGGTTGAAGTTGATCACGGGTAGGGATTG
The DNA here is from genome assembly GCA_016618105.1 of Dendrobium huoshanense. Taxonomy (NCBI): domain Eukaryota; kingdom Viridiplantae; phylum Streptophyta; class Magnoliopsida; order Asparagales; family Orchidaceae; genus Dendrobium; species Dendrobium huoshanense. The sequence continues at coordinate 47,071,536 of CM028352.1, read as the reverse complement.
ATTTGAGTCTAGATTGATCCTAAGATCTAGAGGGGTTCTAAGATCTAGGGTCTAAGGGAATCCTAGGCTCTAGAATGGATCCTATGGTCTGGATCTAGGAAAGGACCTTAAGATCTAGAGTAGATCTTGGGATCTAGAATTAATCTGGGGTTTGGAAGGGCCTTAGTGACCTCATACAAAAATGAGGTCAACAAATGGACCCCCAATGTGTGTGGTAGAAGGAACTTCTGCTGCACACATTGGTGTTGACCGAATAGAAGTAGAATCTTAATGGTGGAAGGGAGGTGATCTCCCAACCTCAAGCCTATAGGATGCTAATGGAAGGCTTACACCTATTAGACAAGAAATTGGAGAAACCAAGGTAAGGAATACCTAACCTTGGGTCTAAGGAAGGGTATCACCTAACCTTAGGCCTATAGGATGCTGATAGAAGACTTACTCCAAATAGGCAGATTAACTAGAAACCAAAGGAAGGAATACCTAGCTTTATGTCTAAGGAAGGGCATCACCCAACCTTAGGTCTACAGGATGCTGATAGAAGACTTATTTCTAGTAGACGGATCAATTGGAAACCAAGGTAGGGAATACCTAGCTTTAGGTCTAAGGAAGGGCATCACCCAACCTTAGGTGCATAGGATGCTGATAGAAGACTTACTCCTAATTGACAGATTAATTGACAAACTAGGATGGTGCCACGAAGGGCGTACTCCACCACTAGCTAATGGTCATGTGGGGAGGAAACTTGCTCCACACAGAGGACCGAAACTAGCAAACTAGGATGGTGCCACTAAGGGCGTACTTCACCACTAGCGAATAGGAATCAGGATGGTGCCACAAAGGGAGTACTCCACCACTAATCCCTAAGTTAAATGCCAGGGTGGTGTCACGGAGGGCGTACTCTACCACTAGCGAATGGGAATCAGGATGGTGCCACGAAGGGCGTACTGCACCATTAATCTCCAAGTCAAATGCCAGGGTGGTGCCACGGAGGGCGTACTCCACCACTAACAGGTGCGATCCTAAGGGAGTGGACGATCCGACCCTATGGAGAAGGCGAAGAGCGTTAAAAAGTGAAAGAACTTAAAAGAACCTTATTGCGAATCAAGAAAGGGAAATTTTATTAATTGATAAGATGAGCTACATCAAGCATAGTATTTCTTAAGGAAACGCCCATTGGCATGTAGCATTGGGTGGTTTCCTTTACAATCTACTAACTGATATGAGCCTCCTTCGTAGATAATATCTATAACAAAGGGTCCTTCCCACGTAGGTTCAAATTTGCCTCCCAAATTTCGATGGGCTAAGATAGGTCTACGAAGGTCCAACACCAAGTCTCCTGCTTGGAAGGTCATAGGTCGCACTAGCTTATCATAGGCTTTAACCATACGGGACTTATATAACTCTAAACTTTGTTGAGCTTGGAGACGTCGCTCTTCAAGGCCTTCGAGTTCTTCCAATCGCAGTTTTGCATTTTGTTCATTTGTAATTTGATTCTGAACTGTAATCCTGAGTGAAAGGATTTATATTTCCAAGGGTAGAACGGTCTCAGATCCATACACTAGTGCAAACGGGGTGGATTGGGTCGGGGTTCTATAAGTGGTACGATAAGCCCACAAAGCTTCCACCAACCGCTCATCCCACTGTCGTTTATTATCATCAAGGGTCTTTTTAACAATTTGCACCAAGGTTTTGTTGAAGGCCTCAGCTAATCCATTTGCCCGAGGGTAATAGATCGTCGAGTATCTCCAATCAATATTATGGCGTCATACAAAACTGTTGATTTTTGTAGACTTGAATGCGGACCCATTATCAGATATGATTATGCGGGGTACGTCGAATCGATATACGATATGGTCACAAAAGAATTTTAAAACATGGTGTGATGTCACGTTTCATAGGGGAATTGCTTCCGCCCACTTTGAAAATTAATATGTCGCTGCTAATATGAAATGATGACCTCTCACGGAGGGAGGGTCAATCGGCTCAATGATGTCTGTGCCCCAACTCTCGAAGGGCCACGAGGCTATCGTAGGGTGTAACACATTAGGCGGCTCATGTAAAACCACACCATGAACCTGACATTGATGACAGTGCTTTGCAGTATTCATGCAATCGTCATTCGTTGTAGGCCTGTAGTATCCAAGTCTTTTAATATTCAGTTTCATTTTTGGACCCGATTGATGTGCACCGCATAGTCCTGAATGAACCTCATTAACAATCTTCAGGGCTTCTTGCTGGTCCAAACAGTGCAGCCACATGTGATCGAAGGATTGATAGTACAATAAATTGTTGACTAGTGCGTATGATAGGGCACGTTTCTTAATCTGGTTGGAGAGTGATTTATCCTGGGGAAACTTCCCTTCTTTAAGGTAATCGATTAATGGTCGTCTCCAATCGCCTTCTTCGTCGGTTGTCGCAGAGGCAGAAAGGATCTGAAGGGGAGTCTTACCGATGTGTTCCAAATCTATAAGAGAGAGGGCTTTACGACCCTGAATCTCTATAGGGATGGAATCCTCCTCAGGACATGCAAATTCCTTTGCGAGTTTTGCTAAGGCATCCGCTGCGGAATTGCTTCCCCGGGGAACCCTATACAAAGTGGCAGTAGGAATTTGTTCCAACAAGTGAAGTGTGTACTGGTGGTATCTTAGGAGATTAGGATTCAAGACTTTATAAGTTCCGGCCACTTGGTTAATCACCAACTGGGAATCTCCAAAGATCTTAATCTCTTTAATTTCCATTAGAATTGCAAGTTCCAAACCAGTTATCAGAGCTTCGTATTCAGCTTCGTTATTTGTGCAGGGCTCCGATAAATGGTAGGAAAAATGCATCATTCCTTTTTTCGACGTTATGAAAATTAGACCGACTCCAACCTTTCCAGGAATTACAGATTGTTGGGTTGCATTCCTACGAGAGGATGCTGCTCCATCAAAATACAATTCCCAGACGGCCTCGCCAGATTCCCTCAAACTCATGATTTGTTTGTCGGGTAGATCATCGTTCAGAGGAAAATTTGCCGGCAGCGGGTCTGCTACTAGAAAATCGGCAACGTCTTGTCCTTTCACAGCACGGAGGGGAGTGAAAGTAATCTCAAATTACAGTAATATCATAGACCAGTGAGCTAAGCATCCAGACAATGTAGGTCGGGTCATAAGATATTGCAAAGGATTAACTCTTGAAATTAAACTGATTGAGTGGGAAAGCATGTAATGCCTTAGTTTTTGGGCAGCAAAAACCAAAGCAAGACAATGCTTCTCAATTGAAGGGTATCGAATTTCAGTAGGAAGAAGTCTTCGACTAAGGTAATAGAGAGCATTCTCCTTCCTATCGTCGTTGACTTGAGTTAATGGGGCGCCTAAATACTCATTTAAGGATGCAGTGTAGAGAATTAACGGTTTTCCTGGAATTGGGGCTGCCAAGACTGGTGGATTAGAAAAGTATTGTTTAATGTCGTCAAAAGCATTTTGGCACTTCTCGTCCCATACGAATTTGACGTCTTTTTTCGCAAGGACAGAGAAGGGTTGACATCTCCCGGAAAGATTAGAAATAAACCTTCTTATATATGCCAATCTATCTTGTAGAGACCTTAACTGAGTGAGGCTCTTAGGAGATGGCATATTTAAGATGGCTTCAATTTTAGCAGGGTCGATCTCAATTCCACGGTACCTCACTACGAATCCTAAGAATTTCCCTGAGGTGACGCCAAAGGCACACTTCAAATGGTTCATTTTCAAGTCGTAGCGGCGCAATCGCTCAAAAACGACTCTTAAGTCATACAGGTGAGCCACTTTAACCTTGCTCTTGATAATTAAATCATCAATATAACACTCAACTTGATTATGAATTAAGTCGTCAATGATACGGGTCATGGCCCGTTGATAGGTTGCTCCAGCATTCTTTAAGCCAAACGGCATCACTTTATAACAAAAGATTCCAATAAGGGTTTTGAACGCAGTATTTCTCTCATCTTCTGGGGCCATCTTGATTTGGTTATAACCCGACGAGCCATCCATGAATAAGAAAATGGCATCTGAGGAGGCAATGTCCACCATGAGTTCTGGTATTGGCAGAGGGAACTCGTCTTTAGGACATGCCTTATTCAGATCCCTATAATCGACGCAAATCCGAATTTGACCATTTTTCTTTCGGGCCGGGATGACGCTGGCCTCCCAAGAGGGGTATTGTTCCTCTCGAATAAATCCAGCTTCGGCCAATTTCTTAACTTTAGAAACGACTTGTTGTTCGATTTTCAAATGCATGCGTCGAAGAGCTTGTTTTATAGGAATGGCATCGTGCCGAACTCCAAGTTTATGAACTGCTACCTCAGCAGGTAAACCTTGCATTTCGTCGTATGTCCAGGCAAAGCAATCCCTAAACTCAGATAAAAGTTGAATCAAATCTTTGGTTTCACCCTCGCTCAATAGATCACTTATAAAGATTGGAGGGGGGTCATCTTCGGTTCCCTGGTTAATTTCTTTTAATTCATCGACTGTCGATTTAATTTCTTCTTCTAATTCAGAGGGTGCATCCCGAACTTGAAGGTCATCAGGATCATCTAAAGTCTCCAAACATAGCCCATCAAGAGCACAGAAAGGATCTGTAGGGACATTTGGCTATTCAAGATGGTAAGTTATCATTAGGCAATACTCATCGTCATCGAATGAACTAACGGTTCCAAAGCTGATACCACTTTTGGGATTATCCTTAATTTTTATTTTCCAAATATTTTCGTGGTATCTCGCATGACCCTTAGTCCATTGGTATGGTACAGAACCTTTAGAAAAAGTATTTTTTACACAAACAGGGAAGTAGTCGAAAGGCAATTCCATTAATTCAATAAAATCTTCCTCCTCAAGAGTCACATCACTTTCTTCCCTTGAGAAGGAGGAGCCATGAAAGAATTTATGGACTTTCTTTACTTCGACGTTCAGGTTGGGGGCCACTTTAACTTCCAACCCTGCAATCCTGCCAGCTGATAGTGGGGTCAGAGAAAGGGCCTAAATCCTTCTACTGAGCTTTTCATACATTGTTAATTCAGGCTCGTCACTTTTCACCTTTACAATTTCTCCCTCAATGTCACTATCCTCTTCTAAGGTGAGATCAAATTTTGGAGAAGTATTTGCATTTTTACAATTGTGGGAGAAAGCAGCACCTTGGTCCTTAGATTCAACATCAGAATCCGATTCCAAATCAAAATAAACAGGTGTTGTTCTCCTTTCTGATGAGGCACGGCCTCGACCTCGTGCCCTTAAGGCCATCCTCCCACCTCTTTGAGGTAATTTGTTTGGAGGCCTAAGGACAACGATGTCGGAGTCGTCTTCACTACTTAATTTTATCATTTCTTGATCAACAAATTTTTCTTTTTCATTTTCTTTCTTTTGATTGGACTTTTGTCCAGCAAACTTCTCCTCAATTTTGATCTCTAGCTTAGAGCGGGACGAGGACCCTTTTGGAACAAAATATGTAGCATCTTTATATATCTCGATTTCTGGAATAGAAAATGGTTGCAGATCACCCTTAATCACATGTTCAATGCCATCTCGTTGGTACTTGATGCATTGGTGAAGGGTAGATGGAACCATTCTATATTCATGAATCCAAGGTCTGCCTAAAAGAACATTAAAGGATGTCGCCGAATCAATTATATGAAACTTAGCTTCAGTTTTCAAATCTCCTATTTGTAAGAGCAAGGTGATTGAACCTAGAGCCCTCTCGCCCTTTTCAAATCTCCTATTTATATTGAGAGCTTGCTAGTATCAACTCTAAGGTATGCGAGGGTCTTTAAGTTCATTATGTTGATCGATGCACCCGGATCAACAAGGACTCTTGATAACTTAAAGTTTCCCATATCTACAGTAATGAAAAGGGGACGATTATGGTCAGCAGTTCTCAAGAGCAAATCTTCATCTGAAAAGGTAACTCCAGGAACCTCTTTGAAGTAAAATGCCTCACCTTTTAAAGTTGCAGCCAACTGGGTTAAACAAATCTCGGGGTCGAGAAGTGCTTTAATCAAAGACTCCCTCATTTCTTTGGAGAGAAGGAGTGCGTCATAAATACTTAATTTCGTTGGCAACTTCCTAAGGTGGGCTAAAATATTATAATAAACCTTAGGAATGACAGACTCAAAACCAAGAGGAATTAAAGGAAAGTCCGATTGTTGAGGGGAATTTGGATTTAGATCTTCGAAGGGAATTTACTTGCCTTTCTCCTGAGGGGGAAGCCTAGGGGGTAAGACTTTACCGCCACGGAGTTGCACCTGCTCGATATCTTCGGGAGGGCAAACTAGGGCAGGGTCTACACACACCATAGGCGTTGGATCATCACTTCCTGAAAGCGAGTCAAAATCTGAAAATTCTATCAAGATAGGATTTCCTTGAAAATTGATTTGAGGGAAATCAATTTCTGATAAAGCTTCACATTCGACCTCTTCTTGAATAGCTGGTTCGAGAAGGTCAATCTCTTTGATATTGAGACTTTCTTCACCAGAATATTGATTTAAAACATGAGAATTATCAACTTGCATTTCATTTCCATGGTTAATCATCAAGAAAGAAGCAGAAGAATGTTTTTTATTCATCCTCTAACCCATCGCCTTTGATGGGGCAAAGTAAAAGTCAGATAACAAAAGAGGGGAGAGGGTTTTAACACCCCCATCCGCCATCCTAATACATCTCTCATCTACACACTTCCTCTCTATAAAATCAACTTCCTTTTCTTTTAAGCATTTAACAGTAGTTTCTGTGACTACTTGAGAGGAAAGTGGCTCAACATCCTCCTGCGAAGCGTCCAGGTCAACCTTCCACCCCGGGGCCTGGGCTATCGTAGTCAGCTGTTGAGAAAGATGAAAAGACTTCTTAATCGACTTTTTAAGTGCCCGGGACAAATCAATGTCCCAACCATCTTCAATAAAACAAGGACAATTAAGAGGGTTACCTGAAATGGTTTTAAGTGAGGCTTTCTCTGGATCGACCAAGTATTCCTTAGGTATTATGATGTTACCTTGGGTGTAGTTCCTCTCAAGCCAATCTTTGAACATAACACAATCTTCAAGAGGGTGACTAAGCATCCAGTGGTATGGACAATACTTGGGATCATCACTCTTACTCTCATCCTCAGGCCTCCTGGCCTCTGGCAGCTGAAAATCTTGTTTCTTTAACAGACTCCTGAAAATCTTCTTAACTGCTTCCCTCTTAAATGGATATGGTTTTGCCAATATCTCTCTAAAATGGACAAAGTTAGGATCTCTGGTGTACTGAGGAGTGACCTGAAAGGGCTGTCTCTGAGCTGGCTGTGGCGGCGGTGGTGGAGGAACACTGGGTTGACTAGTCATTGGCCTTTTCCCTTTGTCAACTGCCGACACTATTGCCTTCTTCTCAAAAGTTTTAATCAATCTAGAACCCTTCTTGTCTTCAGACTTCTCTCATAGGAATGGCATCTTATGAGCCTCTTCCTACAAATTGCTAGCCTTATTAAGAAGTTTTTCAAAAGTTTTAATGGTGAAACCCTTTAGGAGAAAAGCAACAGGGCCGTGGATATTCTTAAGGAGTATCTCCACCGCATGTTGTTCTTACAACTAGGGTTCACACTTCATCGAGAGGTTTTGCCCCCTCAAGATGTACTCAACCAGAGACTCTCCTGGCTTTTGTTTCTCAACAACAAGATCGCCCACAATGGTTCGTTGCTGCGCTCCAGAAAATCTTTTAAGGAAAAGGTTTTCTAGATTGCTAAAAGTTTTTACTGAACCATTGGGCAGATCGGCGTACCATTCAAAAGCGATGCTGGAAAGACTAATTATAAACTGGCAAAATAGTAGAGCATCTGACCCTCCCGCATTGCAATAACTTGCTCTGAAGTGGGCTAGATGCTATCTCGGGTTTTTTATTCCAGTAAAAATTTTAAAATTTGGTGGCACAAATCCTTTTGGGTAAGGAACTGAATCATATTCTTCGGGGTAAGGTCTACCCTTTGGAATAGATGCGGTTTCTTGGGAAAAGGCTAAGGCCTCCCTTACCTGGTCTTCAATCAGTTGCTTAATGTCTTTCTGGGGCAGAGTTGAAGGAATAGGGGGAACTGTAGGTGGTGTTGGAGATGCCTCTGGTAGGCAAGAAGGAATCACTGGTGTTGACTCGGGAGGCTTAGGACTAGATTCTATTTTCTTAACCCTTTCCACAATCTCTCGAGCCGTTTGTTGAATCTTAAGTGAATCCTGCTCTAACTTATCAAACCTTTCTTGCATTTCTTTGACCTGTGACATCATAGTTGTCAACTGATTCTCCAAATCTTTAATATGCTCCTCACCCCTAGCCCTTACGGACTCATCTGAATCGGACCCAGCAACCTGTGGGTCATCATCTTTGGCAAATCGGTGTCTACCAGGTTCAGCCTCCTTGTTGGAACCTCTAGTTTCGACCATGGAGATGCTACCAGCATAATCATCTTCCTCTCCTAGGAGGTCATCCAAGTCTGGATCAAAAGAAGACATTCCCTCTTTGTTTAACAAAATGTTTCTTATCTCTTGTACTACCTCTTCGACCGGTCTATCCCCAATTGACTTAGTATCGAGGGGTAAGTATCCCTTATATTCAGCCATATCAAATAACTCTTCAGAATCCAGGAGAGTAATGATTTCTGTATGTTTTGGATTAGGATCTGACTGAGACTCTGTAACTGGCTCATCTTCTATCTCAAGATCTAGGTCAATTCCTTCCTTCTCGACTGTCCCAAGATCGGTAGTCGGGGAAGTGGCATTCTCTACAAGGAGAGGGACATATACGTCAGGAGGTGAAGCAGGAGCTTGTAGAGAAATAGCTCCTACATTAGGTAGGGTAAGGTCCTCAGTCTTTTGTGTGGGAAGCCTAGGAATGACACATAAATCTAGGCTGTCAACCACTGGATCATCAACTGGAATCATCACTGAATCAGGAACTGGACTAACTGGAAAAGAATTATCTACTACATCAACTGGAGCACTAGGTTGAACTTTCATCGACTCAATCAAAACTGGAGGAGATTCAACTAGGACTCGTTGGAGTTGGAGAATGAACTTTGGGGTTCTTGGAGGTGGTGGTAAATTCTCCAACTTAGTTCTTTTCGGGACAAACTTCTTCTCAGGGGATTTGGGCCTCTTGACCTTGATGTCTAAATGTTTCAAAATTTCATTCCCCTTAGGCTTGAAAAATACTGAGGTCAACCTTACAGCTTTGGAAGGGGGTACCGGGGGGTCTACCAACGGAATGGTGGCCTCTCTCGGACCCAGTCAACACAATACCCTTCGTCTTGGAAGAAGGAGGGTGTGGCGCCCAGTGGTATCCATCAACTAGTACTGAGGTGGCGTGTTGTCTGACATACTTCTTATTTCTCCTAACAGGTTGTGGAGTCATATTCTTTGCCTCAGACGCCTCTTCTTTTAACATTTCTTTTTGGAAGCGATGAGAGATCACTCCCTTTAACTGTTTCATGTACTGCTCTTTTGTTTGCCCAGATTGTGCAGCACAGGTGTGGATTATATTTCTCAAAGCACTTGTTTTCTGTAGATGCTTTTCTTTTGGAGTCTTTTTAGTCGAGTAGTCGACCAGGCATGGTGGGGAATGGGCTATCCTAGCTATCCTCTCTTCCCCTTGAGCAGAAGCTAAGGGGTAGAAGCGGCTCCCTTTCAGAAGGGGAGAGGAGGAAGGAATAGGTAGCTCCTCATCAGCCTCAGGCTCTACTTGAGCTAAAGTCTTAAAAGGCACATCTCTCTTTGCCTTAGGGATCTTCTTTCTAAGTCTCCTCAAATTGTTCTTCTTTTGATTCTTAGTGGAAAAGTTAAGTCCAGAACTAGATCCTTCTTCAAAAACATACTTGACTTCAGTGGGAGCCTCAACAACTGGCTCAGATTGTTTCTGATCATAACTAATCACTGGCAAGGTGGGTGCAGATCCCACAATCAACTCAACCACTGGAGGAACTTCCTTACTGGCATCCAAACTAACAATCTGATGTCCATCCATAGAAAGCTCAAGGGTACTGAATCCCATTCCAAAGATGATAGTGCTTCCTTGGTCATTAACAATTGAGGACAACTCTCGGTCGAAAGAGAAAATCAATTGGCCAGCCATTTGAGATTTTCTGAAAGTTAAAGAGATGATTTAAATTAGATTTCTTTTAAAAGAAGCGAAAAAGAATTTGTTATTTTGAAACTTAAGGCTTGTAGAATTGTCTCAACCTTCCAACACATATTGAGTGGTAAAAAAAACACCCAACACACGTTAGGAAGATAAAGAGACTAAATACATACCGAAAGGAAGGTCTTCTCAAAAGGTCTACATATGTTAGCCCATAAGATGGTTGTAGGGGGTAACATATGAAGGTTTGGAACTTGAAGAAATTGTTATTATCTTTCTTTCCACGTTTTGAAGGGAATTTGAAATTTAAATGATTTAAGATGGGGTTTTTTCTACGAAATTCAAAACACAACGAACAGAGTTTCCCCTTACCCGAAGGCTTATGGAATTGTAAGAAAAAGCCTAAGTAAAGTAGATAGTCTAATCCTCCTTACTCCTGAAAGTTAAATGGGAGTAAAGGGATTAAGACTAAAATACTTCGAACTTTCTTAAAGTCAAAAAAAAAATTCAGAATCCTTTCGACTTAGAAAGCAAAGGTATATTAAATGTGATATTTGTTAATCAAAATTTTAAAGAATATTTGAATACCTGATTTGACATTGTCGCCTCATAGGAAATCTCAGGGCAGAAGGTCAAAATCAGGACGATTAAGTTAGAAAATGACAAAATTTTGGGAGGTAGAACCTCTCTTTTAATGTTTTAAATTATTTTTTTTTTTAGATGTTGGCCACACTCCCCCAAGGAAGAAATGGGTTGAGGGACCAACGGAAGGAAGGTAGTTAAGACTATTGATGAAACAAAATTTTGTTCTTATTAAAGATGGAGAGAGAAATTTGTCCCACTGGGCGTGCCATTTTTTTGTTGGTGGAATTTTGAAAATAGGTTTTCAAAATATAAGTTTTCTTTGAGAATTTTGAAATTGAGATTTAATTCTAATTCTAGAAGTCGAATCAACTCGCTCGGAAAAGTATATCGCCCCGAAAGGCGAAAATAAAATTCCACAACGGTGTTCAGGCTTAGAATTATATAATTCGTCTTAAATATCACGGTTAGATTCTAAAGAGAACTCGACACGGTCTAGAGGGGATGAGGTAGAGTTCAACTAAATAATCTAGTTATGATACTCAAGGAGTGTGATTGCCGAATTCATATCCAAAGCCTTATCAAAGAAGGATGTATCTCCCCAAAGGGAGGTATCACCTTTCAATGATAATTCTTCTAATATGATAACGACAATCACTTTTGACTTTTCCCAAAGAAATCTAAGAGGTTTTTTTTTTAAAAAAAAATTAATTTTGAAATCAGGTGTGTGGGGTTCCAAATCTCCTACGAGCGCAAGCCCTCGTAGTTAAATACATCGTAGGGAGACAGAGTCCCCTACGAAAACTCTCGATTAAAATAAGAATGAAATTTTGTTAGATTTTTTAGGAGTGATATCAAAAAAAATTGAATAGAATCTTTTGGAAAATCAAAAGAGAGTGGATCAAAATTGAACAGTTATTAACAGAATCAAAGGAAGAGAGGTAGGGGACACTTTGAGATTGCAGAACCATCCGGAAGTGTCCCAACTTAATCTAAGTGTTGGGCTTTACATTTTAGGATTGAAAGGAAATTTAATTTGATTTGAGCATTTTATTAAAAATTTGGAATTATACTCCCAAAATTTGGGGTCTTATAATCAAAGATCTGCCCCAGATCCTAAATCTATTTTGGACACTGGACCACAGTCGTCCGATCCTAACTAATGCGGTGCAAAACCTGGACTTACCCCAGCCTGGATTGGGGAGCCAGCTAACCACCTAGTCGATTTAAAAGAGATGAATCCGATTTTTTATGAACGAGTGGTAAGGATGTTGTACTTAAAGTTTTGGAGAGTTGGGGCCGACATCTAGAAATTTTCCTAATTGGCCCCTTTGACTTATGTTGGGTGCAAAATGTTGAGGACTATGAAATTAAAATTTTGACTCTTTTAATTTGTTTCTAATGCAATGCATGCTAGTTAACAACCTTAAATAAAAAATGCTTAAAATTTTAAAAACAGTCTTACAAAATAATTTTTTAGAAGACTGGGCTTCCCCAGGTCCGGCACCTCGACCTCATAGGTCAGACTATCCGGACTCTACCCGCAGGCGGGGAAGGGTCTAAAACAAGGGAAGAGTAATGCAGTAATATGCATGCGACGCCGGGGTCGATCCCCAGCTAATTCCCTAGATTCGTTATCTTTCTATGTTATTTAGATTCACTAAAATTTTAAACTTTTAAAGTTATGAGTATAAAACTTTCACACCCTCACGAGTCTCACGTATCCAGGAGAAAACAAAAGCGGCACACAATCGCCAAAAAACTAGGAAAAGCAAGTAATCTTAAAGGCAATCAATTCATCATATCAAATATTAACTAATTAATAAATGTCTATAGGCAAAGTTGCCCTGCTTATTACAAACCAGAGTTTTGCAGAAAGTAATGTGGCCGGGCACAACTAACAACAACTCGGATTCTAAGCCTAATAATAACACAAGTAATTTTGAGTGGGATACTCTCAATCTTCAAAAATTCAGTCTTGCCCTTCTTTGGACTCCTTTCCCTCAAACTCCTTCGATTCTTCGCAACGAACTACCCAAATGGATAAGAGGGCACCTCCCCCTTAAGGGGAAGGCCACTCTTTCTTCTTTGGGTATAAGAGAAGTGTGATCCAAATTTGGATTTCCAAATGCAAGAAGGAATTCTTCTCAAAAGGGCATCCTTTCCTCTTTGAAATCCAAGCTTTGGATCTATGTATCCCATCTTAAAATTAACTTTCAAAACACTTGACAATTATACAAATTACATTTACATCAAAAATAAAATCTAGACTCACCTACAGGGTTATCCTAAGAAGTTAATAAAATAAGAAGCAATTATTCCTAAGAAGTTATATATGTGCAAAAAGGAAGTAAAACACACTGGCCACGCTCTTTTTATTTGGGGGCTTTAGCAGCTGAAGCTCCTGTGCAAGCATTTATAATAATTGATATTTATTATTAACTTAGCCCCCCCTTTTTATTGCCCTGCATGAGCGTGGCCACCTGCAAAAAACTATGTGAACATCCAGATCGTACCTAACCTAAGGGTAATCTAGTCGCCAAACACATCAATCCATCCACAGAGTGCAGAAAAGTAAGCAGACACAGCAAAGCAATTTCATCCACAAGATGCAGTGAAAACCATGAAAAATCCAGCACACAGCAGTAAAGTAAACACCAGCCTAACCTAGATCTAGAGTTGGTTGTCCTATCACATCATCTAAAGTGTGTGTAGAAGGTCGTGTGGCAGGGATAGATCCTAAGGTGGATGATTAGTTAAAGTTATCTAAAGTTTATGATTTGTTAAGGCCTAAAAGGGAGAGTTAAGTTAAACTTTAAATATTAATAAATTAGGAATTTTACTTAAATGTATTTTAAGAGTTAATTGATTGCTACCTTTGCTTCAAACCGAGGCCGTGAACTTTATTTCACCTTCCTTGGGGCTAAGCTAATAGCCTCGTAGGCCTGGGTTACCTAGTAGCAATCGGGATTAATTAAGTTATTTTAAATAGGTTGGAATTAAAGGTGTAAATTAATATTAGGGGAATTAATTGCTGATTTTAATGGGTTGGTTGAGAATTTTAATGACCTATTAAAAGGATTTTAGAGGTTAGAAAAATTAATGGGTTTTAAAGGATTATCCAGATACATTAACTAGGGGGTAAAAACTTGACTTTTAAAATTAAAGTTAATCTTAAGGGTTTCAAATTTTTAATAAATACTATACCTAATTATAAGTTGTTAGACAGGTAGTACACTCAATTTAGAGTTTTCTACGAAAAGTTATGATTTTTAGAAGTTCTGGCCCGTTTTGACCTAAGGTAACCTAAGATGTTGAGTCCTTGGTTTTAACTAAATTATGGAGGTTTAAAGTTTTAGGGAATGATAGATTCTAATTGAAGTCATTAACCACTAAGTTGATTAATCAAAATTTTTTTATAATTAACAGTGAATTTAAAAAATTTTGCACATTCGTAGGGATTATTAAATTACTACGACTAAGGGGTCTGCTTTAAGGGTTTGAACCCGAATGAGCCCTAAACTCCTTGGGATCAATTCCAAAGGTCATAAACGACCCAAGGACAGATCAACAAGTGTTTAGAGCCCTTTTGAGATTTTTAGGATTTTTAAGATTAATCAAAATTGGTTAAACCCTAATTACCTAAGGATCAAGGTAGGACAAATCTAGGAACCGATTTGAGAGGGTTTCAATTCTTATTGGTTAAGGGATTAATTAAAGACAATTAAGGACATTTTAATGGATTTTACAAGCTAAGGATGGTTCATTATCAATTAATCAGGGTTAAGGCCATTTCTAAGAAGGATTTTTGAGGCTCCTACTTGGGAATCCAAATGAACTCCAAATTTGATGAAATGTGGACCATAGGATCACCTGACCCTAAGGACTAAACCTACCAAATTTGAGCTCAAATGGAGTACTCTAAGGTGGTTAACAAAACCACCCAAGGTGAGCTCTAAGTCACCTTCAAATCACTATGGGGGTCTATCCTAGGCTTGGATTGGAGCAAAATCAGTGGCTCTACACTCCTCATCCTACACATCATCAGTACACCAAAAATCACACCCTAAATCCCATTGGATAGGTTTATATCCCCTTTTGAATTTAAGGGTCAAACCATGACCCTTAAACTTAAAAATTAGGGAAAATGCCCTTGAACAACTTAAAATGGGGAGATAAAATTTAGACATGTCAAAAACATGTCCAATTTTAATCTCCCAAAATTACAGACTTGGTGGACATGTATTTAAAAAGTAATTAAAGAAATACATAAAATGCTCAAATTCAAATTAAGCCTAAGACTGATCTAACCAAGGTCTGGAACCATAGGGCTTTTATAGAGCTCCCTGAGACCTTTCCAATGAGCCTAAGAACACCTTATTTATACAAGTGTGTAGGAAGTTATTAATTTTTGAATTTCCCTTGAATTTTGGGATTTATTAATCCGACAATTACACAATCAGCAGCCGTTGACACGCGCCGCACGTCGATTTGCCAGGCAATGATTGGCGCTAACGGTTATCGGCAAGGTTAACTACAACCGTTGGATGGCGGATCGAACGGCTGGGATTGACAGCGCTCCGATACCGTGGGATTTAATCCGAGCCGTTGATCGAGATCAACGGCTGGGATTTCATCTTCAACCTCCCACTCGTATTCGAGATCGCAGGGCTTCTCTGGCTTGGTCCGGGTGATCCCACCGGTGAACTCTGATGAAATTTCACAGGGAGGATCAGGATGGTGGAAACCTTCAATCCAACGATCGAAATCCATTGGGGTGAAGTTTTCCTTCACACTTGACCAGACTACCTAACTAGGGAGCTCGGGATGGAGAGATTACCGCAGAGAAGGCCTCAACGAATGAGCTTCTCTATCAGGAAGCTTCAGGGGATGGTGGCGAACAGTTCTCCTTCAGACATCGGGATCGAAGGACGGTCGGAGGTGAGACTTCGAGCGGGATGCCGAATGTTTTCACAGTCGCTTGCTCGAATGGAAGGAGGGATCGATCTGGGAGCTCGGAGAAAGCATCTGAGAGTTTGAAAGAGTTCTGAGAATCGATCGAGAGCAAATTCCAATGCCTCTGGAGGTCTGGATAGCTCAAGGGTATTCGACCACCTTTCGGGAGCTTGGACGGACGAGATTGAGCTGGAGAGGGCTTGGATCGCTGCCAGGTGGACGATGGTGACGTCCAGGGGAGATTGTGGGGATCAAACTGGTGGACAGCAGCCTTGAGCTAGGAATTGTCTGGGGGGACCACCGGAGCTCAAATTCCATTGTCGCCGACCGCCGCCGGCCATGGTCTGGGTCGGGTTGACTAGGGGAGGCCTATGGGGACATGTTGGAGCCAAGGGTGGAGTCGATTTGGCCTGGGGAGGTTTGGATCGAACTGGTGGCTGGATTGGACCCAAACCTGCTCGGTTCAAGTCAAATTGAGCTCGATCCAGGTCAGGTCAGACCTTGGGTTTTGTATGGGAGATAGGTCTGGATCTGGTGCACCCAATATAGGTGACAATTGGATCCAATTTGGTCTATGTAAAAAGTTGGCTCGGGTTGATCCAAATCTGCTCGGTTCGGGTCAATTTGGGCTCAACCCAGGTCAGGCCAGACCCTGGGCTTGAGGTGGGAAGTGGGTCTGGGTCTGGTGCACCCAATGCAAGTGGCAATTGGGTCCAATTTGACTTGAGCTGGAAGCTGGCTCGGGTCCAAGTGTTTTTGGCTACTTTGGGTTAGCCTAACTCTTGACCCAAGTTAGCCCAAGGCATGGGATGGTTGGAGGAAGTGTATTGGACCTAGGGCCACCTAAGAGAGGTGTTGATCAAGTTCAATTGGGCATATGTTGAGAGTTGGCTCAATCCCAAGTGATTTTGGGCACTTTGGGTTAGCCTAACTCTTGACCCAAGTAAGCCCAGGAGTTGGGCTGGTCAAGGAAGGTGTATAGAGTTAATGGGAACTCAATGGCACCGTGATTTGAATTCAATTTGATTAAGATCAAAAGATGGCTCAAGGGAGGCTTCTCTTTGGTCACTTGGGTCAAGCCACATGGCTAACCCAAGTAAGCCCAAGGCTTGGGTCTCCAAGAGGGGTCTCTTGGGTATCCAAGAGGTCATCCCATGCATTCAAAGGACTTGGAATGGACTTGGTTCAAAAATTTGAAAGAGGAGGGGTGTATGGGTTAATGGGTCAAACCTGGTTGACTTGGTCAACCAAGTTAACCCAAGGTCTGGGTTTGAGATCAACAAGTTGGGTTTGATATTTGAAATTCATTGAAAGTGGTTTCAAAGAGTTTGGAATTGATTTGAGTTGAAATGGGCATTTGAAATCCCATAAGGGTATTTTGGTCAATCTTGACTCATTGGTCAACTAGGGTCAAAAATGGGTCTGAAAAATTGCAGTTTACTGCTCAATAGGTTGCAATCAAGGGTTTGGAAGTGATTGGAGGCTTTGATAAAGGCTCCAAGATCAAACTCTTCAAGGGGTTAGGTCCAGTGGCATAGGCTGTAAATATTTGAAGGTTTTACAGCCTTTGGATTTTAATTCAAATTATAAGGTTAGAGACCTCAGAATGGGCTCAAAATTGTAGGGTAGCCTCTAGAGACATATCTTATCACTTTGTAAGTGATAGACCCTGAATCAGAGGCCATTTGACTAGGTTTTGAAATGTTTGAAAAATCTTTAAAAAAGGTCTTTAGGACAGGGCCTTAAGACTTTAGATTTGAGTCTGGATTTCAGGATTTGGATTGGATCTTAAGTTTGAATGATTGGAGTATCCAAATCATCTATAATCATGTGGTAATTGTTAATGAATGGATAGGGTCAAGGCTAGATCAAAGGTGGAATCAAAGTCTAAGTTAATATTTGGATTCTCAAGTGGATTGAATCAAAATTTGGGTATGTTTAAAATTTAAATTAATTGGGATTTGAGTTGAATGAAGCTTGAGATTCAAATTAATCAAGGGTAGGAATTAAATTGAAGTTAGAGTTGATCAAAGGTAGGAATTGATTTGAGGTTGAAGTTGATCAAGGGTAGGGATTGATTTGAGTCTAGATTGATCCTAAGACCTATAGGGGTTCTAAGATCTAAGGTCTAAGGGAATCCTAGGCTCTAGAATGGATCCTACGGTCTGTCTCTAGGAAAGGACCTTAAGATCTAGAGTAGATCCTGGGATCTAGAATTAATCTGGGGTTTGGAAGGGCCTTAGTGACCTCATACAAAAATGAGGTCAACAAATGGACCCCCAATGTGTGTGGTAGAAGAAACTT
>CM028352.1:45407818-45718036 GCA_016618105.1 Dendrobium huoshanense | reverse complement strand
TGATGTAATCCGATAATAATTGTAAGTCTTTATTCAATTCATACTACTATATTAATCATTCTCTTTTAAACTTTTTAATTTACTTTTTCAGCCTATCTCCTTCCCTTAATTCGCACCTGCTAAATTCACTTAGTGGTACATATGCCTCTTGAATCACCAACCCATATGAATTTTGACTTGGGGATTAGTGGTGGAGTAACCCCTTTGCACCATCCTGATTCCATGCAGTGGTGGATCGCCCTCCGTGGCACCACTCTGGCATTTGACTTGGGGAGTGATGGAGTAGCCCTCGTGCACCATCCGAATTCCCATCCGCTTGTGGACCAAGCTCTCTTTCCGGCTCCTAGTTTGCCAATTTCGTCCTCTGTGTGGAGCAAGTTTCCTCCACACATGACCATTTCGCTAGTGGTGGAGTACGCCCTTCGTGGCACCATCCTAGTTTGCCAGTTTTGGTCCTCTGTGTGGAGCAAGTTTCCTCCCCACATGACCATTCGCTAGTGGTGGAGTACGCCCTTCGTGGCACTATCCTAGTTTGCAGTTAATCTGTCCATTAGGAAGTAAGTCTTCTATCAGCATCCTCTGGACCTAAGGTTGGGTGATGCCCTTCCTTAACCCCAAGCTAGTATTCCGTACTTTGGTTTCCAATTAATCTGCCTATTTACATAAGTCTTCTATCAGCATCCTATAGGCCTAAGGTTGGGTGATGCCCTTCCTTAGACCAAGTTAGGTATTCTCTACCTTGGTTTCCAGTTGATCCGTCTACTAGGAGTAAGTCTTCTATCAGCATCCTGTAGACCTAAGGTTGGGTGATGCCCTTCCTTAGACCCAAGCTAGGTATTCCCTACTTTGTTTTCCAGTTAATTTGCCTATTTGGAGTAAGTCTTCTATCAGCATCCTATAGGCCTAAGATTTGGTGATGTCCTTCCTTAGACCCAAGGTTAGGTATTCCCTACCTTGGTTTCCCAGTTATATGTCCATTAGGAGTAAGTCTTCTATCAGCATCCTATGGACCTAAGGTTGGGTGATGCCCTTCCTTAGACCCAATTTAGGTATTCCCTACCTGATTTCCAGTTAATCTGCCTATTTGGAGTAAGTCTTCTATCACCATCCTATAGGCCTAAGGTTGGGTGATGCCCTTCCTTAGACACAAGGTTAGGTATTCCTACCTTGGTTTTCAGTTGATCCGTCTACTAGGAGTAAATCTTCTATCAGCATCCTGTAGACCTAAGGTTGGGTGATGCCCTTCCTTAGACCCAAAGCTAGATATTCCCTACTTTGGTTTCCAGTTAATCTGCCTATTTGGAGTAAGTCTTTTATCAGCATCCTATAGGCCTAAGGTTGGGTGATACCCTTCCTTAGACCCAAGGTTAGGTATTCCCTACCTTGGTTTCTCAAATTTCCTTGTCTAATAGGTGTAAGCCTTCCATTAGCATCCTATAGGCTTGAGGTTGGGAGATCACCTCCCTTCCACCCTTAAGATTCTACTTCTATTCGGTCAACGCTAATGTGTGCAGCAGAAGTTCCTTCTACCACACACACTGGGGGTCCTTTTGTTGACCTCATTTTTGTATGAGGTCACTAAGACCCTTCCAAACCCCAGATTAATTCTAGATCCCTGGATCTACTCTAGATCTCTGGATCTACTCTAGATCTTAAGGTCCTTTCCTAAAGCCAGACCGTAGGATCCATTCTAGAGCCTAGGATTCCCTTAGACCATAGATCTTAGAACCCCTCTAGATCTTAGGATCAATCTAGACTCAAATCAATCCTTACCCTTGATCAACTTCAACCTCAAATCAATTCCTACCTTTGATCAACTCCAGCTTTAATTTAATTCCTACCCTTGATTAATTTGAATCTCAAGCTTCATTCAACTCAAATCCTATTTGATTCAAATTTTAAACATACCCAAATTTTTATTCAATCCACTTGAGAATCCAAATTTCAACTTAGACTTTGATTCCACCTTTGATCTAGCCTTGAACCTATCCATTCATTAACAATCACCACATGATTGTAGATGATTTGGATACTCCAATCATTCAAACTTAAGATCCAATCCAAATCCAGAAATCTAAACTCAAATCCAAAGTCTTAAGGCCCTATCCTAAAGACCTTTTTCAAAGATTTTTCAAACATTTCAAACCAGTCAAATGGCCTCTGATTTATGGTCTATCACTTACAAAGTGATAAGACATGTCTCTAGAGGCTACCCTCCAAATTTGAGCCCATTCCGAGGTCTCTAACCCCAGAATTTGAATTAAAATCCAAAGGCTGTAAAACCTTCAAATATTTACAGCATATGCCACTGGACCTAACCCCCTGAAGAGATTGATCTTGGAGCCTTTATCAAAGCCTCCAATCTTTTCCAAACCCTTGATTGCAACCTATTGAGAAGTAAACTGCATTTTTTTAGACCCATTTTTGACCCTAGTTGACCAATGGGTCAAGATTGACCAAAATACCCTTATGGGATTTCAAATGCCCATTTCAACTCAAATCAATTCCAAACTCTTTGAAACCACTTTCAATGAATTTCAAATATCAAACCCAACTTGTTGAACTCAAACCCAGACCTTGGGTCAACTTGGTTGACCAAGTCAACCAGGTTTGACCCATTAACCCATACACCCCTCCTCTTTCAAATTTTTGAACCAAGCCCATTCCAAGTCCTTTGAATGCATGGGATGACCCCTTGGATACCTAAGAGACCCCTCTTGGAGACCCAATCCTTGGGCTTACTTGGGTTATCCATATGGCTTGACCCAAGTGACCAAAGAGAAGACTCCCTTGAGCCATCTTTTGTTCTTAATCAAATTGAATTCAAATCAAGGTGTCATTGAGTTCCCATTAACTCAATACACCTTCCTTGACCAGCCCAACCCCTGGGCTTACATGGGTCAAGTGTTAGGCTAACCCAAAGTGCCCAAAATCACTTAGGATTGGGCCAACTCTCAACCTAAGCCCAATTAAACTTGATCAACACCTCTCCTAGGTGGCCCTAGGTCCAATACACTTCCTCCAGCCAGCCCATGCCTCGGGCTAACTTGGGTCAAGAGTTAGGCTAACCCAAAGTAGCCAAAAACACTTGGACCCGAGCCATCTTCCAGCTCAAGTCAAATTGGACCCAATTGCCACTTGCATTGGGTGCACCAGACCCAGACACACTTCCCACCTCAAGCCCAAGGTCTGGCCTGACCTGGGTTGAGCCCAAATTGACCCGAACCAAGCAGATTTGGATCAACCCGAGCCAACTTTTTACCCAGACCAAATTGGATCCAATTGTCACCTGTATTGGGTGCACCAGATCCAGACCTATCTCCCATACCAAACCCAAGGTCTGACCTGACCTGGATCGAGCTCAATTCGACTTGACCGAGCAGGTTTGGGTCCAATCCAGCCATCAGTCTGATCCAGACCTCCCCAGGCCAAATTGACTCCACCCATGGCTCCAGCATGTCCTCATCGGCCTCCCCCAATCAACCCGACCCAGACCATGCCCGGCGGCGGTCGGAGCCAATGGAATTTGAGCTCCGGTGGTCCCCCCAGACAATTCCTGGCTCAAGGCTACTGTCCAACGGTTTGATCCCCACAATCTCCCCTGGACGTCACCATCGTCCACCTGGCAGTGATCCGAGCCCTCTCCAGCTCAATCCCGGCCGTCCAAGCTCCTGAAAGGTGGCCAAAAACCCTTAAGCTCGCCAGACCTCCAGAGGCATTTGCATTCACTCTCGATTGATTCCCAGAACTCTTTCAAACTCCCAGACGCTTCCTCCGAGCTCCCAGATTGATCCCTCCTTCCGTTCGAGCAAGTGCCCGTGAAAGCCTTCGGTGTCCCGCTCAAAGTCGCACCTCTGACCGTCCTCTGGTCCCGACGTCTGAAGGAGAACTGTTCGCCACCATCCTTTGAAACTTCCTGATAGAGAAGCTCATTCATTGAGGCCTTCTCTGCGGTAATCTCTCCATCCCGAGCTCCCTAGGTAGGTAGTCTGGTCAAGTGTGAAGGAAACCTTCACCCCAACGGATTTCCACTGTTGGATTGAAGGTTCCCACCATCCGGATCCTCCCTGTGAAATTTCATTGGAGTTCGCCGGTGGGATCGCCCGTATCAAACCGGAGAAGCCCTGCGGCCTTGGATACGAGCGGGAGGTAGAAGACGAAATCCCAGCCGTTGATCTCGATCAACGGCTCGAATTAAATCCCGCGATATCGGAGCGCTGTTAATCCCAGCCATTCGATCCTCCATCCAACGGCTGTGGTTAACCCGGCCGTTAACCGTTAGAGCCAATCATTGCCTGGCAAATCAACGCGCGGCACGTGTCAACGGCTGCTGACTGTGTAATTTCCAGATTAATAAATCCAGAAATTCAAGGGAACTTCAAAAATTAATAACTCCCTGTACACTTTTCCAAATAAGGTGTTCTTAGGCTCATTGGAAAGGTCTCAAGGAGCTCTATAAAAGTCCTAGGGTTCCAGACCTTGGTTAGATCAGTCTTAGGATTAATTTCAATTTGAATATTTTATGTATTTCTTTAATTACTTTTTAAATACATGTCCACCAGGTCTGGAATTTTGGAAGATTAAAATTGGACATGTTTCTAACATGTCCAAATTTTATCTCCCCATTTTAAGTTGTTCAAGGGCATTTTCCCTAATTTTTAAGTTTTAGGGTCATGGTTTGACCCTTAAATTCAAAAGGGGATATAGACCTATCCAATGGAATTTAGGGTGTGGTTTTTGGTGTGCTGATGATGTGTATGATGAGGAGTGTAGAGCCACTGATTTTTCCCCAATCCAAGCCTAGGATAGACCCCCATAGTGATTTGAAGGTGACTTAAGCTTACCTTGGGTGGTTTGGTTAACCACCTTAGAGTACTCCATTTGAGCTCAAATTTGGTGGGTTTAGTCCTTAGAGTCAGGTGATCTTATGATCCAAATTTCATCAAATTTGGAGTTCATTTGGTTCCCCAAGTAGGAGCCTCAAAAATCCTTCTTAGAAATGGCCTTAACCATGATTATTTGATAATGAACCATCCTTAGCTTGTAAAATCCATTAAAATGTCCTTAATTGTCTTTAATTAATCCCTTAACCAATAAGAATTTAAACCCTCTCAAATTAGTTCCTAGATTTGTCCTAGCTTGATCCTTAGGTAATTAGGGTTTAACCAATTTTGATTAATCTTAAAAATCCTAAAAATCCCAAAAGGGCTCTAAACACTTGTTGATCTATCCTTGGGTGATTTATGACCTTTGGAATTAATCCCAAGGAGTTTAGGGCTCATTCGGGTTCAAACCCTTAAAGCAGACCCCTTAATCGTAGTAATTTAATAATCCCTACGAATGTGTAAAATTTCTAAAATTCACTGTTAATTATAGAAAAATTTTGATTAATCAACTTAGTGGTTAATGACTTGAATTAGAATCTAACATTCCCTAAAACTTTAAACCTCCATAATTTAGTTAAAACCAAGGACTCAACATCTTAGGTTACCTTAGGTCAAAACGGGCCAGAACTTCTAAAAATCATAACTTTTTGTAGAAAACTCCAAATTGAGTGTACTACATGTCTAAAAACTCATAATTAGGTCTAGTATTTATTAAAATTTTTAAACCCTTAAGATTAACTTTAAATTTAAAATTCAAGTTTTTACCCCCTAGTTAATGTATCCGGATAATCCTTTAAAACCCATTAAATTTTTTAACCTCTAAAATCATTTTAATAGGTCATTAAAATTCTCAACCAACCCATTAAAATCAGTAATTAATTCCCCTAATATTAATTTACTCCTTTAATTCCAACCTATTTAAAATAACTTAATTAACCCCGATTGTTACTAGGTAACCCAGGCCTACGAGGCTATTAGCTTAGCCCAAGGAAGGTGAAATAAACTTCACGACCTCTGTGTGAAACAAAGGTAGCAATCAATTAACTCTTAAAATACATTTAACTAAAATTCCTAATTTATTAATATTTAAAGTTTAACTTAAATCTCCCTCTTAGGCCTTAACAAATCCAAAACTTTAGATAACTTTAACTAATCACCCACCTTAGGATCTATCCCTGCCACACGACCTTCTACACATACTTTAGATGATGTGCTAGGACAACCAATTCTAGATCTAGGTTAGGCCGGTGTTTACTTTACTGCTATGTGCTGGATTTTTTCGTGGTTTTCACTACATGTTGTGAATGAAATTGCTTTGCTGTGTCTGCTTACTTTTCTGCACTCTGTGGATGTATTGATGTGTTTGGCGACTAGATTACCCTTAGGTTAGGTATGATCTGGATGTTAACATAATTTTCTGCAGGTGGCCACGCTCATGCAGGGAAGTAAAAAAGGGGGGGCTAAGTTAATAATAAATATCAATTGTTATAAATGCTTGCACAGGTGCTTCAGCTGCTAAAGCACCCAAATAAAAAGAGCGTGGCCAGTGTGTTTTACTTCCTTTTTGCACATATATAACTGCTTGGGAATAATTGCTTCTTATTTATTAACTGCTTAGGATAACCCTGTAGGTGAGTCTAGATTTTATTTTTGATGTAAATGTAATTTGTTTAATTGTCAAGTGTTGTGAAAGTTAATTTTGAGATGGGATACATAGATCCAAAGCTTGGATTCCAAAGAGGAAAGGATGCCCTTTTGGGGAGAATTCCTTCTTCCATTTGGAAATCCAAATTTGGATCACGCTTCTCTTATACCCAAAGAGGAAAGAGTGGCCTTCCCCTTAAGGGGGAGGTGCCCTCTTATCCATTTGGGTAGTTCGCTGCGAAGAATCCAAGGAGTTTAAAGGAAAGGAGTCCAAAGAAGGGCAAGACTGAAGTCTTGAAGATTGAGAGTATCCCACTCAAAATTACTTGCGTCATTATTAGGCTTAGAATCCGGGTTGTTGTCAGTGGTGCCCAGCCACTTTATTTTCTGCAAAACTCTGGTTTGTAATAAGCAGGGCAACTTTGCCTATGGACATTTATTAATTAGTTAATATTTGATGTGATGAATTGATTGCCTTTAGGATTGCTTGTTTTTCCTAGTTTTTGGCGATTTTGTGCCGCTTTTATTTTCGCCTTGATACGTGAGACTCGTGAGGGTGTGAAAGTTTTATACTCATAACTTTAAAAGTTTAAAATTTTAGTGAGTCTAAATAACATAGAAAGATAATGAATCTAGGGAATTAGCTAGGGATCGACCCCGGGTTCGCATGCATATTACTGCATTACTCTTCCCTTGTTTTAGACCCTTCCCCGCCTGCGGGTAGAGTCCAGATAGTTTGACTTATGAGGATGAGGTGCTGGATCTGGGGAAGCCCAGTCTTTTAAAAAATTAATTTATAAGCCTGTTTTTAAAATTTCAAGCATATTTGATTTAAGGTTGTTAACTAGCATGCATTGCATTAGAAACAAATTAAAAGAGTCAAAATTTTAATTTCATAGTCCTTAGCATTTTACACCCAACATAAGTCAAAGGGGCCAATTAGGAAAATTTCTAGATGTCGGCCCCAAGTCTCCAAAACTTTAAGTACAACATCCCTACCACTCTTTCAAAAAAGACCGGAATCATCTCTTTTAAATCAACTAGGTGGTTAGCTGGCTCCCCAATCCAGGCCGGGGTAAGTCTAGGTTTTGCACCGCATTAGTTAGGATCGGACGACTGTGGTCCAGTGTCCAAAATAGATTTAGGATACGGGGAAGATCTTTGATTAAAAGACCCCAACTTTCGGGAATATAATCCCAAATTTCTAATAAAATGCTCAAATCAAATTAAATTTTCTTTCAATCCTAAAATGTAAAGCCCAACACTTAGAATAAGTTGGGACACTTCCGGATGGTTCTGGAATCTCAAAGTGTCCCCTATCTCTCTTCCTTTGATTCTGTTAATAACTGTTCAATTTTGATCCACTCCCCTTTGATTTTCCAAAAGATTTTATTCAATTTTTTTTTATATCACTCCTAGAAAATCTAACAAAATTTCGTTCTTATTTTAATCAAGAGTTTTCGTAGGGGACTC
Source organism: Dendrobium huoshanense (assembly GCA_016618105.1). Classification (NCBI taxonomy): domain Eukaryota; kingdom Viridiplantae; phylum Streptophyta; class Magnoliopsida; order Asparagales; family Orchidaceae; genus Dendrobium; species Dendrobium huoshanense. The sequence goes on along the minus strand of CM028352.1, from coordinate 45,710,033 downwards.
TGTCTCCCTACGATGTAATTAACTACGAGGGCTTACGCTCGTAGGAGATTTGGAACCCCACACACCTGATTTCAAAATTAATTTTTTTTTTTTTAAAAAAAACCTCTTAGATAACTTTGGGAAAAGTCAAAAATGACTCGAAAGGTGATACTATCACCTTTCAAAAATGACTTATCATATTAGAAGAATTGTCATTGAAAGGTGATACCTCCCTTTGGGGAGATACATCCTTCTTTGATAAGGCTTTGGATATGAATTCAGCAATCACACTCCTTGAGTATCATAACTAGATTATTTAGTTGAACTCTACCTCGCCCCCTCGGGGCCGTGTCGAGTTCTCTTTAGAATCTATCCTTGATATTCAAGACGAATTACATAATTCTAATCCTGAACATCGTTGTGGAATTTTATTTTCGCCTTTTGGGGCGATATACTTTTCCGAGCGAGTTGATTCGACTTCTAGAATTAGAATTAAATCTCAATTTCAAAATTCTCAAAGAAAACTAATATTTTCAAAACCTGTTTTCAAAATTCCACCAACACACTTTCAATTATATCTCCCTTGTACTTAAACATCTAATCCTTTAAAACATCTTTTAAGGATTTGATAGCTAGAAATTCCGATTAATAAATGTCCCAATGGATACAAGAATTGCCAAACGCCATTAAAAATCTCCCTTTGCAATATCTGATAATACCTCCAACACCTGCTCTATAAGAAGAACATAGTGTAGCATCTACATTGTTTTTTAACCAACCCGGTGGAGGGGGATGCCAAACATTAGACAGTCTATAAGACTGATTAACATCCCGTAATTTCAAAATTGGAATATAAATCAATTTAGAGAAAGAAGATAGGATAATTGCTTGAACAACTATAGAAATAACACATTCACTAATTCCTTCATGAACCATTTTATTTTTAGCCTTCCACGAAAGGTACACAACATTATAAAAAAGATTGAGAATCATAACATTATTCTTTGTAGTATCTTCTAACCAATTGTAGCAATCTTGAAAGCTTTGAAACTCAGGCAAGCCAAAACCCCATTTGTTCAGAATAAGCACCACCTCCTTAATTTTCATGCATTAACAAGAATGTGTTCCACGTCTTCTATCCCATCAGATCATCTCGGTCAAATGTCATTCAATTGCAATCTTCTATGAGTTAGGAATTGGTATGTTGGCAAAGCATTTTTGAACAATCTCTAATTGAATATTTGTACCCGAGGATTAACTTTTTCCTTTTTAATCCAACTATAAACTTTCCAATCATTTTGCTGTTGAAAACCGATGATCATAGCAGGAATAGTCATCCCTGAGCCTTGATAAATAAGTTCTCTATCATCTTCTACCTGATTTTGATTAATGTTCATCTTAAGGATAAGATCCACAAGCTCCCCTCCAATGACGTGCTTCAGGTTTTCTCCTTTCCAGTTTTTACCTTCATTGAATCTACTCAGCATAAACTCTTCATCAGCTTGTGGAGCTACAAATATTGGCCTTTAATTTATTCTTTTATTAAGTATCCATTTATCCTTGAATACATTAATGGAATTACCATTCACTATATTCCATTTAATGAAAGGATCAAGAGCTTTACCTCCAATGCATAAAATTTTCCAGGAACAAGAATAATTCTTAATCTCGGATGCTCCAAATCTAGTACCATACTTAGGGGCAAGAACTCTATGTAAGAAAGAGTCTTTATTATGCAGATATCTCCAAGATAGTCTAGCTCTAAGAGGAGCTACCCTTGTTGTGGAAGAAAACAAACCACATCCTCCCCCTTTCAACGGCATACAGAGTTCTTTTTAGCTTATGTAGTGCAACCCAACATTTCCTCCAGTTTTGTTCCAAAGAAAACCTCTGCAAATTTTATCTACTTCTTTGAGCACTTGAACCGGCACCAATGAATGAGTGTTGTAGTAGTTTAGAATTGCAAGGATGACATATTTAATTAATGTTATCTTTCCAGCTAATAATAATGATTTTTTCCCCCATATATTAAGCATTTTAAGAGCATTTTCAATAATGAAATAAAAGTCACTAGCCACCAATCTTCTTAAAGCCATCTTTATGCCAATATAAACAAACTCCTTAACTTGTTTAAACCCCATAATACGAGTAATATATTTCTTTTTTCTTCTTTTAACATTTTTTCCAAAGAGAATGGCAGACTTCTCCACATTGATGCTTTGCCCGATCCACTTAATGAAATTGGAGAGAATACTTCTAACTTCATAAGCCGCCTTCATGGATTCATGGATGCCTCTGAGAAGATCATAACATCATCAGCATATAATAAGTGCAAATTCTGTGGACTATTAGAACATAATCCAATCCCAATAGAAGAATAAGAAAATGCATTTGAAAGGAGTTGGGAGCAAATAATGAATAATATAGGGGCCAAGGGACATCCTTGACAGAACCCGCTTTCAGCTTTTTAATCCATCCTGATAGTTTTCAATTTATAATAATAGAGAATCTGAGATTTAATACACTTTCCAAAATCAGTTTGGAGATCATAGCTGGGAATTCAAAATAATTCAAAACCTGTTTAAGCATTGTCCAGCTCGTAGAATCGTATGCTAGCTCCATATCTATTTTGTAGGACACCATCCCTTTAGCTGCCTTGGAATACCTGAACTTGTGAAACAATTCTTGATCCATCAGTACATGATCCCAAATGGACCTACCTTTAATAAAGGCAGCCTGCTCATCCCAGATAAGAAGAGGAATAACTTAAAGTAACCTGTTCAAGATAACCTTTGCATCCACTTTATAAACTGAGTTGCATAAGCTTATAGGCCTAAAGTTAGATCGCAATAAAGGATTTAAAATCTTTGGAATGAGAACAACTAGTGTATCTTTCCAGTTGCAATCCATATTTCCCCGATTAAGGAATTGGTTTATAACTCTTACAAAATAAGCCTGAATTATTTTCTAGTAAATTTAATAAAAGAGTATGTAACACCATCACATCCAGAAGCAATGTTCTTTCCCATATTATTGATAACAATTTCAATCTCTTCCACTATGAATTCACTGGACAGCAACTTTTTATCTTCAACTTTCAAAGTGTTTATAGGATTAGGCCAATCTTTTTCCTTACAGGACCTCGGTCTCCATTTGTTCTTGAAGAACTGCAAAAAAACATCTTCGATCTAACTCTGATCTTCTAAAACCATGGCATTATCATTTTTTATTTTATTAATATTGTTGCTGTTCTTTCTAGCACTAGCAAACAAGTGGTAGAATTTTGAATTGCAATCTTCCTCATTCATCCATTTTACCTTGGCTCTCTGTTTCCACCATCCACATAACTGAGCCATTGTAGCATTGAGTTCAATTACTTTAGTTTTCAACCACCAACAGTCCTCATCAGATAGCCACCCGACCTCAGATTCAGATGTCTGCATTTTCAATATTTCTTCCATTAAACTATCTTTTTGGAAATTAAGGTTTTTCAACATGGCCTTGCTCCAAAAGAACAAAGATTTAAGAGTTCTTTTACATTTAGCATTCAAGATCTGAGAACAATTTCCACTTTATTTCTTTCTCCATTCCTTTACCACAGCTATTGATGACGAATAAGATGTCCATACATCCTCAAATTTAATACTCCTTTTAGGAGTAAAATTAGAATTGATGAAATTTAGAACTATTCGGCTATGATCATATGCTATCCTTGCAAGATGCCTCACAGCTAACTGAGAATAAGAGTTCAAAGCAATAGAATTAAGAAAGCACCTGTCAAGTCTCTCAAAGATCCGAGCACCTCCAGTTTTGTTGTTGCACCATGTATACCGTGGGCCAATGAATCCAATCTCATGGTAGTCGTTGTTAGTAAAGAATGATTTCATCTCTCTAGATCCTTGTGTAAACATGAACCTTCTCCCACCACATTTGCCTTCCTTGGAAATGAGACAATTGAAGTCTCCTCCTACCACCATAGGATACTCCTCCACAGAGTATAGTTCAAGCATCTCCCAAAGCTCTCTTCTTTTGATCAAGTCTTTGTTTCCATATATCAAAGCCACTCTCCATTTGCAATTGTTGTTAATGGATAAGCCTCTTATAACACATTGTGAGGAAGGTCCAACCATGGAAAAATCAACAAGTTGGAATTCCAAAGAACAATAATTCCTCCAGAAAGCCCATCCGAAGAAACCATAGCATATTCCCAACCATCTTCCATAAGCATCTTAACCTCTCTTATATCAAAATAGGAGATTTTGGTTTCTAACAAACCCAAAAATACAACATTATGCATCTTGACAATCTCTTTTATGTATAAAGAAGCACCTTTCTTCTTAGCTCCTCTATAGTTCCAGAATACTAAAGAATTCATTGAAGAAGATTTGTGGGAGATAATCCCACTTTGCATTTCATATCCATTTCCAATCTCCTACTCCTTGTGATATTGCTCATAGGCCCAAGATCTTTAAGTTGCTTTGACTTCTTCTTCTTTACAATGCTGGATTCCTCTCCTTTATCATTTGCGGCTGAAACAACAACAATGTTCAGATTTTCTTCTTTCTTCTTTTCATAAGGATCTACATTGTCCATCGATCCAATTTTAATTTTTGAATTATCTCTCCTTCTTCAATTAGATCATTTAAAACAATGAACCTATTTTTAATCAAAGGAATACTAGAACTATTCCTTTTATTCACCTGAGGCCCTTCCTTATCCACATCCAGCTTTGAACTCAATGCTATTTCTTTAGGATCATCACCATTAGCAGAGGTAACATCCTCTGAATTCTAAACACAATCTTCATTAACTTTCTCCTTATCTTCAATCATCTTTTTAGCATATGATCTTCTCCACAAATTCTTCTTTAATGGCCGCTGAGTTGCTTTGTCGAATTGACTAGTACCATTTTTCCTTCCACGGTAACTATCAGTCATGGACCATAACTTCCTGAATTAATTTTTTCCATTCCATCTTCTCTTCTTCGAACATTTCCCGCTGTTTCTGGGACATCATTACCAACTTCCATTACTTTGTAACCTGAAGCTACATCTCCTTCTCCACAAACTTCTTGAGTGTGACCAATAAGTCCACATTTAAAACAAAATTTGGGAATACGCTCATATTCTATTTTCTCATAGAATTTTCTAGTTGAACCTTCCACCCATACTCCTTCAGGAGGTTTCTTATCACGTTTAATTCAGACACAGACCCTTCTGAATTCTCTTCTTCCCCATTGGAACACATTTCCATCAAGAAAGATTGGTTTCCCAACCATAGAAGCAATTCTACATATATTTAAGTTGTCCTAGCAGTGAAGAGGTAGGCTCGAAAGCCTGATCCAAATCAGGGCTATCAATCCTTTCAGAGAGTTAGGATCAAAGCTTTGGGACCATTTCTCCATCCCAATAATCTTCCCATTTACAAACCAAGGCCCAATAGATAGGACCGACTCCATATTCTGAGATTGATGGAACGAACATAGAACCTAGCCCATGCTGAGCATGGAAAGATGAAACTTGCCATATTGTAACCATTGCCTTCTAAGCTCATTGCTAATGATCGATAATGGAGCCTCTCATCCAAAAGTTTTGATGACCAAAGAGTTGCTAAGTCTCTTTGCATTTTCCAACTATTTATTCTCATGCAATTTTACTGACAACCCATCTTCAGAAAGGAACTCACCAAGCTGCAGCTCTTCAACTGGAATATTTTCCCTTTTCTTCCAAGTATTCGTTTGAACAGCATCAGTAATTTGTTCAGAAATTTGAACTGCTTCATCACTACCACCCATTTCTGTTGATTCCACTTCTCTCACCTTAACTAAGTCCCAGAACTTAACTTTGTTATTCATCACAGGTGCCTTAGTTTTAACACCGTCATTTGGACCCTCTTCCAGGATTGCTATTTTATTATCTTCAGAAGAGATAATGTTTTCTTCATTAATAGGAATCACCTTATCCACAAGATTCATAACAAAATTTCTATTAAAAGAAACTATTTTCTCAATCAAAGGTCTGTTGGAAGGAGAAGCTTCATAACCTTCGCCGAACATCTTTGCTGTTGTAGTTTTGATCTTGTTGACCTCATTCTTCAGAATAACATTCTTTCCTTGACCAACCACTTTAGGTTCCTTCTTTTCCAGATAACCACCATCGTTGATGACCAAACTTGTGTTAGAATAGTTGTTATTTGAATGCTTTACATTTTTGCAACTTATGTAGTTTTGATGATTCCAAATATTTTTGTTCAAATGTGTAGTTATCTCCTAACAATTTTAGAAGATTTGTATTTGCTCTTGTGTGTACTAACATTTCAGGAAAATCAGACTCCAGACTACGATAACTTGAAATCAAATTCACCATGAGATACTTTGTCAATTTGAAGTTTACATTTTTTCTTTGAATTAAATTTGAAAGGGAGTGATTGTAATTGAGTGAATAAAAACATACACACACACATAAGGAGATCATAAAAATTTTATACTAATCGTACGGGATGATATCTAATCGTATGGGACTATCAGACAGTTATCTCCTATAGAGCACATGGAACGAATAGGAACTTGCTCGAAATTTTTTTTCTAAGTCCTATTCATCCTGGACAAAATTAATTATCGTCCAGGACGATATGGTCTCTATAAAATTTTTTTCCATATGAATTTTATTATCGTCGGTGGCGACTGGTCCTCTGGAAAATTTTCGTCCAGATGAAATTAAATATCATCCAGGACGATCTGGTCTCTGGAAAATTTTCGTCCATACGAAAATAAATTATCGTCCGTGGCGATAGGTCCTCTGGAAAATTTTCGTCCCGACGAAGTCAATAATCGTCCAGGACGATCGGTTCTGTGTAAAAATTTCGTCCAGACGAACATATTCTCATCCAAACGATTAACCGACTTAGAACAGTTTTCAGCAGTTTCTAGAACCGACCTAGTAATAACCGTTCGTACTGGACGAACCTAGTTCGTACAGGACGATCATCTGTACGAAGACATTTCATACACATATTCAAATAGGGTCGTTTCAGATCGTTTAAGTAAAATCGTCCAGGATGATCCACGATCGTACAGGATGATCCATTGCGTACAGAATTGAAAACTTGCAGTTTTTGGGCGGTTTTTCTTGTCTTTTATATAAATAGTCCAAATTAGACTACCACCCAATCTTTTTATCATTTAATCTTCATGCCTCTTGAGAGAATAGCCAAGGAGAGAGTGGAAGAGAGCATTCAAGTGAGGATTCCTACCACTGGAGCGAGAAGGCTTCACTTCAATTTCAAAGGTAAGAGTCTCTACTTGTGAATTTGGATTACTTCACTCTTTTCCTTCTTCCTTCTAGATTCTTGTGAGAAGATCAGTCAAGGAGATCCGGTTCTCTGCCGACACTTGGAGAGTGTGAACAGCCGAAAGGTTCTCTGCCTACACTTGGAGAGTGTGAACAGTCGTAGGGTTCTCTGCCCACACTAGGAGAGTGTAAAAGGACAACGGTTCTCTACCAACACTGGAGATTGTGTAAAAGGACGACGGTTCTCTGCCATCACTGGAGATTGTGTAAAAGGACGACGGTTCTCTGCCAGCACTGGGGATTGTGTAAAAGGATGACGGTTCTCTATCGTACCGGGTAGTGGTGAAAAGAGTGTGTTGTAAAGGCTTCTCCGCCTTGCTGTGGGTGCTAAAGAAGAGTCACTATTGGTTTTAGTGCAATACTCAGAGGGTGCCTATGAGGAGTGGATGTAGGTCTGGTTATAGACCGAACCACTATAAATCTGGTGTTATTTACTTTATTGTTTTTACGTTTCCGCACTTTAAATTTTAGTTTTAACAACTCTGTGGTTGAAAAATATTTTTCTACAAACTTTAAAAGAAATTTTTATTTCAGTTCAGCTTAATCTTCAAAGAGGGCTTAAAATTTTTAAACTACCAATTCACCCCCCTCTTGGTAGCCTTGGGACATTCACTTAGGCTTAACAACCTAATTACTAGACTCAACAAGTGGTATCAGAGCATCGTTTCAAAATCATAAGTTTGAACTACTTTTTGATTAACGTAGATGGCTACATTTGGAAACCGAAACACACCTGAGGGTTACTCTATCACTAGACCTCCACTGTTTGACAATATTCCTTTTGATTTTTGGAAAACACGCATGTCTACTTTCTTACAATCACTTGATTATCGCATGTGGATGCTAGTCCAGGAAGGTTATTCAAAACCAACTAGATTAGTTGATGGATTTAGGGTAGAAACACCCTATGCAGATTGGACTATTGAAGAACGTGACTTAGCATAATTAAATGCGAAATGTTTAAATAGTTTCTTTTGTGCTTTAAAATCTGAAGACTACATGCGAGTTTCCACTTGTAAAAGCGGAAAGGACATATGGGATAGACTTTGTATAACTTATGAAGGGACAAATGAGGTTAAGAAATCAAGACTCAATATCTTGTTACATGACTATGAATTATTTTGCATGAAACCTAATGAATCTATTTCAGACATGTACACAAGATTCACTCAAATTGTCACCTCTTTGCATGCACTTGGTAGGGAATTAACTAATGCTGAAATCGTCAATAAGATTCTTCATTGTTTACCTACTGCTTACGATGCTAAAATTACTGCAATTACAGAGTCTAAAGATCTGAACATTTATTCCATTGACAATCTTCTTGGTTCACTCATTGCTTATGAGCAAGGAGTAAGTCAAAGAAAGATTGATGCAGGCGAACTTAGAAAGGACAAAAATATTGCTCTAAATGTGGAAGAGTCAGAGAGTGAACACTCACAACCTGAGGATGAAGACGATATTACATTGATGACTAGACAATTCAGAAGCTTTTTAAAGAGGAAGCAGAAGAGACGCCAGCAATGGAATAAAGGTAAGTATAACAGAAATGGCAAGGTTTCTAATGAAGTGATTTGTTATGAATGCAGGAAACCAGGTCATATAAAGATTGATTGTCCAAAACTCAAAGCCACTCCTAGCAAGGAGAAGGTAGAGGAGAAACCAATGGTAAAGAAGGGCAAGAAGAAGTTTCAAAGGGCTTTTTGGGTGGACTCAGCTTCAGACTCATTTGAGACTTAAAAAGAAGAAGAAGTCACTAACCTTTGTTTGATGGCAGATAATGTTGAACAATCAGATCAAGAAGAGGTATGTGATTTAACCTATGATGAACTGTTTGAAGTTTCTGAACACATGAATGATGCATATAAATGAAAAAGATGCATGCTAGTTTAGTTTTAGAATTGGAAGATCTTAATAAGGAACACGAAATCCTAAGTAAAGATCATGCTTTAATAGATAACAACCACATGAAACTACTTGATAAATATGATGACTTGAATAAAAATTTTGAGAATTTAAAATCATCCTATGCTGAACTTGAAAAAGAATTTAAGAATTTTAAGGATGAATCTGAGAGCAAGACATATAGAATCAATTATACCAATCAAATCTTGGAAGATACAAATTCATTTTACAAACTCACAATAAGAGCTCTCGAGGATAATAGGAACCCCCCTAAACTTGAAGATTTTACAAATCCTAAATATTATCCTAAATTCATGAAATCCCTTAGAAGACAATCATATGAAAGATAACATAGGAATATTTTTCCTAATGTTAAATGTAATAATTGTGGATTTTTGGGACATATATCTCACACATGCACTTTAAAGATGAAAACTAATTTGGAGTGGAGAACTAAGATGTATAAACCTAGACATATCATACATGCATCTGATTATAAATTTCATAAAGGTGAACCCAAACTTGTTTGGGTTCCCAGGTCTAACATTTGAGAATTTTGCAGGAGTACTCTCACACAAGACCTTGTGAGAGTATATGGTACCTGGACAGCGGATGTTCAAAGCATATGACTGGAGATATTGCTCAATTCATAATGCTGGAAGCCAGGAGTTGAGGCAAGGTTACGCTTGGAGATAATACCACAAAGAAAGTGGTTGGATCAGGTATGATTGGAAATTTGAAAAACTTTTTCATAGACAATGTGTTATTAGTTGAAGGCTTAAAATATAATTTGCTTAGCATAAGTCAGCTATGTGATAAGGGCTATAATGTAAAATTTTTACCTACTAGTTGCATAATAAGCCTAAATGGGAAAATTGTTTTAAATGGAAAAAGGGAAAATAATGTCTACATGCTAGATTTAAATTGTATTCAATCTCCAACTTCTTTTTGTTTGAAAACTGTTTCTGATGAATCATGGCTTTGGCATAGGAGACTTTGTCATTCTAGTATGAAAAACCTTAGGAGAATTACCCAAAATAATTTGGTGAGAGGTATACCTAAACTAGACTTTACCAAGGACCATCTTTGTGATGCATGTCAATTAAGAAAACAAGTGAAGTCCTCTTTTAAGTCCAATAAAGATCTTAGGACCAGTAAACCTTTAGAAATTCTACACATGGATCTTTTTGGACCTGTAGGCACTGTAAGTCTAGGAGGAAAAGTATACAGATTTGTTATAGTGGATGATTTCTCAAGATTCACTTGGGTTAGATTTCTTTTTCATAAGAGTGAATCGTTTGAGGAATTCAGAAACTTTTCTACTTGGATTCAAAGAAAACTAAGGAGTGAAATAATTTCTATACAAAGTGATCATGGAGGAGAATCTGAAAATGAAAGATTTGAAAATTTCTGTAAAGAAAAAGGGATTGATCACAATTTTTCTGCACCTAGAACCCCTCAGCAAAATGGGGTAGTTGAAAGGAAAAACAGAATATTAATAGAAGCCGCCCGAGCAATGTTGGCAGAATACTCGCTTCCTAGATATTTTTGGGCAGAGGCGGTTAGCACTACATGCTATGTTCTGAATAGGGTGAATGTGAGATCAAATTTGAATAAAACACCCTATGAGTTGCTAAAAGGTAGAACACCAAATTTGTCTCATTTGCATGTATTTGGTTGCAAGGTGTTCATATATAATAATGGAAAATCTGCCTTAGGAAAATTTGATCCAAAATCAGATGAAAGAATTTTTATTGGATATTCAAGTGTTGGAAAATCTTATAGGGTATTCAACAAAAGAACTTTAGTCATTGAAGAAACCACACATGTTGTATTTGATGAAAGTGGAAACTTGGAAGATCCAAATGTTGTTGAAGAAGAAAAAACTCCCAAAAGATTGATAGATTAAATTTGGAAGAAAATGTGAAAGAAAATTTGGAAAGAGAAAACCCTTTGCCTAGAGATTTGAAATTTTCTAAAAACCACCCAAAGGAATCGATTATAGGTGAACCAAGTGAGGGTGTTAGAACTAGGCGTGGATTAAACAAGGAAGTCAATCATTCAGCCTTTATTTCAACTATTAAACCCACTAACATTGATCAAGCACTTTCTAATGAATTTTGGATATTGTCCATGCAAGAAGAGTTAAATTAATTTGTAAGAAATAAAGTTTGGGAATTAACTACAAGGTCAAAAGATCAAAGTGTTGTTGGAACCAAGTGGGTGTTCAAAAATAAAATGAATGACTCAGGAGTAGTCATTAGAAATAAGGCTAGATTAGTAGCTAAGGGGTATAATCAAATTGAAGGAATTGATTTTGAGGAAACTTTTGCCCCTGTAGCTAGACTTGAAGTAATTAAGATTTTACTAGCCTTTGCCTGTTTTAAAGGTTTTAAATTGTTTCAAATGGATGTCAAAAGTGCCTTTTTAAATGGGGTAATTGAGGAAGATGTTTTTGTAGAACAACCTCCAGGTTTTGAAAATTCTAAATTTCCAAATCATGTTTTCAAGTTAAAAAAGGCATTATATGAATTGAAACAGGCACATAGGACTTGGTATGAGAGGTTGAGCACCTTCCTACTTGAAAGATCTTTTGAAAAGGAAGTGTGGATACAACTCTCTTTTTAAGGAAAATTGGTAAGGATATACTTATTGTTCAAATTTATGTGGATGACATCATCTTTGAATCTTCAAATAAAAATCTTTATGATGATTTTTCTAAAACAATGAGTAGTGAATTTGAAATGAGTCTAATGGGAGATTTAAATTACTTTCTAGGATTTAGCATTAAGCAACTTGAGGAAGGTACTTTTCTTAGTCAAACTAAATATATTAAGGACATCCTCAAAAAATATGAAATGGACAATGCTAAACCTGTTAGTACACCAATGAGTTCCTCAGTTCAGTTGGATAAGGACCTTAAGGGAAAATCTGTTGATCAAAAGAAATTTAGAGGGATAATTGGATCTTTACTTTACTTGACTGTTAGCCGACCAGATATTATGTTCAGTGTTTGCTTATGTGCTAGATTTCAATCAGATCCAAAAGAATCACATTTGACAGCAGTGAAAAGGATTTTTTAAGATATCTACTAGGAACTCAAAACTTAGGGATTTGGTACCCTAAGTTTAGCTCTTCATTTGAAATTATTGGTTACTCAGATTCTGACTTTGCAGGCTGTAGAGTGGATAGGAAAAGCACTTCTGGAACATGTCAATTCATTGGAAATTCATTAGTTTCATGGTCTAGTAGAAAATAAAATTCAGTGGCACTATCTACTGCAGAATCAGAATACATTGCATTAGGAAGTTGTGTGGCACAAATACTTTGGTTAAAACAATAGTTGATTGATTTAAAATTAACTATAGGCCCTATTCCAATTTATTGTGACAATACTAGTGCTATTTGCATTTCCAAAAATCCTATTCAACATTCTAGAACCAAACACATTGATTTAAGGCATCATTTCATAAGGGATCATGTATCCAAGAGAGAAATTGAACTCATACATGTTTCAACTGAAAATCAACTTGCAGACATTTTTACAAAACCTTTAGCCTTTGATACCTTCAGTACTTTAAGAACAAGGCTTGGTGTTATTGATTTGAATGCCTAAACAAAATATCTTTGCAATATTGATATTTGTTTTGTTTTGTTTTTAATTTTGTGAAATTTCTGTGTGTTTGTTGTATACGTATTTTATGTTTTGTTGTGTCAGTTTCAATGTTAAGTGTTTGTGTTTATGTTTGTTTTTTCTTTTAAGAATGTATTTTCTTACTTGTTTTTAGATATTATGAAATGTGTAATCCTTTCATTAATATCAATAGATGTTGCACTTGTTTCAAATTTGATTTGTTTTTGGAATGTCGTTAATTTTTATGAATTTCATTAGTATTATTTAATCTTCATAGTGCTTAAATTAGATTGTAATTTGAGATTATCTATATTAGAAAATCTAATATTTCTAAATTTAAAAGTTGTTTATAATTTGTTGTAATTAGAACTTTTAAATTCATGTCTATTCATTTAGACTATATAAAAGTTAATATTACTATTGCAATTTAGATGTTTTCTTATTTTGTATTTCTATGATCAAGTGATATTTATGCACTTAGAAATATTTGAAATTTTAGATTATTGATTTTGGAAAGAATTGGTCTCAATTACTCTTGAAAATTGTACAAAAAGTACAAAAATCAAAATGAATTCGAAAAGATTTGTAATGTGAAAAAGAGGCACAAAATAAGCCCAACAAAGAAAAAATACACAAAAATGTGCCCCAAAAATTTTGAAAAAGATGCGCAAAGCGCCACATGTGGTAATTCTATTCTTTCCAAATTCTTTCAATCTCTTAATTCAAATTGATCTTATGTTCATTTATATTCCATTGAACTTTGAAATATAAATTTTTTTTACATCTCTCTTGTAATGATTTTCTATACTTGAATGTCTAAATTGAATCATGTCTTTAAAAAATTCTTCTTACTTACAATGTTATATCACTTCTTAAATTTTATGAATTTATATGATTGACCTAATGTTTTTAGTTTAAAATTGCATACCTTATGTCAATCACCATAAAGATTAAATTTTCAAATGAATTTCATATAATTACTTACATTTCTCGTCTATTTCTTCTTCACTTTTTGTTGCTGTCAAAAAGGGGGAGAAATTATTGAAATTATTGTGTTTTGTGTTTTGGTTATTCTGTTTGCAAGTATTTGACTTTGTGGTTGTTTGTGTTAAAATTTTTGAAAAACAAAAATATTGTTCTTTACTTCAAAATGCCTCCTTATTTTCACGTACTCATCAATTCAGGGGGAGTATAGGAGATAGGAGATTTGTTTAAATTGAAACCATACAAACAATAATTGTTTTGCCATCATCAAAAAGGGGGAGATTGTCAGAATAGTTGCTATTTGAATGCTTTACATTTTTGCAACTTATGTAGTTTTGATGATTCCAAATATTTTTGTTCAAATGTGTAGTTATCTCCTAACAATTTTAGAAGATTTGTATTTTCTCTTGTGTGTTCTAACATTTTAGGAAAATCAGACTCCAGACTACGATAACTTCAAATCAAATTCAACATGAGATACTTTGTCAATTTGATGTTTACATTTTTTCTTTGAATTAAATTTGAAATGGAGTGATTGTAATTGAGTGAATAAAAAACATACACACACACATAAGGAGATCATAAAAATTTTATACTAATCGTACGGGACGATCAGATAGTTATCTCCTATAGAGCACATGGAACGAATAGGAACTTGCTCGAAAATTTTTTTCTAAGTCCTATTCGTCAAGGACGAAATTAATTATCATCCAGGACGATATGGTCTTTGTAAAATTTTCGTCCAAACGAATTTTATTATCTTCGGTGGCGACTGGTCCTCTGGAAAATTTTAGTCCATACGAAATTAAATATCGTCCAAGACGATCTGGTCTCTGGAAAATTTTCATCCAGACGAAAATAAATTATCGTCCGTGGTGATTGGTCCTCAGGAAAATTTTCGTCCCGACGAAGTCAATAATCGTCCAGGACGATCGGTTCTCTGTAAAAATTTCGTCCAGACGAACATATTCTCGTCCAAACGATTAACCGACTTAGAACAGTTTTCAGCAGTTTCTAGAACCGACCTAGTAATAACCGTTCGTACTGGACGAACCTAGTTCATACAGGACGATCATCTGTACGAAGATATTTCGTACACATATTCAAATAGGGTCGTTTCAGATCGTTTAAGTAAAATCTTCCAGGACGATCCACGATCGTACAGGACGATCCATTGCGTACAAAATTGAAAACTTGCAGTTTTTGGGCGATTTTTCTTATCTTTTATATAAATAGTCCAAATTAGACTGCCACCCAATCTTTTTGTCATTTGATCTTTGTGCCTCTTGAGAGAATAGCCAAGGAGAGAGTGGAAGAGAGCATTCAAGTGAGGATTCCTACCACTGGAGCGAGAAGGCTTCACTTGAATTTCAAAGGTAAGAGTCTCTACTTGTGAATTTGGATTACTTCACTCTTTTCCTTCTTCCTTCTAGATTCTTGTGAGAAGATCAGTCAAGGAGATCCGGTTCTCTGCCGACACTTGGAGAGTGTGAACAGCCGAAAGGTTATCTGCCTACACTAGGAGAGTGTGAACAGTCGTAGGGTTCTCTGCCCACACTAGGAGAGTGTAAAAGGACGACGGTTCTCTGCCAACACTGGAGATTGTGTAAAAGGATGACGGTTCTCTGCCAGCACTGGAGATTGTGTAAAAGGACGACAGTTCTTTGCCAGCACTGGGGATTGTGTAAAAGGATGACTGTTCTCTACCACATCGGGTAGTGGTGAAAGGAGTGTGTTGTAAAGGCTTCTCCGCCTTGATGTGGGTGCTAAAGGAGAGTCACTATAGGTTTTAGTGCAATACTCAGAGGGTTCCTCTGAGGAGTGGATGTAGGTCTGGTTATAGACCGAACCACTATAAATCTGGTGTCATTTACTTTATTGTTTTTACGTTTCTGCACTTTAAATTTTAGTTTTAACAACTCTGTGGTTGAAAAATATTTTTCTACAAACTTTAAAAGAAATTTTTATTTTGGTTCAACTTAATCTTCAAAGAGGGTTTAAAATTTTTAAACTACCAATTCACCCCCCTCTTGGTAGCCTTGGGACATTCACTTAGGCTTAACAACCTAATTACTTGACTCAACAACTAGTGCCTCTCCCTTTGGAATTGTTTATATGGCTCAGGCTAGATTTTCTGTTGCTGAATGCTGATGGTGATGTTGACCTCATTTTTGATATGAGGTCACTAAGGCCCTTCCAAACTCCAGATTAATTCTAGATCCTAGGATCCACTCTAGACCTTAAGATCCTTTCCTAGAGCTAGACCTTAGGATCCACTCTAGACCTTAAGATCCTTTCCTAGAGCTAGACCTTAGGGCCTACTCTAGAGCTTAGGATTCTCTTATATCTCAAATTCTAGAGCCCCTCTAGATCCTCGATCTTAGAACCCCTCTAGATCTTAGGATCAATCTAGACTCAAATCAATCCCTACCTTTGATCAACTCCAACCTCAAATTAATCTTTACCTTTGATCAACTCCAACTTCAAATCAATCCCTACCTTTGATTGATTCAAATCTTAAATTTCATTCAGTTCAAATCCAAATTAATTCAAGCTTTAAACATACCCAAACTTTGATCTAATCAATTTGACAATCCAAACTTCAACTTAGACTTTGATCCCACCTTTAATCTAGCTTTGACCCTATCCATTCATTAACAATCACCACATTATTGTAAATGATTTGGATACTCAAACATTAATCATTCAAACTTAAATTCCATTCCAAATCCAAAGTCTTAAGGCCCTGTCCTATAGACCTTTTTCAAAGATTTTTCAAACATTTCAAAACCCAGTCAAATGGCCTCTGATTCAGTTTCTATCACCTACAAAGTGATAAGACATGTCCAAAGAAATTACCCTCCAATTTTGAGCCCATTCTGAGGTCTCTAACTCCATAATCTGAATTAAAATCCAAAGGCTGTAAAACCTTCAAATATTTACAGCCTATGCCATTGGACCTAACACCTTGAAGATCTTGATCTTGGAGTCCTTATCAAAGCCTCCAATCACTGCCAGACTCTTGATTGTAATCCATTGAGCAGCAAACTGCATTTTTCAGACCCATTTTTGACCCTAGTTAACCAATGGGTCAAAATTGACCAAAATACCCCTATGGGATTTCAAATGCCCATTTCAACTCAAATCAATTCCAAATTCTTTGAAACCACTTTCAACAAGTTTCAAACATTGAACCCAACTTGTTTAGCCCAAACCCAGACCTTGGGACAACCTGGTTGACCAAGTCAACCAAGTTTGACCCATTAACCCATTCACCCCTTCCCTGTCAAATCTTTGAATCAAGTCCATTCTAAGTTCTTTGAATGCAAGGGATAACCCCTTGGGTACCCAAGAGACCTCTCTTGGAGACCCAAGCCTTGGGCTCACTTGGGTTAGCCATATGGCTTGACCCAAGTGACCAAAGAGAGGCCTCCCTTGAGCAATCTCATAACCTTAATCAAATTGAATCCAAATCAAGGTATCATTGGGTTCCCATTGACCCAATACACCTTCTTTGACCAGCCCAACCCTTAGGCTCACTTGGGTCAAGAGTTAGGCTAACCCAAAGTGCCCAAGATCACTTGGGATTGAGCCAACTCTCAACCTAAGCCCAATTAAACTTGATCAACACCTTCCACAGGTGGCCCTAGGTCCAACACATCTCCTCCAGCCAGCCCATGCCTTGAGTTAACCTGGGTCAGGTTTTAGGTTAACCCAAAGTAGCCAAAAATACTTGGACCCGAGCCATTTTCCAACTCAGATCAAATTGGACCCAATTGCCACTTGCATTGGGTCCACCAGACCCAGACCCACTTCCCACCTCAAGCCCAGGGTCTGGCCTGACCTGGGTTGAGCCCAAATCGACCCGAACCGAGAAGATTTGGATCAACCCAAGCAATCTTTTAACCCATACCAAATTGGATCCAATTTCCACTTGCATTGGGTGCACCAGACCCAAACCTATCTCCCATACAAAACCCAGGGTCTGACCTGACCTAGATCAAGCTCAATTTGACTCGAATCGAGCAGGTTTGGGTCCAACCCAGCCACCAGTTCAATCTAAACATTCCAAGGACAAATTGACTCCACCCTTGGCTCCAGCATGTCCCCATCGGTCTCCCCTAGTCAACCCGACCCAGACCATGGCCGGCGGCGGTCGGAACCAATGGAAAATGAGTTCTGGTGGTCCCCCCAGACAACTCCTGGCTCAAGGCTGCTGTCCACCGGTTTGATCCCCATGATCTCCCTAGGACGTCGCCATCGTCCACCTGGCAGCGATCCGAGCCCTCTCCAGCTCAATCTCGGCCGTCCAAGCTCGCGAAAGGTGGCCGAATAGCCTCGAGCTCCCCAGACCGCCAGAAGCATCCACATTTGTTCAAAATTGCTTCCCAAAGCTTCTTCGAACTCCCAGACACTCCCTTAGAGCTCCTAGATCAATCCCTTCGTCCGTTCGAGCAAGCGCCCTTGAAAGCTTTTGGCGTCCCGCTCGAAGTTGCACCTCCGTCCATCCTTCGGTTCCGACATCAGAAGGAGATCAGTTCGCCATCGTCCCCTGAAGCTTCCTGATAGAGAAGCTCATTCGTTGAGACCTTCTCTGCGGTAATCCCTCCATCCCGAGCTCCCTAGCTAGGTTGTCCGGTCAAGTGTGAAGGAAACCTTCACCCCAATGGATCTCCACCGTTGGATTGAAGGTTTCCATTGTCCTGATCCTCCCTATGAAATTTCATCAGAGTTCGCCGGCGGGATCGCCCGGATTAAGCCAGAGAAGCTCTATGGTCTCGGATACGCGTGGGAGGTTGAAGATGAAATCTCAGCCGTTGAATTCGATCAACGGCTCAGATTAGATCCCACGGTATTGGAGCACATTTGATCTCAGCTATCCAATCCGCCATCCGATGGCTATGGTTAATCCGACCGTTAATGGTTAGCGCCAAAGGTTGCTTGGCCAATCAACGCACGGCGCGTGTAAAGAGCCGCTGACTGTGTAATTGCCGAATTAATAAATCCAAAAATTCAAGGGAACTTCAAAAATTCATAACTCCCTCCATACTTGCCCAAATTAGGTGTTCTTAGGCTCATTGGAAAGGTCTCAGGGAGATCTACAAAAGCTTAATTTCAATTTGAGCATTTTATGAATTTCTTTAATTATTTTTTAAATACAAGTCCACCAGTTCTGGAATTTTGGGAGATTGAAATTGGACATGTCTTTGACATGTACAAATTTTATCTTCCCATTTTAAGTTGTTCAAGGGCATTTTCCCCAATTTTTTTAAGTTTAAGGGTCATGGTTTGACCCTTAAATTCAAAATGGGGTATAGACCTATCCAATGGGATTTAGGGTGTGATTTTTGGTGTGCTGATGATGAGTAGGATAAGGAGTGTAGAGCCACTAATTTTGCCCCAATCCAAGCTTAGGATAGACCCCTATAGTGATTTGAAGGTGACTTAGAGCTCACCTTAGGTGGTTTAGTTAACCACCTTAGAGTATTCCATTTGAGCTCAAATTTTGTGGGTTTAGTCTTTAGGGACAGGTGATCTTATGGTTCAAATTTCATCAAATTTGGAGTTCATTTGGTTCCCGAAGTAGGAGCCTAAAAAATCCTTCTTAGAAATGGCTTGTTAACCCTAATCAATTGATAATGAACTATTCTTAATTTATAAAGTCCATTAAAATGTTTATGATTGTTCATAATTAATCCCCTAATTAATATGAATTGAAACCCTTTTAAATTGATTTCTAAATATGTCTTAGTTTAAACCTTAGATAAAATCAAAGGTTAACTAGCTTTATTAATCCTAAAAATCTTAAAATTCCCAAAAGGTCTTTAAACACTTGTTGATCTGTCCTTAGGTCATTTATGACCTTAGAAATTGATCCCAAGGAGTTTAGGACTCATTTGGATTCAAATCCTTAAGCAGCCCCCTTAGTTGCAATAATTTGGTAATTCCTACGAATATGTATAATTTCTAAAATTCACTGTTAATTATAGAAAATTTTTGACTAATCAAACTCAATGGATAATTATTTCAATTAGAATCTATCATTCGCTTAAAATATTAAACCTCCATAATTTGGTCAAAGTCGAGGACTCAACATCTTAGGTGACCTTAGGTCAAAGCGGGCCAGAACTTCTAAAAATCATAACTTTTCATATAAAACTCCAAATTAAGCATCCCACCTGTCTAACAACTCATAATTAGGCCTAGTATTTATTAAAAATCTGAAACCCTTAAGATTCACTCTAATTTTGAAAGTCAAATTTTCACCCCTTAGTTAACGTATCCGGGTAATCCTTTAAAATCGGTTAACTTCTCTAAATCCTATAATTTTCCTAATAGGTTATTAAAGTTCTCAACCAACCCATTAAAATTAGTAATCAAATCCCCTTAATATCAACTCACTCCTTTATTTCAACCAATTTAAAATAACTTAATTAACCTCGATTGCTACTAGGTAACCCAGACCTACGAGGCTATTAGCTTAGCCCCAAGGAAGGTGAAATAAACTTCACGGCCTCAGTGTAAAACAAAGGTAGTAATCAATTAACTTTTAAAATACATTTAATTAAAATTCCTAATTTATTAATATTTAAAGCTTGACTTAAATCCCCCTTTTAAGCCTTAACAAACTCAGAACTCTAGATAACTTTGACTAATCACCCAACTTAGGATTTACCCTAGCCACACGACCTTTTACACACACTTTAGATGATGTGCTAGGACAACCAACTCTAGATCTAGGTTAGGCCGGTGTTTACTTTACTGCTGTGTGCTGGACTTTTCGTAGTTTTCACTGCATGTTGTGAATGAAATTGCTTTGCTGTGTCTGCTTACTTTTCTGCACACTGTGGATGGATTGATGTGTTTGGCGACTAGTTTACCCTTAGGTTAGGTACGATCTGGATGTTCACATAGTTTTTTGCAGGTGACAACGCTCATGCAAGGTAGTAAAAAGGGGGCTAAATCAATAAAAATATATTAATTATTATAAATGCTTACACAGGTGCTTCAGCTGCTAAAGCCCCAAATAAGAAGAGCGTGGCCAGTGTGTTTTACTTTCTTTTTTGCACATATATAACTGCTTGGTAATATATATTCTTTGATTTATTAACTGCTTAGGATAACCTTGCAGGAGAGTCTAGATTTTATTTTTAAATAAATGTAATTTGTGTGATTGCCAAGCATTGTGAAAGTTAATTTTGAGTTGGGATACATAGGTCCAAAGCTTAGATTCCAAAGAGAAAAGGATGCCCTTTTGGGAAGTATTCCTTTTCCATTTGGAAATCCAAATTTGGATCATACCTTTTCCATACCCAAAGAGGAAAGAGTAGCCTGCCCCTTAAAAGGGAAGTACCCTCTTATCCATTTGGGTAGTTTACCACGAAGAATCCAAGGAGTTTGAAGAAAGGATCCCAAAGAAGAACAAGATTGAAGACTTGAAGATCGAGAGTATCCCACTCAAAATTACTTGCGTCATTACTAGGTTTAGAATCCGGGTTGTTGTCAGTGGTGCCCGGCCAGTTTACTTTCTACGAAATTCTTGTTTGTAATAAGAAGGGCAACATTGCCTATGGACATTTATTAATTAGTTAATATTTGATGTGATGAATTGATTGCCTTTAGAATTGCTTGCTTTTCTTAGTTTTTTTTTGTGATTGTGTGCCGCTTTTGTTTTCGCCTAGATATGCGAGACTCATGAGGGTGTAAAAGTTTTCTACTCATAACTTTAAAACTCTAAATTTTTAGTGAGTCTAAATAACATAGAAAGATAACGAATCTAGGGAATTAGCCGAGGATCGACCCCGGGGTCGCATGCATATTACTGCATTACTCTTTCCTTGTTTTAGACCCTTCCCCGCCTGCGGGTAGAGTCCGGATAGTCTGACCTATGAGGACGAGGTGCCGGACCTGGGGAAATCCAGTCTTCTAAAAAATTATTTTATAAGCCTGTTTTTAAAATTTCAAGCATATTTGATTTGGAAGTTGTCGACCAGCATATATTGCATTAGATACAAATTAAAAGAGTCAAAATTTTAATTTCATCAGTTTTAGCATTTTAGCACCCAACATAAATCGAAGGGGCCAATTAGGGAAATTTCTAGATGTCGGCCCCAATTCTCCAAAACCTTAAGTACAACGTCCCTACCACTCTTTCAAAAAAGACCAGACTTATCTCTTTTAAATCGATTAGGTGGTTAGCTAGCTCCCTAATCCAGGCCGGAGTAAGTCCAGGTTCTGCACTGTATTGGTTAGGATCGGACGACTGTGGTCCAGTGTCCAAAATAGATTTATGATCTGGGGCAGATCTTTGATTATAAGACCCCAAATTTCGGGAATATAGTCCCAAATTTCTAATAAGATATTCAATTTCAATTAAAATCTCCTTTCAATCCTAAAATATAAAGCCCAACACTTAGATTAAGTTGGGACACTTCCGGATGGTTCTGGAATCTCAAGATGTCTCCTACTTCTCTTCCTTCGATTTTGTTAATAAATGTTCAATCTTAATCCATTCCCTTTTGATTTTCCAAAAGATTATATTCGATTTTTTTATATCACTCATAGAAAATCTAGTAAAATTTCATTCTTATTTTAATCGAGAGTTTTCGTAAGAGACTCTGTCTCCCTACGATGTAATTAACTATGGGGGCTTGCACTCGTAAGAGATTTGGAACCACACACACCTGATTTCAAAATTAATCTTTTTAAAATCTTCTTAGATTTCTTTGGGAAATGTTAAAGAATGATTGTCATTATCATATTATAAGAATTATCATTGAAAGGTGTTATCTCCCTTTGGGGAGATACGTCCTTCTTTGATAAGGCTTTGGATATGAATTCGACAATCATACTCCTTAAATACCATAACTGGATTATTTAGTTGAACTCTACCTTGTCCCGTCGGGGCCGTGTGGAGTTCTCTTTAGAATCTAGTCATGATATTCAAGTTGAATTTTATGATTCTAAGTCTGAACACCATTATGGAATTTTATTTTCGTCCTCCGGGGTGATATACTTTTCCGAACGAGCTGATTCGACTTCTAGAATTAGAATTAAAATCTCAATTTTAAAATTCCCAAAGAAAACTAATATTTTTTCAAAACATGTTTTCAAAATTCCACCAACAGGTGAAGACAGAAAAGATCTAATAGAGGATATCGAAACCCTAGATGAAGGACGATGATCATCCTATTTACCTCCGTCCATTGGATGCCGGTGAACATCCGCTGCCACCCGATCTCCGTTATTCCTGTGAAGATCAAAATTTGAAAAATCCGGTGAATTCAAACGTTCTCTCAGTCGTTCTCTCTCTAAGATGTAAAATGCCAATCTCATACTATTCAAGGTATAAATAAGAGGACTTTGTTATAATTAATCAATCTTTGATAGATTGAGGGTTCTTTAGATTATTTTTCTTTCACTCTTATACGCATGTTTTCTCCTAAACATTTCCATACTTTATGCTCTCATTTAAATTTTCACTTGTTAACACAACAAGAGTTTCAAAGATGATGAAAAGAAGGCCAGTACCCTTGAAAGAAGAGTTTGGACACCCAAATAGATAAAGAAACACACTATATAATAGTCCATCTTAATTTAATTTATTTATTTTATGAAGGGTGCGAAGCATGGACATTTTTATAAATTAGATGATGATGGTCTTGCACATCCTATGAGTTATTCCATTTCATTGTTGAAGAGTTAATTTAGCTGCAAATTAATTTTTTAGTAATGTTTTTCCACATCTATCAGAGGACAAGGGTCTCTTGTGAAGAAATTATTGGAAAGACTACTCAAACTACAAGATAGCTTAGGATGTACCTTCAAGGTATACATAGCATGATCATAGTACTAGCTTAGCCTATAGTGAATGTGGCATGGTGATTATGCCCATAATATATATATTTTTTGTCATAATTTTTCTTCTTTAGTGGATAGCATGATCTTATGTCATATGTGTTTGTTAGATATGCTTATAAAATGTGATTTTTTTATTCATCATATTTCTTCAATTTTTTTAGGCTGTGTAAACACATCATTCTCATCCTTGAGATTAGTGAAAGTGATGATGAGATCTATCCATATTTCTCAGATTGGAGATAAGTTTAGTAGTAGGAAAGGTCAAAAGGGAACTATGATTTAAACTCAAGAATATATGCCATGGATTATTAAAGGCATTATGCCTAGCATTATAGTGAGTCTTCATTCCATTCCCTCTCAGATGATTATTGTTCAGCTTACTGAGTGTAGTACGGGAAAGGTTGCTGCCCATTTTGGTAAAGGAGTGCCATTACATTTAGTAATATCTCATCATATAAAAAATTTTAATATAATGCCCATGAGATATGATGGGGGTGGTGGAGTGATCTAAGGAATTATGAAAAATATTTAGGGATTGATAATTCCTAAATAATGCTTAAATTTTGTTTGATTTAAAAATTATAATAAACTCCACTTAATATACGCAAATGTACGTACCAAATCAAATAATATAATGATAGAATATAATATCAATCCCACGAGCCAAATTATTTTCTTGCAATGATAGTTTACAAGAATTACAATAATTGTCCTACTCAATAAAAATAAGTTTTGGTGGAGATTTAATCTCTTAATTAAAAAAATTGAGACACTATTTGGATAAAATATTTTGGATTTAAGAAATGTAAATACAATATGTTCTCTAATGATTTTCTTTTAAATTGATGCTATTCAAAGTATATGTATCACTGACCGCTTAGTAGAGCATGAAGAGACAAAAGACAGATTAAACATTCCAACCTCAATACCACTTTATGCTCTCATAGTCTGTCACCCTATAAAAATCTTAGAAGTGAAACATGTACTGTTAAAATCCCATCATTTTAATTCATCTCTATAAATTTGGAATATGTCAAAAACTATTTTTATGTTTGTATTGTACCAATCCAATATATCTTGTTGTGTTTGATTTTCTATTCCTATAATCAAAATTATATCTGATATTAACTAAACATATCACCACTGTGTATTAAATGAAAACCTTATGTATTGAAAACATCATTAAAATATTGATGAATAAAGTTTATTAGTATTCTATGTTCCATTTACACCATCAATCCAAAACTAGATTATTTGGCCAAACATGAAAAATAAGTGAAAGAAAATTATTTTCATTAATTACACAAAATAAAGAAAGTACAAAAGATAAGATATTACCTGTTGGGTTCAATGATCTCCTCTACACTCCTCTTTGAACTTACTGAATTGCTTCCACAAACATTAACCAGACACTCTTAAGAAGTAGATTTATTGCTTCATGAATTCCCTTAGTTGTCACTCCTAAGGAAATTACATAGAAGCACTATGAAGTTTGAAATTAACTAAGTGAATAAACTCGCTTACTAATATTACAAACGGACTATTTTGAGAAAAACAAAGAAAATAGACCATGGCACTCCAGCGCTCAAGTCACTTGTACCTCGACCACCATAAAATGAACTAACGTCAGAGTGCTAAAGAATTTTCTCCTTTGTGGTGCTTGCTAACGTGGACCATATTATTTATTAAATTGATGCGTCGCTTCGATAACAGATCGTGTCCTAGTCAGTTAAAACTCTAGCGCTATGGCGTTTAAGATGGTTGAGTGCTGTAAAGTCCATGTGGAACATGCCAAGGCTCAGCGGTATTAAAAATTGGCTTCGCGGTATAGTGTAGATAGAGATTTGGGCTTTTTATCTATTACTCCTCTAATTCTGTGGCACGGTTAAATAGTGAATAGGCGTCGACATGTCCATATTAGGCATTTAGGCTGTGTCAATGATTGCAACATGGCAGTATAGTGTTTGATATCGCATCGTTATATGATACTTTAACCGTCATGCCTTATATTTTTCTTGCATAACATAACTAAAATAATATGGTTTTACTGATAATTTAATATATACAATATTACATTATTTAAAATCATCAAATTCTCCCCAACTTAAATTATTTATTGTTTTCAAGCAAATAAAATTTTGTAATTCTAATTAAGTGATTAACAAAAAAAAGAAGTTATAATCTAAAATTATTAAAATATATGATAACACATAAATGTATAGAATTAGTGAAAATGAATAAGGCTATACTGCTATTTTTTAAAAAAAAACTAATATTTAAACAAATCAATCATTCTAATTACAACATAATTTGGAATTATAAGTTATAGATTTAATCATTAACTTTTAATTATTGAAGTTAATAATTGAGTTTTAAAGTTAAAATTATACTTTAAGTAGTTCCTCATCCCTTGTATTAACTGTCATATCTTATCCTTTTTAGTTTGTGTTTAAAATTTTATTTTTAATCTTATGCTTTCACCGATATTAAGTTTTGAATGTACTCATCTTTCCCTTTTGATTATTTTCTTTTTTTTATAACTATTTTATAGTTTTCTTTCCTTTTGTATAGTACATCATTAATGAGATTGAATAGCAGCATCAGCTTTAGACCTTCATACAATATTAATGATTTTAATGGAAGGACTTGATGTGATTACTAATTTTATCTTCATGTTAAATATGTTTTGATATGTTAATATACTAATATCTAATTTTTAATACTAATTATTCTTCTTGCAATTTTAAAAATTAGTTTTTTAAAGATATAGCTTATAAATACAAATTATGATAATAGCTCAAACGGTTGATTGAGTTAAGTATTAGCTTTTCTAACCTATAAAGTATAAACAAAGTTTATTCAAACTAACATCTAGGGTTTTATTATTATTATAATTTTACATAATTTTTAATAATAATTTTTATAAGGGTTAATTAAATAATCAAAATACAAAAGTAATTGGAGGAAAATAATAATTTAAGCATGATGAGAATTTGCTAAATTGTAAATAGAACACATAAACAAACAGTTCATCCACATGCTCTCGAAAGAATGATATAATGTGCATAAAATTTATGTCTAACACAAAATATGACATAACATTCAAAACATAATGGGTACTAGCATAACACATACATGGGTTACCTCTTAGATGTAGCACTAAGTATATAATCTTCAGACAGACTTGCCCATATTTTCTATTTCGCTATGATGGATGATTATTACTGTTAAATTGGGTCTCATGGTATGTGCTTCCTTCTCCTTAGGATTAACTTCAGTGCTACTAGGTAAAGATTCTATGAGCCTATTACTTACAAAAACTACAAGCTGACATAATTGTTTTTCCAAGTTTAAATTGAAGCGTCTTGGTTTTGTAATTGATTTTACAATTGCATGACCGCATCTCCTAGTGGTGTCTTTCTAGTTTCATACAGATTGTCTTGATTAAATCTATGAGGATTAGTTGGTCATGGATAATTATTAGCTTTATTTTGATTATTATAATTTGCTCATTGGTTATTTTGACTAGAATTTCATTGATTTACACTATTATTATTTGATCAACTAAAATTAGAGTGATTCTTCCAACCTAGATTATACGTATTTGAATATAAATTTTTTTGTTTTCCAATCAAATTTATGTTTTCAATCCATTAGATATCATCCTCTTTCATTACGCTTTTATCTTGCAAATGTAAAGTTGAATTAGAATTTAAGCTTAAAGTAATTAACGTCTTTAATATTGCTACAACTTGTGCAGTCAAAATGGATAAAGAATAATTTTTAGAGACTCTTGCCACTCTCTTAGGATTCACCCCATTAGCAGGTCACTGAAATTTATTTGTTTTACTTTTCTCAATTAATTCATAAGCATCCTTAAAAGGCTTTGACATCAAAGAACCTCAAATTGCAGCATCAATTATGGCTCTAAGAGATTCTACCAATCCATCATAAAACTTTTGAATTATTAACCAGTCAGGTAAGGCATGATGAGGGCACTTTCTAAGCATCTCCTTAAATATCTCCCAACTCCCATAAATAGATTATCCTTCTAATTGAGTAAAAGAAGTAATATCATTTTTATGTTTGGCTCTCCTAAAAGGTGAGAAATATTTTTCTATAAACTTATGGGCTAACTCATTCCATGTGATAATAAAACTTGGGGGTAAAAAATTTAAACACATTTTTGTCTTGTCTCTTAGAGAAAATGGGAATAATATAAATCTAATGGTATCAAAATTAACACATTGTACTTAAATATTGCACAATTTTTTAGGAAATTTGCTAAATGTATTTTAGGATCTTAAATGGAAGTTCCCCTAAACGAAGAATTCTATACCAATGAAAGATTGCAAGTTTTAATTTAAAATTATTAGCTTAGATAATAGGTCTATTTATGCTATGTTAAAATATGTCAATGTCTCTTATTTTCTATATAACTTACTCTCTCTCTCTCTCTCTCTCTCTCTCTCTCTCTCTCTCTCTCTCTCTCTCTCTCTCTCTCTCTCTCTCTCTCTCTCTCTCTCTCTCTCTCTCTCTCTCTCTCACTCTCACACACACACACACACACACTATATATATATATATATATATATATATATATATATATATATATATATATATATATATATATATATATATATATATATATATATATATATATATATATATATATATATATATATATATTTCACTCCACTAACTCTCTGGTCATCTCTCTCTCTCTCTCTCTCTCTCTCTCTCTCTCTCTCTCTCTCTCTCTCTCTCTCTCTCTCTCTCTCTCTCTCTCTCTCTCTCTTTCTCTCTCTTTCTCTCCCTCATTTCTCCCTGTCACTCACTGCCACTCTTGCTCTATTTCTCCACCTTGTATCTTCATCTATATATTTCTCTCTTGCTCACTCTTACCCTCTCACTTCTCTTTCTCTCTGTTTCTCACCTCTCGACTCTATCTTTGCCTCTATCTCTATATTCCATGCACTCTCTCACTTTCTATCTCATGCACAATCCTCTTCTCTTAAAATATATCTCGCTCTTTATCACACTCCATCTTTCTATCTCTCACTCATTCTATTTATACGTATCTTTCTCTCTCTCTCCCATTCCTCACTCTTTCTTGGTATTACTATCTCTCCCATGCCTCTCTATCTCTCCCTCCCTTTCGGTATACGTCTCTCTTACTCCCTCTCTTGATCTTTCTCTCTATGTCTATCTTTCTCTATATAACTTGCTCTATCTCATTCTCCCCCTCACTTTCTCTCTCACTCCCCGCCACACACACACTCTCTCTCTCTCTATGTCTCTTTCTCTATATAACTTGCTCTCTATCTTTCTCCCTCTCGCTCTCTCCTCTCTCTCACAAACGCAAACTCTCTCTCTCTCTCTCTCACTCACTCCACTCACTCTCTATTCTTCCTCCTCTCTCTCCCTCCCTCTCTCTATCTCATTTCTCCCTTTCACTCACTACCACTATTGCTTTATGTCTCCTTTCTCTATCTTCATTTACATCTCTCTCTCTCTCTCTCTCTCTCTCTCTCTCTCTCTCTCTCTCTCTCTCTCTTGCTCTCTTTATTACCCTCTCTCACTTCTCTTTCTCTCTCTTTCCCACCTCTCTACTCTATCTTTGCCTATATCTCTATATTCCATGCACTCTCTCACTTTCTCTCTCATGCACAATCTCTTTCTAGTAAAATATATCTCCCACTTTCTAACTCTCCATCTCTCTATCTCTCACTCATTATGTTCATACATATCTCTCTCTCGCTCTCCCATTCCTCACTTTCACTTGGTAATAATATCTCCCCCATGCCTCTCTCCCTCCCTCCATTTCTCTATACCTCTCTCTCTCTCTCTCTTCGTCTCTCTATGTATCTCTCTCTCTATCTATATCTCTCTCTCCATCTCCCTCTCTCTCTCATTTCTCCGTTCATTCACTGCCACTCTTACTATATCTCTCTACTTTCTATCATC
The DNA here is from genome assembly GCA_016618105.1 of Dendrobium huoshanense. NCBI lineage: Eukaryota > Viridiplantae > Streptophyta > Magnoliopsida > Asparagales > Orchidaceae > Dendrobium > Dendrobium huoshanense. The sequence goes on along the minus strand of CM028352.1, from coordinate 45,680,354 downwards.
ATTTATATATCTCTCTCTTTCTCTCTTTTTCACTCTATTACTCTCTCCCACTTCTCTCTCACCTCTCTACTCTATCATTCTCTCTATCTCTATATTCTTCTCATTCTCTCACTTTTTCTCTAATGCACAATCCTTCTCTTAAAATATATCTCCCACTTTCTCACTCTCCATCTCTATATCTCTTACTCGGTCTCTTTATCTCTCTCTCTCCTTTTCTATCCATCTATCTCTCTTTCTATCTCTCATTCCTCTCTCTTTCTCTCTCTCTCACACACACACACATTCTCTCTCTCTCTTTGTCCCACTATTTCACTGTCTCTTCCTCTTTCTCTCATTTCTCCCTTTACACATTGCCACTCTTGCTCTATCTCTCCACTTTCTACCTTCTTCTCCATAAATCTCTATCTCTACTCACTCTATTTCCCTCTTGCACTTCTCTCCCTTTCTCACCTCTCTACTCTCTATTTCCCTCTATCTTTATATTTGACTAACTCTCTCACTTTCTCTTTTAAGCACAAACCCTTTTTCTTGAAATATAACTACCTCTTTCTCTCTCCACCTCACTATCTCTCACTAGCTCTCTTTATATATCTCTCACTTTTTCTCTACCTCTCTCTCTCTCTCCCATTCACCACTCTCTCTTGCTCTTACTATCTCTCTTTGATACTCTTTCTCTCAATAAATCTTTCTTTTTGCCTCCCTCTCTCTAACTTTATCACTTCTCTCTTGCACTCACCCAATCTCTCACCATCGTTGTCCATGTCTCTCTCACTCCCTTTCAGACCACTTTCTACTCCATCTCACCTACTCTATTTATCCCACCCTCTTACCTCTCTAAAAATACATCTCTTACTCTCTCTCTCTCTCTCTCTCTCTCACTCACTCACTCTCTCTCTCTCTCTCTCTCTCTCTCTCTCTCTCTCTCTCACTCACTCTCTCTCTCTCTCTCTCTCTCTCTCTCTCTCTATCTCTCTCTTTCTCTCTCTCTCACTCTCTCACACACACACACATACTAATTCTCTATCACTCTCCATCTCTCTCTATCTCTCTCACTCTCTCTTCTTCTCTATTTCTATCCACTTACTTTCTTTTTCCCTCTAGTAATCTCTATCCCTCTCACTTTCTCTTCACTTACCCTTTATCTCGTAATCTCTTTCCCACACTCTTACCCTTTCTCTTGCACTTTATCGCTAGCTCTCTCTCTATATATATCTCTCTCACACACACACATACTCTCTCTCTCTTCTCTCTCTTCTCTCTCTTTATCTATTTCTCTAATCTCTTTTTTCTTAAAAAAATTCATTCTATCCCTCTAATTATCCCTCTCCCTGCTCTCTTTACTATCCTTTATCTCTCACTCCCTTTCTATCTCAATAAAAAGCATCTCTCCTTCTTCCTTTATCTACCATTCAATCTTTCTCTATATCAACAATCTCTCAATCATCCCCCCTTTCTCTCACTCTTTAGTTCCCTCTATCACAAACAATCTATTGCAACCCATGACCCCGAGTTTGAGATTTTGATTATGACAAATAATGTCGTTTGAATTATCTATTCATTGAATATTATTTTATTTTTCTATTGTTTGTGAGTACTAATATTTCAGGAATATCACAAGCTACTCAAGACAATAGAAAGACTCAAGAAAGGGTAGATTAGGAGTATGAGTCTGACAATGTATTTTGGTATTTATTTTATTTTTACTTTTTGAGTCTGGACACAAAATGCATAAAAGTCAGAGTAACCATGCACACACACACAAGGGGAGAGTGTTTTTAAATGAAAAATTTAGAGTTTTTCTTTCTCTATAGATCATACTGTACGATGTTATTTCGTACTGTACGATCCGAGCTTTGTAGGATGATTATGTGAATAGATTATACCGTACGAATGTAAATCGTACTGTACGATATGTTCAAATCCAAAACCCTAGCCGTCGTTTTAACTTAAGTAAGTTATTTTAGGCCGTTCTTAATGTACGAATACGTTCGTACTGTACGAATTAATTTTAAATACTTACTTAATTTAACCCGTGATTAGTGTAAGAAATCCAGGCTTAATTATAATTTGAACATCGTACTGTACAGACCCATTAATATAATACGATGAACAGAGATGAATTATAATCGTCCCAAGGATAGTCCTGGATAATCTCTTGGTTTTTGTCTCATCGTACTGTATGGTGTCAATCGTACCATACGATGAACAGAGACAACATTTGATCATCTCGACCATCATCCTGTATGAATAGTATTGTTGTGGATTGTACCGTATAATTTAAAATCGTACTGTACGAATGTTTTTGAATTGTTCGTACCACTTCATACTAGGATGAAGTCTGTTTATACATATGGTACTGTACGATTGTAAATCGTACTGTATGATAGTAACGGCTACTTTGAGATTTTAAGGATTTTGGAGCCCGTTTTTTAGGTATCAAAATTGTAATGTTTTAGAGGTGTGAATCAAAGAGAGGAGAACGCGGTTAGAGAGGGATTCCGAGGGAGAGAGCTCTTAAGAAGTTCTATAGGGTTTGAGAGAGGGAGGAGAAGGTGAGCGTTGTGAGGGAGAAGAGGTGTGAGGGAGATCACACAGTTGCTCCGAACTTGCTGCATCTTGTTCCTCTTGTGGCCCTAGAAGAATTTGTGGGAGGATCTCCAAGGGAAAGGCTTTTCGACATCCGTGACCCCGAGGTACTCTGCCTTCTCCAGGAAGGAGAAAAATGAGAAGGTTCTGTACCGTCACCAAGAGGTTGAAAACAGAGTTTGGCACTCCGCCACGTCGGGTTGTTGAAAGGGAGTATTGTAAGGGCTTCTCCGCCTTGGCAAGGGGGCCAAAGGAAAGCTATTGCTTGTAGTAAAATACCCGGAGCGGAGGACTCTGGGTAGTGGACGTAGGTCATGGTTTGACCGAACCACTATAAAAATTTTGGTGTGTTTTTTCCTTATCATCTTTTTATTATTGCGTGCATTTTATTTCATAATATTTTCTTGGAAAATTTTGTGAAAGAAAAGTTATTTAAATTTTTTCATGTTAAAATTTTAAAAGCATCAAAAAAATTAGAACTCCTTCTTAGGTTCTAATTATTATAAAAAAAAATTCACAATTTACCCCCCTCTTGTCCATCTAGTGATTTCAATTGGTATCATAGCCTATTTTCAAAAATAGTGTTTAAGAAAACCTTGAAAAGAATGATCATGTCGCATTTTGGTAATCCTAATACTGCGGAGGGTTATTCAATAACTTGTCCACCTCTCTTTGATACCATTCCATTTGATTTCTGGAAAATTAGAATGTCTACTTTTTTACAATCTATTGATTACCGCTTGTAAATGTTAGTGAATGATGGATATGTTGCACCATTTAAAACTGTTAATGGTTTGAAAACTCCTGTACCTTTTAATGAATGGAGCAATGAGGATAGGGATTTAGCCCAACTGAATGCTAAATGTTTAAATTATTTTTTTCTATGCATTGAAGTCTGAGGATTATATGAGAGTGTCTACCTGTGCCACTCGTAAGGAGATTTGTGATAGACTGTGCATTACATACGAAGGAACAAGTGAAGTAAAACAGTATAGGCTTAACATTTTACTACATGATTATGAACTCTTTCGCATGAAACCTAGCAAAATAATATCTGACTTGTACACTAGGTTCACCCTAATCGTGACATCCTTGCATGCATTTGGTAGAGAGATTTCAAATTCTGAGAAAGTAAATAAAATTCTTAGATGCTTACCTAATTCCTATGATGCAAATATAACTACTATTACTGAATCTAAAGACCTTAACATGTACTCTATTGATAATCTCCTTGGGTCACTCATTACATACGAGCAATGATAACCCGATAGTTCAAAAATTTCCTAAAAAGAAAATTGAAGCGTCATCAGAACAACTGGAATAAAGGTAAGAGCTCAAGGTTCAATAAGGTTTCATTTGATACAATCTGTTTTGAGTGCAGGAAGCCAGGTCACCTTCGAGCAGTTTACCCCAATCTAAAGAGCCAACCAGCTAAGGAGAAAGGAGATAACAAAGCCAAATTCAAGAAAGGAAAGATAAAGACACAAAAAGCTTTTTGGACCTACTCTGCCTCAGAATTGTCAGAAGAAGAAGCGGAGGAGGAGGTAATAAATTTGTGTCTTATGACTAATGATAACCTTAATCAATTGGATTAAGATGAGGTATGTCAACTTTCATATGAAGAATTATTGCTTATTTCTATGAACAACCATGACTCGTATAGGAAGTTAAAAAAGATGCATGCTAAGCTTAATATTGAATTTAATTCTTTACAAACTGAGTATGCTAACTTGATTAATGAAAATTCTAATTTAGAAAGAGATCATATGCTACTTCTTGATGAGTATGATGCATTAAATAAGAAGCATATTGAACTAACTGAACTGCATGAAACTTTGAAAACTACTCATGTTGAACTAGAAGAAGCCTTTGATAGACTAGACAAACTTGCATTAGAAATAGATCATGGTGAGCACTTGCTATTAGTGGAAGTTGATGGATTGACAGCTCAAAATAAAACTTCTAATGAAAGAATCAAAGAACTATAAAATAAAATTGCATCACTCATATTAGGCCATCTTAGGAAACCCCCAACACAGCATGCATCAGACAACTTTAGGAAGAGGCACTATCACCCACATAGATTAGTAAACCCATATCCTGGTGTTAGGTGTTTCTCTTGTGGCATGTTAGGTCACATAGCCCGAACATGCACAATTCATCGTAGGACACACTTAGTATGGAGACCTAAACTGCATCCATCACAGCATAACATGTATACATCTCATTCAAGCAAGCATAAGGAGGAAACAAAAACTCACTTGGGTTCCCAAATCTAATCTTTGAATGAAATTGTAGGGGTGCTCTCACAAAAGACCTAATGAGAGCATGTGGTACCTGGATAGTGGCTGCTCACGATATATGACTGGAGATATGAATAAGTTCATTCTACTGGAGATCAGAATTGGAGGCAAAGTAACGTTGGGAGACAACACTACCAGGAAGGTGATAGGCTCAGGTATTGTTGGTAATACTAAAATTTTTTAATTGAAAATGTTTTACTAGTTGATGGTTTGAAACATAACTTATTTAGCATTAGTCAACAGTGTGACAAAGGTTTTGACATTAAAGTTCTATCTGATAAATGCCTGATTAGTTTAAATAATAAACTAGTTTTAGAAGGAAAATGAATGAATAACGTTTACATGTTAGACCTTGATTGCATTGATAGTTCAAATTCATTTTATTTGAAAATAATAGTTGATGACTTGTGGCTATGGCATAGGAGACTATGCCATGCTAGTATGAAAACTCTTAGAAACATCACTCAAAAAAATGTAGTTAGAGGCGTACCTAAGTTAGATTTCATAAAGGATCATTTATGTGATGCTTTCCACCTAAGAAAACAAGTCAAATCATCTTTTCATTCAGTTAGAGATGTGATCACCGCTAGGCCACTAGAAATTCTACACATGGACTTATTTGGACCCGTTAGTACAACCAGCCTAGGTGGGAAAAATTATGGATTTGTGATTGTAGATGACTTCACTAGATTCACTTGGGTAAGATTCTTAGAACATAAAAATGAGTCTTTTGAGGAATTTAAGGTTTTCTCCACATGGATTCAACATAAATTAGGTTGTGAAATCTCAACGATTCATAGCGATCATGGTGGAGAATTTCAAAATGATAGTTTTAAATTATTCTGTCAAGAGCTAGGAATAGAACATAACTTCTCAGCCCCTAGAACTCCACAGCAAAATGGTATAACAAAAAGGAAGAACAAAATCTTGGTAGAAGCCACTAGGGCAATGTTAGTGGAGTACACCCTTCCTAAATACTTTTGGGCAGAAGCAGTTAACACAACATGTTATGTTTTAAATAGGGTAAACATTAGATCTAAGCTGAACAAAACTCCTTATGAACTCATTAAGGGTAGGACACCAAACCTTTCACACTTACATATCTTTGGGTGCAAGTGCTTCATCTTGAATAATGGTAAACATCCCTTAGGAAAATTCGATCCCAATCTGATGAGGGTGTCTTCTTAGGTTATTTATTTGTAGGTGAGGCCTATAGAATTTTTAATAAGAGAACCATTGTAGTAGAAGAGTCCACCCATGCAATATTTGATGAATAAGATAAGCCCTCTAAATCTAAAATTGAAGATGATGAAATAGAGGCAATTCAAGGAGTAGAGACTATGACCTTAGGAAAAAGGGTAGAACCTCAGGAAGATTTTCCTAGAGAATGGAGATATTCTTCTAGTCATCCTAAAGAGTTAATTTTAGGAGACCCTTCAGAAGGTGTAAGAACTAGGCATGGACTTAAGAAGGAGGTTAGTCATTCAGCATTCATCTATATGATAGAACCTACAAGTATAGATCAAGCCTTAAAAGATGAATTTTGGATTCTAGCATTACAAGAAGAGCTGAACCAATTCACCAGGAATGATGTTTGGGATTTAGTCTAGAGACCTAAAGAACAAAGTGTTGTTTGAACAAAATGGGTCTTCAAGAATAAGGTGAATGATTCAGGAACAATAATAAGGAATAAAGCCAGACTAGTAGCTAAGTGGTACAACCAAATTGAGGGAATAGAATTTGAAGAAACCTTTACCCCTATTGCTAGACGAGAAGCCGTAAGAGTGCTCTTAGCTTTTGCTTGCTTCAAGAACTTTAAGTTATATCAAATGGATTAAAAGAGTGCGTTTCAGAATGCGGTAATTAAGGAAGATGTCTATGTTGAGCAACCCCCCAGATTTGAAAGTTCACAATTTTCAAACCATGTATTCAAATTAAAGAAGGTATTTTATGGATTAAAGTAAGCACCTAGAGCATCGTACAAAAGACTTAGCTCATTCATATTGGATAGAGGATTTGAAAAGGGTAGTGTAGATACTACACTCTTTTTACAAAAGGTCAAAGAAGAAATTCTCATTGTTTAGATTTACGTGGATGACATTCTATTTGGATCTTCAGATAAAAAGTTATGTGATGAATTTTCAAAAATAATGAGTAATGAGTTTAAAATGAGCATGATGGGAGAACTTAATTACTTTATTGGCTTTAGTGTAAAATAAATGGATAACAGAACTTTTCTTAGCCAAACAAAGTACATTAAGGATATCTTGAAAAAATATGAAATGGATAGTGTTAAACCCATGAATACTCGAATGAGCTCAATAATTCAATTAGACAAAGATCATAGTGGAAAATTAGTAGATCAGAAAAAATATAGAGGAATGATTGGGTCCCTTCTTTACCTAACTGCCAGTAGACCAGACATCATGTTTACTGTGTGCCTTTGTGCCCATTTTCAAGCTGATCCTAAAGAGTCTCACTTAACTGTTGTCAAGAGAATTCTTAGATATCTACTAGGCACCCCAAATTTAGGAATTCGGTATTCTAGGCACAACACTTCCTTTGAAATCTTAGGGTACTCATATTCTGACTTTGCAGGTTGTAGGATAGATAGAAAAAGCACCTCTGGTACCTGCTAATTCTTAGGACAATCATTAGTTTCTTGGTCCAGTAGGATGCAAAACTCAGTAGCACTTTCCACAGCCGAAGCAGAATATATTGCAATAGGAAGTTGTTTTGCACAAGTACTACGGCTGAAATAATAAATTCTTGATCTTGGGCTACCTGTAGGAAAAATTTCAATTATGTGTGACAACACAAGCGCAATTTGCATCTCAAAGAATCCAATTCACACTCTCAAACAAAATACATAGACATTAGACATCACTTCATTAGATATCACGTTATAAGGGAGATATAGAATTGCATCACATCACTACAGGAGATCAATTGGCTGACATATTCACAAAACCTCTAGCAATCGATACCTTTAGCATCTTGAGGACTACAATAGGTTTCATAGATATAATTGCATAAAAAAAAAACAAAACAAAAAAAAAAACAAAAGAAAAAAAAAATCTTCTAAGGGTGCTCTTGATCATCACACACTCACCACACAAAAAGCACTAAATTTGACTTTGTATTATCGTACTGTACGATACTCAGACCGTACTGTACGATAGATTATAATCTGCACAGAAGACACCAAACGACAAATTTCATCTCTATTGATTGTACTGTATGACCTACATCGTACTGTACGATAAATTATTGCTCATCGTAAGGTACGATATCTCCTCCTCGTGCTGTATGATCCACATCAGCGATCAGATTGGGATGAATTAACTCTAGTTGGTATGATATTATTGACGATTGTATTGTATGATACCTATCTTCGTACTGAACGATCCACCTCAGCAAAAATGGATGAGCACGAGTTAAAGCTGTCTAGTATGATATTTTTATTTATCATACTGTATGTTACACCTGTTTGTATAGTACGAAACATTTCATCAAAAGTCATACAGATGACCGTTGGGATGATCAAAATTTTTCTGATCGTAGTATATGATATATATCATACTGTACGGTTTGACCATCTATTTTTCAAAAAAAAACAAAAACCGTTAGAACATATATTACCACTTCATACTGTACGATTTACTATTGTACTATACGATCTGAGGAAAACTCTATAAATTGGCTGGATAGGCAGATCTCCTCACTTCACTCACTTCCCTCACTCCACTTGATCCTTCTCTCCTTTCACTCAGCCTCTACACGATGTCTAGTTCCAGCAAGCGAGGTCGGTTGAATGCTGTAAGCTCGTCCTCTTCAGGACGTCAAAGTGCTTATTTTCTAAACACTGAAAATGAAGAAACTTACCACAAGTATAAGGACTGCAAAATTACACCGTCCAAAATGCTTAATCAGGCTGCCCTGAACTTTGAGGTATTGAGCCTCTCCGCTTCTACCACCTTCAAATTCCTCCTCACCCTAGCCTTTCCCAACAACTATGAACTTTTTTAGAATTTCTTGCAAATCTCACATACACTGTCGACAATACCACTTTTCACTCTTTTGTTTGTGGTCAAAATGTCGAGATCACTAGAGCTGACATCGCCCAATATATTGGGCTATTCACTAAAGGTCCTATGGTTCACTCCTTTCTTACAGACGAATTCGATTGGAGTGATGTTAATATAGTCCTTAAGAATGCTGCATTCCATCAACACCAACCTCTCGTTCAATCGCTAACTCTAAATGCACGAATAATTCAACATATCCTTCGAACCTCTATAATACCCAAAGGTGGAGACCGTGTCAACATGACCCCGATCTTATCCGTCGCTACCAATCTTATCATGACGAACACAAAATTTGATGAGGCCAATTTAATTACTAACTACATTTGCCATATGACTTTCGTTGGCCTCCCTACTACTCGACGGAAACAAAATATTGGTCTTGGTCACCTTATAGGATATATCCTCCAACATAAATATCAATTGACCTATCGTGGGGAGCCCGACAATCTTTTTATTTTTTATACGGATGCCTCTTTTCGTATTCTTTTCCATCGGGGACACGAGCCAGAATAACCTATTTTTGACACAGAAGAAGGAGAAGATGCCTCGGCCAGAGCTCAAGCATGTCCACGATAACATGCACCACCCGGAGCACCTGCACCAGTACATCCTCATGATGATTTGGTCGAACGCTTTGACCAACTTCAAACTCATCTCGATACTCACATTCAAGAGCAACATCAGCAACACGAGACTGACATGCAATGGTTTGGGGAACGCTTTACTACTATTGATCACCGCTTTGAATCTCTCTTTCAGTACTTCAAACAAAACCCACCTCCACCACCATTTGATCAGGATCCACCATTTTAGATTATCTTTGCATTGTAGTTTTTTTTTATCTTAGTGTTTGCTCCTCTTTTTGGTGCTGTCAAAAGGTGGAGAAGGTTGTTGTAGTTTGTTCTATGGTTAAATGCATTTTTTTATTTCGTACTGCATTTTCTTTTTTTTTTTATTGTTCTTATGTTTAATTAAAAAAAATGCCATTAACACTTGCTTACAACAAATATTATTTGATATCAACAAAAAGGGGGAGATTGTTGCAACCCATGACCCCGAGTTTGAGATTTTGATGATGCCAAATAATGTAGTTTGAATTATCTATTCATTGAATATTATTTTATTTGCTATTATCCATGAGTACTAACATTTCAGGAAGATCACAAGCTACTCAAGACGATAGGAAGACTCAAGAATGGGTAGATTAGGAGTATGAGTCTGACAATGTATTTTGGTATTTATTTTATTTTACTTTTTTTAGTCTCGCCACAAAATGCATAAAAGTCAGAGCAACCATGCACACACACAGAGTGAGAGTGTTTTTAAATGAAAAATTTAGAGTTTTTCTTTCTCTGTTGATCGTTCTGTACGATATTATTTCGTACCGTACGATCAGAGTTTTATAGGATGATTCTGTGAATAGATCGTACCATACGGATGTAAATCATATTGTACGATATGTTCAAATCCAAAACCCTAGTCGTCGTTTTAACTTAAGTAAGTTATTTCACGTCGTTTGTACTGTATAAACACGTTCGTATTGTACGATTTATTTTAAATATTTAATTTAACCTATGATTAGTGCAAGAAATTCAGTCTTAATTATAATTTGAACATCGTACTGTACGAACCCATTCGTACAATACGATAAATAGAGACGAATCACAATCATCACAGAGATCGTCCTGGACGATCTCTTGGTTTTTTTCTCATCGTACTGTACGATGTCAATCATACCATACGATGAACAGAAATGACATTTGATCATCCTGGCCATCGTCTTATATGAACAGTATTGTTGTGGATCGTACCGTACGATTTAAAATCATATTGTACGAATGTTTTTGAATTGTTCGTACCACTTTGAACCAAGATGAAGTCTGTTTATACATATCGTACTGTACAATTATAAACCATACTGTACTATAGTAACAGCTACTTTGAGATTTCAGGGAATTTGGAGCCCATTTTTTAGGTATCAAAATTATAATGTTTTGGAGGTGTGAATCAGAGAGAGGAGAACGTGGTTAGAGAGGGATTCCGAGGGAGAGAGCTCTTGAGAAGTTCTTTAGGGTTTGAGAGAGGGAGGAGAAGGTGAGCGTTGTGAGGGAGAAGAGGTGTGAGGGAGATCACACGGTTGCTCCAAACTTGCTGCATCTTGTTCCTTCTGTGGCCCTAGAAAAATTTGTGGGAGGATCTCCAAGGGAAAGGCTCTTCTACATCCGTGAACTTGAGGTACTCTGCCTTCTCTAGGAGGGAGAAAAATGAGAAGGTTCTCTATCGTTGCTAGGATGGTGAAAATAGAGTTTGGCACTCCGCCACGCCGGGTTGGTGAAAGGGAGTATTGCAAGGGCTTCTTTGCCTTGCCAAGGGGGGAAAAGGAGAGCTATTGGTTGTAGTAAAATACCCGGAGCGGAGGACTCTGGGGAGTGTACGTAGGTCATGGTTTGACCGAACCACTATAAAAATTTAGTGTGCTTTTCCTTATCATTTTTTTATTATTGTGTGCATTTTATTTCATAATATTTTCTTGGGAAAATTTCTGAAAGAAAAGTTGTTTAAATTTTTTCAGATTAGAATTTTAAAAGCATCAAAAAAATTAGAACTCCTGCTTAGGTTTTAATTATCATTAAAAAGTTTTCACAATTCACCACCCCTCTTGTCCATCTAGTGATTTCACAATCCCTCCCTCTCACTCACTCTCTTTTTATCTCTCTATCTATGTCTCATACTGTCTCCCTCACTAGCTCACTCTCTCTCTCTCTCTCTCACACACACACTCACTATCTCTCCTTCTCCTTCACTATCTCTCACTAGCTCTCTATGTCCCTCACTTACTTTAACTCACACACACAAACTATCACTCTCCATCACTCTATCAATGTCTCTTACTAATCTCTCTATCTCCCACTCTTTCTCTCCTTATCTCCTCCCTATATTTCCCTTTATATCTCTCTAATATTCATCTTTACCTCTCACTTTCTTTCCCCTCCATCTCCCTTCTATCTCTCTCTCTCTTAATAATTCTCCATCTCTTGCTCTCTCTCACTCTCTATCTCTCTTTCTAACACTCTTTTTCTATCTCAATATCTATCTCTCTCCTCTCTCCCTATTTATCCTCTCTATCTCTTTTACTCTACCTCTTATAACTCTCCTCACCACTTTCTGTCTCACTTCTATCATTATCTCTATCTCTATCTCTCTCTCAGTCTCTCTTACTCTATTTAACACACATTCTCTCTCACACTCCCTCTCCTTTTTTCTCTCTCTATCTCACTCTCCCTAGCTCTCCCTCACACACTCTCTCCCTTCTCTCTCAATCATGTTCTCTCTCTCTATCTTCCTCTCTATCATTCTCTCTACCTCTCTTTCTCTAAAAATATATCTCTCTCACTCTCTCCCTTCCTCACCTTGTCTCTCCATCTCACTGTCTATTACTCTCACTCCCACTTGCTCTCACTCTATCTTTCTCTTTTATATCTCACTCACTCCCCTCTCACTCTATCTATCCTCTATCAACCTCCTCTCCATCTCTCTCAATCTCTCTTATTTTATCTCTTCTTTGTTGGCATCATTTTTGTATGAGGTCATCATGTAAAACATAAACTTTTGATTATACATCTGCCTGTTTATTGTCTTGCGTATGTATATTAAATGTGCATTTATTTAAATTCCAAATGCTTGCATGTCTATGCTTATGTGGGTGAGCATATCCTATGGTAACTACTTTCATCCTAAAAACCAATCAAACTAGTCCAACTGAAATACCAATTTGGTCATAAGTCTGGTGGGTGTTCTGCTGGTTTATTATATTACATTTGTGTGTTATATGTGTATTTATTTAAATTTCAAATGCTAGCATTTGCTTATGTAAGTAAGCTCATTAAATTATCCTAAAAACTAAGAAGACTAATTGAAATGAAATAGTGATTTTATCCTAAGTTTGGTAGTGGTTCTAACCATTTGTTATCTTGCATTTGCATGTCATATATGTGCTTATTTAAATTCCAAATGCTTGTCTCTCTATGCCCATGCGATTGAGCATATCCTATGGTTACTTGGTTTCATCCTAAAAATAAAGCAGACTAGTCAAAACGAAATACAAATTTAGTCTTAAGTCTGGTAGGGGTTATGCCTGTTTATTGTCTTGCATTTTCATGTCATATGTGTGCTTATTTAAACTATAAATGCTTGCATGTGTATGCTTACACCAGTTAGCATATCCCTTCATTACTTGGTTTAATTCTAAAGATCAAGAAGACTAGTCCAACAAAAATACCAATTTGGACCTCATTCAAGTAGTGTTGGTGCCTATTTTTAGTCTTGCATTTTTTATTGTTTTATAATTTTACCTTTTTGCACATGTAGTGTCTTACATGGGTGTGTCAATTTTATACTTTAGATTATAAATTCTCAAGTTGTCATTCTCCCTTTTACAATAACTTCTCACCCATGTCATTATTTAAATCTAAATATGAGTTAACTCATATCTCTTTTTACCTTATACACTTAAAAAATCTTTTCATAAGGGTCCTTAGCTAGGTTCCTTCACCATCAAATCAACGATAATCTAGAATTTCCCATAAGGATCAAGCGGATTTAGTCTAGTATGATCTTCTGATTCAGCATTCAGTTTACGTTTAGCCAGTTTAATCACTGAGTTCAAATTTTGTTAAATCATAGAAAATATCTAGAAATTGGTCTTCAACCTCAACATCATTGCTGCCTAGTCTGCTAAGGGAATTCAGATTAAGTTTGGATAAAGTTTTGAGAGCCTACATGTGGAATTCACTGCACCACATGGTGAGGTGGTGGAAACTACTGAGTCCCCTAAGTCAAATCCCATCCAAGCTAACATCGATGGTGGGCCTGTAGCTGCTCTCGTAGTAATTAAACCATCGATCTTCTCTAGCTTGACCTTCCCCCCAATCAGTTGACATGATTAAGGGGAAGTCTCTAATCAATGCTGAAACTCCTTTGTTTGGAAACTTTGTGATGGGCCCATCTTCTAGAGTAAAGAATATGACTAAGTCTCAAAGAGAAAAATCTGATTTCCATTACAATTAAAGTAGCAAGGAAAGTAGATTCTGCAAGTTCTGAGGAGTATCTTAATTCTCCTCAGCTAGTTTGCTGAAGATTTCATCCACTGTTAGTTGCTGCTAGATAAGAGAATGTATGACTTATAGTGAATTCTCCTCCCACTACATTTTGTGAAGATCCTATCCTACACTCTTTATTGAAAGAAAGAGGTAATTCAAGTCCTTATTGAATGGATTAATCCATGACTGTGCCACAGGTTACAAGTACTCAAAGATTGAATTTTTGAGAAATGTTAAGGATGTAATATGTACTTAACTCCAAGCAAACTCAAGTGGAAGGTGAGGAGGGTCTCCTCCTATAAAAAAAAGAGTTCAATTCCAGGAATCAGATTATTTTTATAGACCATCATAGGGAGCTAAAGAAGTTCTCATATCATGATTAACATGTAGCATCAGTTCACGTGCATAGTCAACAAACTCTTATTAGATCTCTAAGATAAGAAGCATTAGCCATTCGAGGGTATAATCACATATCTCCCCTGTCAACACATTAGTTTAGAAATCTTCCTTTAAGAGCTTCTAATCACCCTTCAAGTCAACATCAATCAAGGGTTGATCATCACCACTAATGAGGAGCTAATCATCTTCTCATTTTGATTGGAGAAAATTAAAGTTTGCAAATAAATTAACCTCAGTATCTTATATGAAGAGTGTTTGGTAGCCTAAGATGGTTCCCACTCCAATTGCATTAATGGTTCACAAGAATAATGCCATGAATGAAGATCAATGAATGGAAAGTTTGTGAAAGAATTATCCCTTGCTCGAGAATATACTCTGATTGACCATCATAATGTGGAAGGGAAGTCAATTGAGGAGAAGGTTGATCATCTAAATGAAAGTATCCACCAGATCAAGGAGCAAGAAGTTTTAGAAGATGCGAAAATTAAAGAAGAGATGTCTAATAATGTCTACGTGGTCGATAGTCATTCATCTTTACAAAGAGAAAGAAAAAGTTAAGGACCAATCAAGAAGTACTAACAATGATGATGATGAGATGATAGTGCTGATTCAGCTCACCATCTGCTAGAACAACTACATGAGAAAGACAAATAAATACTCAAAATGGAGAAGATGCTAGAGGAAATGATGATTATGATCTCCAACATGCAAGGTAACTTGATGAATAAGTACACTTAATACTAATAATTAGGGAATCTGGATAGAAGAACCAGAGAAAACATTGAAAAAACATGTGAAGGTTTAACCACCATTAGTGCAGTTTGTGGATATCAAGAAATTGTTGAAAAACAAGTTAGAGGGGCGTTAGATAAATCTTTGGGTACTTTCTCTGTTCTAAATGATGAACCATATCTAAAAGAATGTAATTTAATCTCTTATCTAAAGGATTTGTACCGCCTTCTTTCAAAAATTTTGATGGTACAGGTTATCCTAAGCAACACCTTACTCATTTCAAAGCTAGTTGCTGCAATATTGGAAGCTGGGATGCATTGTTATTCAGGCAGTTTGTTAATATTTTATCTTCTTTTACATTTGATTGGTCTGCTAAACTGACCACTGGTTTGGTCCTTAGCTTAAATTACCTAGAAGATATGTTTGTAAAGAGATTTTCCTGTGCAAAATTTCTCAACATTATCAATGATCTCGTAGTTTATAAATAGAAGTTGGGTGAAAGTCTGTTAAACTATATCCTAAATTGGTGGAACTTCAACATGAGATTTGGTCGTAGCTGTAAAATTAGCATGCTATGGAGACCCTTCTAAAAATAATTGACTTTCTGCTGAAAGGTTTTATATTTAAAACATTCAAGATGCTATTAAGTAAAGCCTTTAATTATTAAGGATAGTGTCTTCTTAGCTATCATTCATAAAGAATCCAACTTCTTTAGAAGTGAAGAAGTTAAAATCTCATGAAGTGTTAGAGAAGAAATTAAGGATAGTTTTTTCTATTGATATGGAAAAATAGTCGATGTAGATTCAGAAAAAAAAAATTCAAGTCGAGCTCCATAATATTAGATGTACAATAGTCTTAAAGGTGACCAGCAGTCTAGACCTCAACCTTATCTAACTTCAGAGTAGTAAAAGAATAGTTCAACTACTTTAGGAATAAAATATATCAATTTAAATAAGAGGCCATCAAAAATATGTTCAAGATTTTCATGAAGAAGCGTGGATTCAAACATCTTAATCCTAAGAAACCAAAAGAAGTCAGTAAAAGAGGGAAACCCAATTATTATTTGTATCATTAGATTTTTATTTCATGAGTTGGAAGATTGTTTCACTTTCAAAGAGTGGATGGACATAAACTATAAAGATGGGACAGTTGTGTTACCCCAAGAATAATTAGTGGATTCGAGTCCGGAATATGCTAAATGTATATTTGGCTGCACATTCCAGGTTGATATGGTAGTTTGTGAGGAATATAAGAATAATGTTTCAATCAAAGAGCCTAAGGAAGTGCGAGTTGATCAAGCTTCTACAGCTTTAAGAGAGGAAGAGAGGAATTTAGGATATCATAAATTTGTTATTTTTTGAAAATGGTGAACATATTTCTCTTAAAACAGTAACACCATATGACTTTAATTTCATTCCTCCTGGGTCTTTGAAAGTATGGAAAAAGGATTCTTCTTATATAATACTTATTTCTTCTAATGGGTATCCTTATCAAAATATAAACACGCTGAAAATAATTTTCAAGGAATACCTATAAATGTTGTATACGAATAATTTCAATACTATTAAAATAGTGATTCAACTATACTTGATGTATAAGGTTATCCTGTCAATATAGAATTACAAGCATCTTATTCAGATGGTCCATCATAAGAAAATAAGATTAGGATCGATGATTAACAATCAAAACCCAATAAAGATCCTTCCTCTAAAATAGCAATGTAAGTCAACCATCGTATTGGTAAAGCCTTACCTCCATAAGTTATAACTAATGATAAATGAAAGAATGTTGTAGATAATCTAGAAGGTTTCAATAAACCTCAATAAGTTCAAAAGCTAGATGTAGAGAGTGTAGAGATTCCAAAGGTGGATTAAAATATTTTAGCGCTCTTTGTAAAACTTCTTATAAAAATAAGAATTTATGGTGCTCTAATTCTCTTCGAATAAATAAGGGATGATTTAGTCAAAGATTTACTCAAACTAGAGATATGTATGGATCATCTAGCGTCAACACAGGCAGAAAAAGAAACCCTATTCATCAAGGAAGTTCCAGGTGTCAAATTTTTCGATGAAGATTTGTTGTTAGGTACAATAGATTATAACCATATGTTTTGTATTTCTATAAAAGTAGATAAATTTAAAGTATTTTGTGTGCTTGTTGATCGAAGTGCATCAGTCAACATTATGACTCTTAGAACTCTTGCATATATAAGGGTGGACACTCGCAAACTCAGCTCTGATAAAAATATATTGCAAGGATTAAACAAGAAGGATGAGAGGGCTTTTGGTTCAACCACCTTCCTATAAGAAATAGAAACAATAAATATTGAAGCCAAATTTCATATAATTGATTTTGTAGCCTCTTTTCACTCTCTCCTAGGTTGACCTTGACTCCATTAATACATAATGATGCCTTCCACCCTACATCAATGTATAAAATTCTCTCAAGAGGGAGTTGAGCACTATATTAAAGGTTGCATACAAACATTTTCAATTACTAGAGTAGCTATATACGAAGATGCTTCATACTATCTACCTAAGAAGTAGACTATTTTCTCTAGAAATCTTAAACTAACTAAAGTAGAAGTAAGAGAAAAAAGGGAAAGAGAAAGAATAAGAAAAGGAAAAAAGAATAGTATTTTAATCTCAAACACAATGTTTGCTTGTCACCTGTTGCTCCCGCACAAAGGGGTAGTAGAATAATACAATAATATAGAGGAAGAGGTCGAGGATGGAAAAATTAAACAATACAAGAAAGGTAAAATCAATATATGAAAATAAAGAAACCTACAATACATATTCATTTGGACTATAGCTCAAAGGTTAAATCATGTATGCTTGGGATAGACCCAGTAAAGAAGAACAATCAGATATGCGTCTACATCAATTTTTGAGATTTTGATAAAGCATGTCCTAAAGATGAGTTTTCGCTTCCCATACTAGAACTCATGGTATATGTAAATTTCTTGCATGCAATATTCTCCTTTATTGATGGCTCCTTTAAGGATTGGTTGTAAAGGAACTACAAACATGAAAATGTGATCATCCCAAGAGAGTACCTTATTTATCTAGACTAGGGATTTATCAAGGTCATTTCAGGTCAATCTTTAAACACTTCTCTTTATTTGCTTAAAGGTGAATAGAAAACTACCTTTTCTAGTACCTCCAAGAAAGCTATCAATAAATCTTTTTAACTTTCTTAATAATTATTAAATATATCCCAAGGCCCGGTCTTAGACAACAGCTATAGGAATTGCATGAGGATATTGGGATGAATCCCTCAATAAAAGTTTTAGGAGAAGTTGAAATAAAAATAAAAAAAAGAAATTATGATGTGGAACTTTAGAGGGATATAGTTGAAATGAATGTATACTTAAGACAAATGGTGAGGTTAAATCCGCTTCTCATTGACTTTACATAACTATTACTTTATTCCATAAAAATTAAAGGGTCATGAAGAAATGAAAAACACTCTTGGTTATATCTTGATGATCAACGGGTAGAATGAGATAGAAACAAAAAATAAATATAATAGTGACTATAATGATAATTTTAATCTTATGATGATAAATGAGAATTCTATGAAAGAATAATATCTAACAATAATCTTTAATAAGTATGATGAATTTAAGATCTTTTCATATATTTGATGCCTTTGAATTTAATTTTCAAGGGAGTCCCATCATGATAAACCTTTCAAATTCAAATAAATCATTAGAAAATAATGCAGAATAACCTAGGGATACTGTAGACCATACGATGACTTATACTTCTAAAGGGAACTTGGAAATACAATTTCATTATTGCAAGGTCTTACTACCTAGGCATGCAACTAATGAGAAATACAAACAAGTTATCTGTAATAATCAAATCAACAAATGAATCCCTCTTCAAATGCATCGGGTCATAATTCTAATATTCCAAAGCTTGATTATAATGTCTTAGCTCATCTAAGAAAGTTGCAAGCTAGTCTCTAGAATCCCTCATTCTCTCAAATGAAATTAAAAGCACTTCTAAATTCTGACATTAATCTAATTCAACTAGCTTTAACATCACGAGATGAAGCTTTATATTATAAGAAAACTTTTTGAGAAACTTTTTCTGCTGAGGATTTACTTCTTGGAATTGTTGAAAATAACCCCCACTATATATCTTAGTAAACGTGGAAAATTTCAAATGGTCTAGAGTCCTTGTTGATTCATGTAAATTAGTCAATATTATGAACCTAAAGATTCCCACCTATCTAAAAGTAGATATGCATTGCTTTAGCTCTGATATGTGTTTTGATTAAAAAATATATTTAAGTATGTATAGTTTTGAAAATATATTAATTTTCTTTGGGAAAAATTAATTTTTGAATTTTAAAATTGAACACGTCATTATGAACAGTATATCACCTCGGGAGATGATCATGTCGTTCCCTAATGGGTTCAAATTTCTGAATTTCAAATTTATCCGGATTATCATAGTCAAACTCAAAGGGAGAATGACATTTGACCCCAGAGGATCTAAATGGAATTTAATCAATTGTTTGACTATGCTAATTTGAATAAAAGGATCATTAATTTTATAATCAAAATCAGGATAATAGAATGACATATCTCTCTAAGGAAAGAAAGTATCACTTATTATCAATCATTTGGATATAATGATAATGATAGTTTAATTGAGATTTCCCAAAGATAATTAATTGAGGTTTTGAAAAATTGATTTTGAAAATAAATTCTGGGTTACTAAATCTCCTATGAGCGCAAGCCCTCGTAGTTAATTACATCGTAGGAAATCAAAATTTCCTACGAAAACTCTCGATTAAAATAGCGGTAGAAATTTTATTTAGATTTCAAAGGACGATATCAAAGGAGGTAAGGGTGAAGACTAACCTACCAAGTGGGTATGACGTCTCCGGTCAAGATCCCATGGTTTTCCATCGTCCCAGGTTCGTCGATATCCTTAGCCTACTTAGTCGAGTGACGACCAGAGGATCCTCATTAGCAACCATGGGCTACCTCATTCAAGGGGACCTCGTAGGCCAAGAGGCTGGGGACCTAATCCTAGGCTGACAAACAAGAAGTGCACAGGTCCGTGGACAGTGAACCTTTGTCTATATTATCTAACCTAGGATGCCACTCTTATTTTGTATGCATATCAATCTATCTCAAAAATAGAAAGAAACACCGGCCTAACCTAAAGCTATAGTCCGTGTTTTAATGGGTCAATCTAGGTGTGTGTAGCTGACTGTGTGGTTTGGATATATCCTAAATCGGGTAATTGATTAAAGTTGCTTAATGTTCTAATTGGTTGAAAGGCTCAAGGGAAGATTTTGGTTAAATTTTAAATCTTAATGATTCAAAATTAATTTTAAGATTGATTGCTGGTTTTGAAGTTATATTGAAATTTTCTGGATTTTGAATCAAATATTTAATATTCTAAAATTATTCGAATCATTTAATGTTTTTAATTAAGGGGTTAAAATTTGAATTTTAGATTAAGAATATTTTCTGAAGAGTTTGTATTTTATTAAAATATTAGACCTTAAGATGAGTTGAATGCCTTTAAGTTTGATTGATTTAGAGTTTGTTTGAATTAGTTATGCATTTTCAACATTTTGATCATTTATTAGAATTATTTAATTGTCTTGATTAGAGAGGTTTTGATGTTTTGAATTCAATTGAGTTCCAAACTCCTTGTAATCAATTCCAAAGGTCATGAATGACCCAAGGACAGATTCCCAAGTGTTTAGAAATTCTCTGGAATTTTAAATTATTATTAACTAATTATATTAATTAAATATCATATTTTAATGATTATTAAATTATTCTCAAATTTGAAGTCAAATCTAGTTGATTTTAATTTTAATGTATTAAGGATTCAAATCTAGTCAATTAGAGGGGTTATTCCTAGTTTTTGGAGTTAAATGTGATTTATTACAAATTTTGGAAGGTTTTAAGGTTTGATTAAGGTTTAAACTTAAGGGGTTTGATTAAGGGGTTCAAAGGGTTTGAATTTTAGTGACAGTTTTCCCTAGAGCAGGGAAGATCACTAAACTTAAAGGGTTTGAACTTTAGTGATAATTTTCCCTAAAGCAGGGAAGATTACTAAACTTAAGGGGTTTGAATTTTAAGTCAATTGGGTTTAAACTTGATTATTTAATAATTGTGTGTATTGATTGGGGTTGATTGAAAAAGATTTGACATTTTTATAAATTTTATTTGAGTTATTATCAAATATTTAAGATCTCCAATTTTAAAGGAGAAATTAAAGATTATTTGTTGTTTGAGATCAAATCGATTATGTATATTGAATCATAAGATGTGATGTCGCTATATTATATATGTTTAATGTTTCTTCCCTAAAGGACGTATGTGTGAATCATAGAGTTTGTCTAAGTTCTCTAAGACTCATCCTTAATTATTGTCCTCAAAGATGTCACTAGGTTTAATGAGTTTGAATCAGTGTCACTAACCCTTTGGACATACATACGAATGTAAACAAGTTGTATCGATGGGTTTTGAATTTGTAAAAAAGAAGGAAGCAAATATTAACTAAATACAGGAGTTGCTACAAGAATTTAAGGTTGGGAAGAATAGCTTAACATGTAAATCTAGAAGCCCTATGCTTTTCTAAGTTTTAAGAAAACTTACCTGATCACCGGAGCTAGTCAACGGTGACCGGCCGTAGCACCCCGTTTAGAAGAAACGGGGTGACTGAAGCTCCTTGGCTCCTCCTCCAATCAGCTCCACCAGTACCTCGCAAAAAGACGAAGAGAGAAGACGGTGTCAGAATATCCTGTTTGAAAACATAAGAGATATTATGAATTTACATGTGAGTAAATATATGGAGCATTGAAATTTAAACATCTCAAATCTACCTATTGAGCCATCTATTCAAAATCTTTAAATAATAGAAAATATCATTAGCCCAAAGGTAGCATTCTTAATCAATGATAACTTAAGGAAATTAATTTAAAAGAACAATTTGTACAGCATTCAAATACAAGAAACAACATCCTGATTTTGCATGAGATAGAAAAGATCTAAAAACACCTCAGAATAGTCAAAGCCCAAAGAGAAAATTTTAATAGTGAACAATAGCATTTGCATTACATAGAGTCCAATAGTACATATCTTATTATATCCATCTGTTGAAATAAAATCTAATAGTTGTGATATGTTAAGAAGAGAATGAGGCAAAGAAAGGGAATATTCAAATTTGAAAATGGCTGTTATATGAGGTCTACTACCATATATACACATGCCTCATTTGAGTAAATTTGTAATTCATTATTATTCAATAGAAGTTAGCTGAAAATAAGATGCTACATGTCAATCTTCTTTAAGCAGAAAAATTGTAAGCCTCTTCAGGGTCCTTAAAGATGCCAAGTTTGAAATTTATAATATATATATATATATATATATATATATATATATATATATATATATATATATATATATATATATATATATATATATATATATATATATATATATATATATATATATATATATATATATATGAATTGTACTCGTCGAAACATTTATGCTCAAAAATTTGATGATAATTGTTATCCATAAGCATCCAAATGTCTTTAAGGCATTAAGACAAATACTAAGTATACACAACAAGGTGCCTTATATAATCAAGATTCAACCATGAATTTATTTACAGTTTATAAAGACAACCATAAATACAAGCAAATTTGGATATCTATGCAAATAAATTTGTAATTACGAGAATAGATTTAAGCTTTAAGCAACAGTTTATATATATATATATATATATATAATATATATATATATATATATATATATATATATATATATATAAATGAAAGTTCAAGCTGCAATTCATACATGAGATGACAATAGTTTATACAAAAAATTTAGCTATAAATAATTGAGATAATTGTAGTTGGACTCAAATAAGATGGAGTCAATATTTTGATTTATTGAATTTGCTGGATAATATAGTTTGAACTGCTTGAAGGCAAATCAATTAGTGTCGTCCCTTGACAAATTGAACGTGTCTGTGTTATAATAATGGATATTAGAATCATTTATTCAGACATTTGCTTCACTATTTGATTTAAACTAAATTAGATTAAAAAAAAAAATTGAAGCACGTCGTCTTACCCACGTCGTCGAAGCGGCCCTCTTTCAGGGGAACAACTTATGCTCCAAAATGTGACGATAATTGTTATCCATAAGCATCCAAATTTCTTTAAGGCATTAAGACAAATACTAAGTATACACAACAAGGTGCCTTATATAATCAAGATTCAACCATGAATTTATTTACAGTTTATAAAGACAACCGTAAATACAAGCAAATTTGGATATCTATGCAAATAAATTTGTGATTACGAGAATAGATTTAAGCTTTAAGCAACAGTTTATATATATATATATATTTATTTATTTATTTATTTATTTATATAAATGAAAGTTCAAGCTGCAATTCATACATGAGATAACAATAGTTTATACAAACAATTTAGCTATAAACAATTGAGATAATTGCAGTTGGACTCAAATAAGATGGAGTCAATATTTTGATTTATTGAATTTGCTGGATGATATAGTTTGAACTGCTTGAAGGCAAATCAATTAGTTTCGTCCCTTGACAAATTGAACGTGTCTGTGTTATAATAATGGATATTAGAATCATTTATTCAGACATTTGCTTCACTATTTGATTTAAACAAAATTAGATAAAAAAAAAAAACTGAAGCACGTCGTCTTACCCACGTCGTCGAAGCGGCCCTCTTTCAGGGGAACAACTTATGCTCAAAAATTTGACGATAATTGTTATCCATAAGGATCCAAATGTCTTTAAGGCATTAAGACAAATACTAAGTATACACAACAAGGTGTCTTATATAATCAAGATTCAACCATGAATTTATTTACAGTTTATAAAGACAACCGTAAATACAAGCAAATTTGGATATCTATGCAAATAAATTTGTGATTACGAGAATAGATTTAAGCTTTAAGCAACAGTTTATATATATATATATATTTATTTATTTATTTATTTATTTATATAAATGAAAGTTCAAGCTGCAATTCATACATGAGATAACAATAGTTTATACAAACAATTTAGCTATAAACAATTGAGATAATTGCAGTTGGACTCAAATAAGATGGAGTCAATATTTTGATTTATTGAATTTGCTGGATGATATAGTTTGAACTGCTTGAAGGCAAATCAATTAGTGTCGTCCCTTGACAAATTGAACGTGTCTGTGTTATAATAATGGATATTAGAATTCATTTATTCAGACATTTGCTTCACTATTTGATTTAAACAAAATTAGATTAAAAAAAAAAACTGAAGCACGTCGTC
The DNA here is from genome assembly GCA_016618105.1 of Dendrobium huoshanense. Classification (NCBI taxonomy): domain Eukaryota; kingdom Viridiplantae; phylum Streptophyta; class Magnoliopsida; order Asparagales; family Orchidaceae; genus Dendrobium; species Dendrobium huoshanense. The sequence continues at coordinate 45,655,800 of CM028352.1, read as the reverse complement.
TTACCCACGTCGTCGAAGCGGCCCTCTTTCAGGGAAACAACTAACTGGCTTTTTGAACTCCCAATGACATTCGCACATGTTCAATCTGTTCTATTCTTACACAAGAGGGATGAGAAACAGTTGTTCTTGGTTGATATGAGAATCTCGATTGCTATTCCCTTTTCCCAATCTCTTTCATGATTGTTGCACGTTAATGGATTTCCAAAAACAGTGGATTTTCTTAAGCCTTCTTTTTAATTGTTTTCTACATGCATGCTTTAAGTGCCTGAAATTCTTTTGAGCACATACCCTGTTTGATCTCGGGAGCCTTCCCAGCAATGCATCTCCCGTATTCTTTGGCCTGAGAAGAACGATTCAGCAATACATGATTAAGCAAAGAAGGGTTCTTCCTTTGTTTCATTTAACTGGTTTCTCCAGGTCATATAGGAAAACGCCGGCCTCCTCGATTGCCGGCCACCCCCTTCGCTTCTTCCTCGGTTAATAGAAAAGCTTCACTCGCCTTCACCAACGACTCGATCATAGAGACATACATTGTAACATAAGGCTGGAACTCGGAGGCAAGCAACTCACGGTAGAGTCCCACAGCACAGGGGCGGCTGCTTATGTGAATGGAAGCGTGGAGTGCAACTCTTACTAGGGATTGAAGTTGTTGCAACTGGTGAGGAGTTGAGCTACTGCAAGAGGCATATCGGGCTGGAGGCCGAGGCTTGCCGCTGCTGAGGGAATGGAATCGTGGAGTCCCCTTTCAGCCGGCCCTTTTTTTTACTTCTTCTCTACCTTAGCCGAATGGAGCAGGTTCCTCTTCCTCTTTCCTTTTGCTTGAGCGGATGGGGAGAATGAAGGGGCGGCTGGAGGCGTGAGGGAGAGATCTCTTTTATTTGGTAGCTCTTCCTCGACGGATGGAGAAGAAGAAGAGCGGCTGGAGCTTCAAAGCATGGATCCCCCAAAATCCCCTCTCTCGGCTTGCCCTAAAAGCCTTCTCAAAAACCTGAAATGAGAACTCCTATCAATTGACAATTTTGCCCTTGGACAACCTTGATCCAATGGTTGGAAAGGGGCTTGTTACCCTTCTTTGATCTTGGCTCCAAAAGCTAATATTAAAGCCATAACTAAGGTGAAAATAGTTGAATCAAGTGAGCCAAATTAGTTATGTATTGGATTCACACTAATTTGATTGAAAGTATTCAAGTTAAATAATGTTGTTTTGATTCATGTCGAGCTGATCAAAGCCATCAAATTTTAAATTGAAATCGAACCGGTCTACTCGATTCTATGTTGCTTGATTGAATTCGTTCGATAAAAATTGAATGAATTTTGATTGAGGATCGATTGAAAACTCGATATTTGAAAGTTGAATTAAAACTGGATTGGTGTGTGATTGAAATATGATTAAGAAACAATTGAAGATTGATTAGAATTTGGTTAAGAGTTGGACTGAAATTGTTTGAAGCTTGAGTGGGTTTGAAATCAAAATGGATTTGAGATTTTGATTAACTTGGATTCAGATTGAACTAAAGTCTAGATTGATCATAAGCTGAAATTTTCTTGAGATCTAGATTGATTTAAGTTTTGCATAAATTGATTTAAAGTATGGGTTGATCTTGAGTATGGATTAATCCTAGGGTCTGGAGTCAAGAAGCATCCGAAGATCTAGGAGAGTCCTAAGCTTTGGGTCTAGAGGGATCTAAGAAGTCTAGATAGATCCTAAGTCCTGGAGTTTGGAAGAATCTTAGGACCTAGATGGATCCTAAGGTCTAGATTGGTCTGGAAGAATCCTAGGGTCTAGAGTAGATCCTAGGGTCTGGAGTCTAGAAGGATCCTAGGATCTAGAATAGATCATAAGGTCTAGATTCTAGGAGGATCCTAAAGTCTAGTTTTTTCTAGAAATTAAATTGATTTGGGGTCAGGATTGGTCTAAGTGACCTCATACAAAAATGAGGTCAACAAATGGACCCCCAATATGTGTAATAGAATGAAGTTTTGTTGCACATATTGGCATTGACCGAATTGAAAGGTCAAGTCTGGAATTTTGATCCTAAGGGAATGAAAAGTTCATCCCTGTGGAATCAAGATTTAAATTGATACTAGGGTAGTGCCACAGAGGGCATACTCTACCACTAGCGAATCGAATCCTAAGGGAAGAAGATATCTAACCCTAAAGGAAAGAAATTTCTAGGTGATCGTATAGGAAGGAAGGATTCCTAACTACAGAGGATCAAGTATTGGTTTTGATTCTAAAGGAAAGGGTGCCTAACCTTAGAAGATTGAGTCTTAATTTGATTCTAAGGGAAGGAAAGACCTAGCCCTAGATGATTGAGAAGGCTAAAATGATCGTATATGAAGGAAGAACTACTAACTATAGTGGATCAGATTTGAGTTTGGTACTAGGGTAGTGCCACGCGGGGCGTACTCTACCACTAGTAGATCTAATCCTAAGGGAAGGAGGAAACCTAACCTTAAGGAGAGGAAGATTGGAATGATCATTGGTAGAGGAAACTTGCTCTATGGATGATCGGGCCTGGATTGATCATGTGTAAAGGAAACTTGCTTTACACAGAGGATCAGGTTTGAATGATCGTATATAGAGGAAACTTGCTCTATATAGAGGATCGGGATTGAAATGATCATGGGTAAAGGAAACTTGCTCTACGGATGATCGGGTCTAGATTGATCATGTGTAAAGGAATACTTGCTTTACACAGAGGATTAGGTTGGAATGATCGTATATAGAGGAAACTTGCTCTATATAGAGGATCAGATCTGGAATGATCATATGTGGAGGAAACTTGCTCCACATAGAGGATCGGGTCTAGAATGATCATTGGTAGAGGAAACTTGCTCTACAAATGATCGGTCTGGATTGATCATGTGTAAAGGAAACTTGCTTTACACAGAGGACAAGGTTTGAACGATCGTATATAGAGGAAACTTGCTCTATATAGATGATCAGGTTTGGATGATCGTATGTAGAGAAAACTTGCTCTACACAGAGGATCAAGTCTGGATGATCGTATGTAGAGGAAACTTGCTCTACACAGCAGATCAGATCTGGAATGATCGTATGTGAAGAAAACTTGCTTCACACAGAGGATCGAGTCTGGATGATCGTATGTAGAGGAAACTTGCTCTACACAGTGGATCGGATCTGGAATGATCGTATGTGAAGGAAACTTGCTTCACACAGAGGATCGAGTCTGGATGATCGTATGTAGAGGAAACTTGCTCTACACAGTGGATCAGATCTGGATTGATCATATGTGAAGGAAACTTGCTTCACATAGAGGATCGATTTGGAATTTGGAATTTGAGATTTAAATTGATTTGATTTTTGAATTTTGAATGTGTTTGAATTTGAAAGTCGATTTTAAATTTGAATTTGAAAAATGTTTGAATTTGAAACTTGATTTGATAAATTTGGATTTGAAGGTTTTTTTAATCTGGGTTTTAATTTGATTTTGAAATTAAAGTATCGTTGAATTTGATTTTGAATTTTAAATTTTGAATTTAAAGAATTTGATTTGATTGAATTTTGATTTGTTTGAACTTGAAGAGTTTTTTTTTATTTGATTTTAAATTTTGACACTCATCTGGCATGGTACTTCCTGAAGAGCCTCCCCAACATTTAAAAAATATCAGGTGGCATTCTCCAGGGTTTCATCAATTAATGTTTGAAATTTTCTCAAAGATCGTCCCTACGACAAGAGTAAAGTTTTGAGTTTGTTCAAGCTCCCCCACCGATCTCTCGGTAGGCTAAGATATGCATCCAAAGAACCTAGACCAAGTCTCCTCCTTGGAAGGTTCTAAGTTTCTCTATCTTATCACGAGCTTCAATCAGTCAGGCTTTGTACGATTCTGAGTTTTATTGAGCCTTAAAGACAAAGCTCTGCAAGGCCTCAAACTCCTCAAATTAGAGTCGGGCACTCTACTCAGTCGTAGTTTGATTTTGAACGGCAATTCCCAGCATTACAAAATACACCTCTAGTGGGGTTTGATCTTGGACCCAGTATAGAGTGTAATTTTATTGAAAAAGGCTCTTAAAGGAAGAGATGCCTATGTGTAAGGACTTACAGACATTTCTCAAGGACATGATTTGAATTCTTTTCAGGAGTAGAAGATTCGATCTTTCTATTAAGATATTTCCTCTAACTATTTGGACCCTGTCGGAACAACATGTGGGAACAAGTTTAGAAGTTCAGTGAGAAGTAGCATTAACTCCAACTAACTTTGAAAAGGCTTAAGGATTTAGGTTTTGTTGACCCAGACCAAGTTCCATAGAAACTTAACTGGGATCTCCCTTAAATACTTTTTGAATTAAAATTAACTTCAAAGAGTTTAAGTTGAAGATAGAAATTTGATCTTTTCAATTTTCTTGCACGATTGTCTTCCATCTGATAGATAATTCATGCATGTCGAAGAATCTGAATTCAGGATTTTCAAAGTCAAGTATTTAAAGTTGATTGGATATTTTGAGATTTAAGGATTTAAATGAAGGAAACCATCTTACTCTTCTTCTCTTTTTCTGGTGGCACATATTGCGCATCTTTTGACTTTTTATGCATTTCGTGCATTTCTTGATTTCTGGCGCACTTTACGCATTTTCTTGACTTTTTGATTGATCTTGAGAAGAGGCTTCAATTTCTTCAAAAACCTTAAAATGATTAATCTCTTTTGGAATGATGGGATTATATCTCAAGTATTAGAGAATAAAAGTCATTCTCTTATACAAGGAAGAATAATCCTCAAAGCACATCCAATCTTTTTGAAAAGGGTATTGGCTTGACTTTTGAAAATCATTGAACAAATTTTAGACATGCGAGAATTGCCTATTAAGATAGAAGATTGCTAGAAGATTGATAGGATGTTCATTTCTTAAGTCAACTTAAGTTTGATAATAATTTTAGTTCAACAGTTAAATCACCCCACCGAAACGGTGGGAGGGATGGACATCTAAACATTTAATGGAATCAACTACAACTCTCCCCTGCTTGAGACTTAAAGTAGAGGTAAATTTTCATTAAAAAGATTAATCAACTTATCTTGAAAATCTGGATCTAGTACACTTGAGAAACTGGAAAGTTTTCCTTAAAGGTTGCAAGTCTAGGTGGCAAGACCCTTATCAACATAGAATTGAATTCCTACAATATCTTTAAAGGGAGAGAATGTTATAGGGTCTGCAACGTCCCTAGAAAGCATGGCATTATTGTAATCAAAAGATTAATCACGATAGGACCCCGTTAAAATTTAAATTTTGACGGTATCACTATTTAATACAATCTTAGATTATCCCCCTTTCAAATTACTACTAGGAAAGTAGTTAAGAGGGTGGCACCCCGAGTGGTTTCTACTCCTCCTCCTCTGCAGATAATGTAGTGGGACACGTGTAATAACATGCCTTAACATCTTCTAGTAGAGTGGACGGGTCATAACCCTCAGTTGGGGGCCTATGGCCTATTACTGTTGATCGCTCAACTCTAGCTTGTTTGAGTCTTTCTGTGTAGTAGTCAAGCAGGTGTATTGAAGATCGCACTCTCGTCTCTACAACCTCTCTCCTTTGTGCAAGGAAAGGGTATGTAGAAGGAGCGACAAACTCTTGATTGGCCTTGAAATCGGTCCTCTCTAAGGCTTCCGACTCGGCAGTCTTTCTAGCCTTAAGATTCCTTTTTCTGGCTCTTCGAAGGTAGTTCTTCATCTTATTCCTACCGACGACAGGGGTAATAGAACTTGATCTGATCTCAGATTGAGATGGTAGCTCTTTTGTCGTTATTGACTTTTGATTTTGATCCTCCTGAGTAAAGAGTACAGTGGGTACAGGGGCAACAATGACCTCCATCTTAGAGATGGGGGAGTCAGCTCCTGACCCTAAAGTAACTTCTACTAAGGAGAAATTCCCTTGAGTATAAACGGATAGATCTAAGATTCTTTCTCCATTAACTAAAATCTTGAGGTCTTGAAATTCCATTTCATACTGAATTGAATTGCCATTAAGAATTTCTTCTACAGACACATCTCTATTCAGAGAGAAGACAAGTTTCCCAGCCATTTGAGTGTTTGATTTCCTGGAATTAAAAAAGTGATTTGAATTAGTGATTTAAAGTTGACTTAAGTTTTGAATTTGATTGATTTACTCAAAATTTTATAACTCAAACGTGTTCGGTTTGCACTAAACACGGTGGTTCATAAAATTGATGAGTGAAAATCAAGACTTTAATTTGACTCTTTCACTACACCAATTGATTTGGGGCAAAATGTCAAAATTTTGATTTGGATTTGCAATCAAATTAAGATTGAATTTAAAGTTGAAATCAAACTTGATTTTAAGGTTGATATTAAATTTGGCTTAAAATTGAATTTGAAATTAAAGTCGAGTGGATCTTATTCAAATTTTGTAACTCAACACACTGAGTTTCACTCAGCCACATAGGTTCACAAATTAATATGAAAAATCCAAAAGTCAGGCTTGACTCCTTCATTTCACCAATCGACTTGGGATGAAATGTCAAAGCCCAGATTTTGACTTTAAAATCAAGATTAGAGTTGATTTCAAGGTTGAAGTTAAACTTGAGTTTAGTGTTGAAATTGAATTTGTACTTAAGATCGGATTTGAATTTGAGGCTGGAATTGAACAGATCTTCTTCGAACTTTAAAACTCAACACATTGATTTTTATTCGAATGTATAGGTTTACAAAAGTAATATGAAGATCTTAAGAAACTAGGCTCAACTCTTTCATCCTACCAAGGGATTTGGGGGTGAAATGTCAAAGCCCAGAATTGACTGAAGCACTTTGAAATTGTGTTGCATGTGTTCAATTATAACAGAATGTTACAGAAGACACATGGAAACAACAGTTGAAATCGGTTTGAATGATATTCCTTTACTTTTGAAACTCAAAATGTGAGTTTTATTTTCAACATAATGGTTAACAAAAATTAAGGAAAAATCGGGAGGCCTGGGCTTGACTCTTTCACTACACTGCTAGCTTAGAGTGAAATGTCAAATTCCAGGTTTGAATTTGTATTGCCTATGTTAAATTACAAGGGTATTATATAAAATATATGGCAACAAAGGTTGAAATTAGACGATCCTAGAAAGAATTTGAGAGTTTGAAAATCTGGCATCATCCCTCTTTATTTTGAAACTCAATATATTGAACTCGCGTTCAACATAAAGGTTAACTAAAATTTAGAGAGGGGGAGATTCTTAAAAGTCAACCCGACTCTTTCACCCCGACGAACTGTTCGAGAGTGAAATGTCAAAGCTTAACTTTGCCAAAAATATTCAAACTCTAGAATCAAATTTGGACTAGAAGTTTGTATTCTATCACACATACCAAATTATATGAGTTATAATTTCATATGTAATGATAGAATATATGGATTGATTGAGATTTGAAGGTGATTGAATTTTGTTAAAGAATTGAAATCTTGATTTTAAAATTGAAAAGTCTTCTAAAAACTGTGAAACTTAGCACGCTAGTTATTTACTCGCATGCAAGTTTGCAACATATACAAAAGGATTTGGCTTGACTCTTTCGCTCTACCAATTAACTTGGAGGCAAAATGTCAAAGCCCAACTTCGACAGAGGATTCCTACACTCACCTCTCGTTTGACATGTCTTAATTGAGTTAGCCACACTCACCCAAGAGAGAAATGGGTAGAGAGACCAACGGAGAGAAAAGTAGTCAACACTATCGATGCAATAAAATTTATACCGCTATTAAAGATGGAGAGTGAGATTTTTTCCCAGCGGAGTCGCCATTTTTGTTTTGATTAAAAAATATATTTAAGTATGTATAGTTTTGAAAATATATTAATTTTCTTTGGGAAAAATTAATTTTTGAAATTTAAAATTGAACAAGTCATTATGAACAGTATATCACCTCGGGAGATGATCATATCATTCCCTAATGGGTTCAAATTTAAGAATTTCAAATTTATCCGGATTATCTTAGTCAAACTCAAAGGGAGAATCACATTTGACCCCGGAGGATCAAAATGGAATTTAATCAATTGTTTGACTATGCTAATTTGAATAAAAGGATCATTAATTTTATAATCAAAATCAGGATAATAGAATGACATATCTCTCTAAGGAAAGAAAGTATCACTTATTATCAATCATTTGGATATAACGAGAATGATCGTTTAATTGAGATTTCCCAAAGATAATTAATTGAGGTTTTGAAAATTTGATTTTGAAAATAAATTCTGGGTTACTAAATCTCCAATGAGCGCAAGCCCTCGTAGTTAATTACATCATAGGAAATCGAAATTTTCTACGAAAACTCTCGATTAAAATAGCGGTAGAAATTTTATTTAGATTTCAAAGGACGATATAAAATGAGGTAAGGGTGAAGAATAACCTACCAAGTGGGTATGACGTCCCCGGTCAAGATCCCATGGTTTTCCATCGTCCCAGGTTCGTCGATATCCTTAGCCTACTTAGTCAAGTGACGACCAGAGGATCCTCGTTAGCAACCATGGGTTACCTCATTCAAGGGTACCTCATAGGACAAGAGGCTGGGGACCTAATCCTAGGCTGACAAACAGGAAGTGCATAGGTGCGTGGACAGTGAACCTTTGTCTATGTTATCTAACCTAGGATGCTACTCTCATTTTGTATGCATATCAATCTATCTCAAAAACAGAAAGAAACACCGGCCTAACCTAAAGCTAGAGTCTGTGTCCTAATGGTTCAATCTAGGTGTGTGTTCCAGACTGTGTGGTTTGGATATATCCTAAATCGGGTAATTGATTAAAGTTGCTTAATGTTCTGATTGGTTGAAAGGCTCAAGGGAAGATTTTGGTTAAAGTTTAAATCTTAATGATTCAAAATTAATTTTAAGATTGATTGCTGGTTTTGAAGTTATATTGAAATTTTCTGGATTTTGAATCAAATATTTAATGTTCTAAAATTATTCGAATCATTTAATATTTTTAATTAAGTGGTTAAAATTTGAATTTTAGATTAAGAATATTTTCTGAAGAGTTTGTATTTTATTAAAATATTAGACCTTAAGATGAGTTGGATGCCTTTAAGTTTGATTGATTTAGAGTTTGTTTGAATTAGTTATGCATTTTCAACGTTTTGATCATTTATTAGAATTATTTAATTGTCTTGATTAGAGAGGTTTTGATGTTTTGAATTCAATTGAGTTCCAAACTCCTTGTAATCAATTCCAAAGGTCATGAATAACCCAAGGACAGATTCCCAAGTGTTTAGAAATTCTCTGGAATTTTAAATTATTATTAATTAATTATATTAATTAAATATCATAATTTAATGATTATTAAATTATTCTCAAATTTGAAGTCAAATCTGGTTGACTTTAATTTTAATGTATTAAGGATTCAAATCTAGTCAATTTGAGGGGTTATTCATAGTTTTTGGAGTTAAATGTGATTTATTAAAATTTTTGGAAGGTTTTAAGGTTTGATTAAGGTTTAAACTTAAGGGGTTTGATTAAGGGGTTCAAAGGGTTTGATTAAGGGGTTCAAAGGGTTTGAATTTTAGTGACAGTTTTCCCTAGAGCAGGGAAGATCACTAAACTTAATGGGTTTGAACTTTAGTGATAATTTTCCCTAAAGCAGGGAATATCACTAAACTTAAGGGGTTTGAATTTTAAGTCAATTGGGTTTAAACTTGATTATTTAATAATTGTGTGTATTGATTGGGGTTGATTGAAGAAGATTTGACATTTTTATAAATTTTATTTGAGTTATTATCAAATATTTAAGTTTTCAAATTTTAAAGGAGAAATTAAAGATTAATTGTTGTTTAAGATCAAATCGATTATGTATATTGAATCCTAAGATGTGATGTCGCTATATTATCTATGTTTAGTGTTTCATCCCTAAAGGACGTATGTGTGAATCCTAGAGTTTGTCTAAGTTCTCTAAGACTCATCCTTAATTATTGTCCTCAAAGATGTCACTAGGTTTAATGGGTTTGAATCAGTATCACTAACCCTTTGGACATACATACGAATGTAAACAAGCTGTATCGATGGGTTTTGAATTTGTAAAAAAGAAGGAAGCAAATATTAACTAAATACAGGAGTTGCTACAAGAATTTAAGGTTGGGAAGAATAGCTTAACATGTAAATCTAGAAGCCCTGTGCTTTTCTAAGTTTTAAGAAAACTTACCTGATCACCGAAGCTAGTCAACGGTGACCGGCCGTAGCACCCCGTTTAGAAGAAACGGGGCGACTGAAGCTCCTTGGCTCCTCCTCCAATCAGCTCCACCAGTACCTCGCAAAAAAACGAAGAGAGAAGACGGTGTCAGAATATGATGTTTGAAAATATAAGAGATATTATGAATTGACATGTGAGTAAATATATGGAGCATTGAAATTGAAACATCTCAAATCTACCTATTGAGCCATCTATTCAAAATCTATAAATAATAGAAAATATCATTAGCCCAATGGCAGCATTCTTAATCAATGATAACTTAAGGAATATAATTTAAAAAGAACAGTTTGTACAGGATTCAAATACAAGAAACAGCATCCTGATTTTGCACGAGATAGAAAAGATCTGAAAACACCTCAGAATAGTCAAAGCCCAAAGAGAAAATTTTGATAGTGAACAATAGCATTTGCATTACATAGAGTCCATTAGTACATATCTTATTATATCTATCTGTTGAAATAAAATCTAATAGTTGTGATATGTTAAGAAGAGAATGAGGCAAAGAAAGGGAATATTCAACTTTGAAACTGGTTGTTATATGAGGTCTACTACCATATATACACATGCCTCATTTGAGTAAATTCGTAATTAATTTTTATTCAATAGAAGTTAGGTGAAAATAAGATGCTACATGTCAATCTTCTTTAAGCAGAAAATTTGTAAGCCTCTTCAGGGTCCTTAAAGATGCCAAGTTTGAAATTTATAATATATATATATATATATATATATATATATATATATATATATATATATATATATATATATATATATATATATATATATATATATATATATATATATATATATAATATGAATTGTACTCGTCGAAACACTTATGCTCAAAAATTTGACGATAATTGTTATCCATAAGCATCCAAATGTCTTTAAGGCATTAAGACAAATACTAAGTATACACAAAAAGGTGCCTTATATAATCAAGATTCAACCATGAATTTATTTACAGTTTATAAAGACAACCGTAAATACAAGTAAATTTGGATATCTATGCAAATAAATTTGTGATTACGAGAATAGATTTATGCTTTAAGCAGCAGTTTATATATATATATATATATATATATATATATATATATATATATATTTATTTATTTATTTATTTATTTATTTATATAAATGAAAGTTCAAGCTGCAATTCATACATGAGATGACAATAGTTTATACAAACAATTTAGCTATAAACAATTGAGATAATTACAGTTGGACTCAAATAAGATGGAGTCAATATTTTGATTTATTGAATTTGTTGGATGATATAGTTTGAACTGCTTGAAGGCAAATCAATTAGTGTCGTCCCTTGACAAATTGAACGTGTCTGTGTTATAATAATGGATATTAGAATTCATTTATTCAGACATTTGCTTCACTATTTGATTTAAACTAAATTAGATTAAAAAAAAAAATGAAGCACGTCGTCTTACCCACATCGTCGAAGCGGCCCTCTTTCAGGGGAACAACTAACTGGCTTTTTGAACTCCCAATGACATTCGCACATGTTCAATCGTTGCTATTCTTACACAAGAGGGATGAGAAATAGCTGTTCTTGCTTGATATGAGAATCTCGATTGCTATTCCCTTTTCCCAATCTCTTTCATGATTGTTGCACGTTAATGGATTTCCAAAAATAGAGGATTTTCTTAAGCCTTCTTTTTAATCGTTTTTTGCATGCATGCTTTAAGTGCCTGAAATTCGTTTGAGCACATACCCTGTTCGATCTCGGGAGCCTTCCCAGCAATGCATCTCCCATATTATTTGGCCTGAGAAGAACGATTCAGCAATACATGATTAAGCTAAGAAGGGTTCTTCCTTTGTTTCATTTAACTGGTTTCTCCAAGTCATATAGGAAAACGCCGGCCTCCTCGATCGCCGGCCACCCCCTTCGCTGCTTCCTCGATTTACAGAAAAGCTTCACTCGCCTTCACCAATGACTCGATCATAGAGACATACATTATAACAGAAGGCTGGAACCCGGAGGCAAGCAACTCACGGTAGAGCCCCACAGCACAGGGGCGGCTGCTTGTGTGAATGGAAGCGTGGAGTGCATCTCTTACTAGGGCTTGAAGTTGCTGTAGCTGGTGAGGAGTTGAGCTACTGTAGGAGGCAGATCGGGATGGAGGCCGAGGCTTGCCGCTGCTGAGGGAATGGAATCGTGGAGTCCCCTTTCAGCCGGCCCTGTTTTTTACTTCTTCTCTACCTTAGCCGAATGGAGCAGGTTCTTCTTCTTCTTTCCTTTTGCTTGAGCGGATGGGGAGAATGAAGGGGCGGCTGGAGGCGTGAGGGAGAGATCTCTTTTATTTGGTAGCTCTTCCTCGACAGATGGAGAAGAAGAAGAGCGGCTGGAGCTTCAAAGCATGGATCCCCCAAAATTCCCTCTCTCGGCTTGCCCTAAAAGCCTTCTCAAAAACCTGAAATGAGAACTCCTATCAATTGACAATTTTGCCCTTGGACAACCTTGATCCAATGGTTGGAAAGGGGCTTGTTACCCTTCTTTGATCTTGGCTCCAAAAGCTAATATTAAAGCCATAAATAAGGTGAAAATAGTTGAATCAAGTTAGCCAAATTAGTTATGTATTGGATTCACACTAATTTGATTGAAAGTATTCAAGTTAAATAATGTCATTATGATTCATGTCGAGCCGATCAAAGCCATCAAATTTTAAATTGAAATCGAACCGGTCTACTCGATTCTACGTTGCTTGATTGAATTCGTTCGATAAAATTCGAATGAATTTTGATTGAGGATTTATTGAAAACTCGATATTTGAAAGTTGAATTAAAACTGGATTGGTGTGTGATTGAAATATGATTAAGAAACAATTGAATATTGATTAGAATTTGGTTAAGAGTTGGACTGAAATTGTTTGAAGCTTGAATGGGTTTGAAATCAAAATGGATTTGAGATTTGGATTAACTTGGATTCAGATTGAACTAAAGTCTAGATTAATCATAAGATGAAATTATCTTGAGATCTAGATTGATTTAAGTTTTGCATAAATTGATTTAAAGTATGGGTTGATCTTGAGTATGGATTAATCCTAGGGTCTGGAGTCAAGAAGCATCCGAAGATCTAGGAGAGTCCTAATCTTTGGGTCTAGAGGGATCTAAGAAGTCTAGATAGATCCTAAGGCCTGGAGTTTGGAAGAATCTTAGGACCTAGATGGATCCTAATGTCTAGATTGGTCTGGAAGAATCCTAGGGTCTAGAGTAGATCCTAGGGTCTGGAGTCTAGAAGGATCCTAGGATCTAGAATAGATCATAATGTCTAGAATCTAGGAGGATCCTAAAGTCTAAATTTTTCTAGAAATTAAATTGATTTGGGGTCAGGATTGGTCCAAGTGACCTCATACAAAAAATGAGGTCAACAATATGATGATGCTTAGTGGGTTCAATAAAATTTTTGAGAAAGCTTTAGGTTCAATTACATTAGTGTTAGATATTAAAGAGTTCAAAATTGAAGTAAAATTTTATATAATTGATTCACAAATGTCATTTAATGCACTCTTATGTAGGCCTTGGATTCAATAATATAGAATAGTTTTGTCTAACCTACATAATTAATTTAGAAATGTCATTTTATGCATTGTTAGGTAGGCCTTGGATTCATGAGTATAGAATAGTTTCATTTTCCCTATATTAATGCACTAAGTATCAATGCAATTGTATTGAACATATAATCCATTGTGACTTGCAACCATTCTCTATTCATGATAGGAATTTATGAAGATGGTGCATACTATGCTCCAAAGAGATTTTCTATCTCTTTCAAAATGAAAATTTAACTGAGAAAGAGAATGAAAATAAAGAAAAAGAAAAGAAAGATAATTGAAAAGAGAAAGAAAAAGAAGAAAAAGATAAAGAAACAAAATATGTTTATAACAAGGATGATGTCAAAGGAGTTTCCCTCAAAGTGGTGGAAGGATGTCTCAAAGAGCACGTGGTCGAGGTCGTGCTTCATTTAAAAGAGAAAAAAAATCACCAATACATATTGAATCAGAGTCAAGTTCAGATAATGATTCAAGTGTACAAGGAGCAAGAATTTCTTTTGACTATAAAAAATTAATCATCCTCCAAAGTTTAGATGATGACTCAAGTGTACAAGGTCTCACACTAGAGCAATGGACCACACTTCAAGTTAGATACCACTAAATATTTTGGCATATTAAAAATAAAATAATTTTAAAAGTTGGTATTGGTTTTAGTACTATTGGTACATTCCATGATGATGAGTATTATTTTATGATAACTAATCATCTTGATTCTGACAATATCTTTATGAAAGCCATTGATTTTTTTTAATGAGTTTTAATATTCATATATTAGAAAACTGTAAACTATTTGCCCTCTCCACTTGATTTTAAATGGAAAGAAAATAGAGTAGTAGGGATGTTGATCCACGAGTGATTTTTTATCCACTAGAGGTGCAACCGAGTCAAGCTGACTTGAGAGACGGCTTGAACTATACTCGATAACAGGCTCGACGAGTCAAACTTATTGAGCTAGTGAGTTAATAATTAACTCGAGTTTGAGCTCATCAAGCTCAAGTTTTAACATGCCTCAGACTCAACTCGTCGGCACGATGAGCTGATTCTACACACAAAGATGACTCATTGTTTAGGTTATCTTGTGGATGTCCGATGATGCTTTAAAGCAGTTCAATGAATGATGTCATTGTCTACCAAATAATCATTCCTCCATGCCACCATGCCATCTTGATGTCTATATATCTTTATGAGCACATCCAATATCATCTAAAATTCTATGATCAACACCATCTCAACATCAACAACCTCTTGACATTAATGTTAGAGTTGGATGACCTATCATTTTTTTTAATATTTTTAAATTTCTACTTACTTAATATATATGCACTATTTGTAAGATATGAATGTTATAATATTGTGTCCAAGCTGTATTCAAGTTCTCTCGGCCGTTACAGAGAGGAAAATTTGAATTTTCAACTTTTTTTCACGAATTCAACTTCTGGATTCCTGGATCGAAAATGAACAATAGCGGCTGAATGCCGTTGGCAATGGGTAGACAGTGATACAAAGGTTATTGAACGGAAAATTTCTTCATCTTCCAGATCTCCGACGTTCATAGGTAATTTGAAGTTATTTATTAAAGATAATGGTTTGTTGTCTTTGAATTCTAAGCAGGGAGATCTAAATTCCTTGAAGAATCGACAAGCACCTCTGGTTATTAGAGATCTATCTGGTTGCCCTCCAAAGGTGATCAATCATGTTGAAGGCAAAGGGAAATATTTGGTTGTTCCTGTAGAGGTGGTTTCTCCTATTATTTTGAATTATGAGGTTATTTCCTCTGATAATACAGCTTCGTCTTCTGGATTGAAAAATTTTGTCAATCGATTCGGGAACCCAAATGCAATCTCTTGACTTTGTCGCAGTGCGATAAATGCGGATTCTTCGAATTCAGTGGACAAAAATTTTCAATCAAAACCAATACGAGGAAGTGGCTCGGTTGTATTGTCTAAGGAAATCCCAAAGGAATTTGATGGTTTGAACAACATGAATCCATGGAGTAATAAGCCATATATTAAATTGAATTTTAAAGAAGAGGATGTTTGTCTATCTAAAGATGGGAAGACTGTTAAGTTGAATGAAGAAATGGAGGTAATAAATTCACAAAAATTTGTGAATTCTTTGGTTATTAAAGTATTTGGTAAAGAATTACCTTCCAGCACGGTGGCTTGGGAAATTAGGATGCAATGGAGTCATTATGGGCAATTCCACTTTACCACCTTGGGTAGAGGTTTGTTCTAGTGTTCCTTCTCCTCGAGAGAAATGGTGGAAGCTGTTCATTCAGGAGGCCCTTGGTTTGTGAACGGGCATGTTGTAGGCATCGAGAGATGGACTCCAGACTTTTCCATGGCATCGTTGAAGGGTCTTTCTTCCCCAATATGGATGAGATTGCCCCACTTACCATTGCAGTGCTGGGATGAGAAAAATGTTGCTTGCATCGCTTCTAGAAATGGGAAACCATTGATGTTGGATGGAAATATGTTTCCATGGGGAAAAAGGGAATTTGCAAGAGTTTGTGTAAGAGTAAGTCTTGATCATCCTCTCCCTTTAGGTGTTTAGGTGGACAGCATGGCTGGGAGGTTTTTCCAAAAGGTTGAATATGAGAAGATTGTAAACTTTTGCTTCCATTGTGGGAAAATAGGACATGTGGAGAATGAATGTGCACTTAATGGAAAATCTCATGAAGGCAAGGTAAAGGCGACTGAGGCTAGCAGAAATGATGATACGATGGAAAAGCAAAAGAATCTCATGGAGCAATCTTACGGTCTTTGGTTAATCGTCAATAACAGAAGGAGCAGAAGACCAAATCAATTTCATAAGGTGGTTAAAGCCAAAGCTATTAAGCCTAACATAGTCATGTTTGTTAAGAAGCAAGGTGCTCCTTCGTCTTCCACCCAGGAAATTGGTGAATTACTGGGTAAAGATAGCTAGAATTCTATCAAATTCCCTAAGACTCCAGGAACAATTGACATGGAAGCTGATCATCTTGAGAAAGGAGAATTGTTACCCAAAAGAGTGTTGAATAAAGAGCTGGAACTGAACCTCATTCATATGGATCAAGGTGCGCATTCAGGGGACACTGATAATTGCTCTGGTGGAGAGTTAGGCGTGGTCAATCCTGATTCAATATGCTTCTCCCATCCATACAATAAATTTGATGTGCTAAGTATGGTTGATGAGGATATACCGGAGGTTGGTATTTTTAATATCAACAATAATTCTGTGGCTAGTAACATCCAATCGGTCGTATCTAAGAAAGGTATGGATATTGGCAGTGATTTGTATCAAAACAAAGATTCATTTGGAGAAGATAAAGCTACAGATGGTAAATCCGAGGGGGAGTCTAACAATACTAAGATAGCTAAAGAACTAAAATTCCTTGGTCCTATAAAGAATGCTCCTAGGGGCGAAAACTTGGATGGATTGGATAGCAAAAAGAAGGGTGGGGCCTCATCCCCTAGAGTTAAATTATGAATTCCATAGCCTTTTGGAATTACAGAGGAGCCAAGAAGAAGGAGGATTCTCTTTATCTCAAGGAGTTTGTTAAGGATCATGGAATTCTTTTTGTGGGGCTAGTGGAAACAAAAATTGGCAATTTCAACCAAATTGATCTACAAAGAATCTTGGGAAAAGATTGGGACCTTAATATGGTTCTTGCAGTCAGACTATCTGGAGGTATGCAGCAGTTATGGAGATCAAATTTAGCTTCTTTCAATGTCATCAAGGAGTCAGATCAATGTGTGATCGGGAACCTTGAAGTGCCAAACAAGGGGAAGTGGATGGTTGCTACAGTTTATAGAAGCAAAGAGGTGGTTAAAAGGAGAAATCTGTGGGGCTGCATTCGGGAGGTTGCAAATTTGAAGGTACCTTTGGTGGTGGGGGGAGATTTCAGCTGCATAATCTCTCAAGAGGAGAAGAGGGGAGGAAGGAAATTCTTATTCTCCCAAGGCCCAATTGAGATGGTGGAATTCATGAATGAGAATGATTTACATGATGTAAAGGTGGTGGGACCAAGGTTCACTTGGTGCAATAAAAAAAGCGGTTGTGGTCTGATCATGGAGAGATTGGATAGGTGTTTGCTTAACACCTTGGCTATCAACCTTATTCAAGATGCGAAGGTGAGGCATTTAGCCAGAATTGCCTCTAACCATTGCCCCATAGTTTTGAAAATCTTTGATTCAAATTTTAGAAGCAAGGGCCTTCTCAGATTTGAGGATGTGTGGTTATCCTATAGAGGTTCGGCTTTTATTTTCGAGAAAGTTTGGAAGAGAAAATTTAAAGGAAATGATATGGAAATACTGAATAAGAAATGTAGAAAAGCCTTAAAGGATTTGCATTTTTGGGGGAAGGCTAAAGTGAAGGAATTCAATAGTGAGAAGGTCAAATTGAAGGAAGAAATTTTCCATCTTCAAGAGGAGGAAGAAAATGTGGGATGGCTTTATGAAGAGAAACTGATGGAGCTAAGATCTAAGGTTAGAGACCTAAATGTGGTTCTTTACCGGATAAATACTTGGTGGAAACAAAGACCAAAGGTAAGATGGAATGAAGAGGGAGATGCAAACACGAAATTCGTTCACTCTTTTGCAAGTGCCAGAAGATGCGGTAACCGGATTTCTCGAGTGAAGAATGTCAGTGGGAAACTTACAGAAGATCCTAAGGAGATTCAAGAAGTATTCTTTAGATACTTCTTGGACAAATAGAAGCCGAGAAATTATTTGGATGATAATTGACCAGCTCCATCTAATAGCCTGGATGATGAGGATAGGAAAAGACTGAATGCTGAAGTCTCAGATGCAGAGATCGCCAAAACTGTCAAGACACTGGGGAACAATAGAGCTCCTGGGGTTGACAGCATCTTGTATTCATTCTTCAAGGCATTTTGGAACACTGTTAGCTCTGATGTGTTCAATGTAGTAAAGTTTTTCTTTGCTACAGGGAGGATGTGTAAGGATTAAAATGACACACTAGTAGTGTTAATTCTGAAGATGAAAAACCCAATCTCACCAACTGGATTTCGTCTGATTAGCCTATGTAACTCTATTTATAAGATTGTTGTTAAAATTCTTTTGAATAGGTTATTGATGGTCATTCCAAAGATTTTTTCAGAGGAGCAAGTTGCTTTTGTCAAGGGAAGGAGCATCTCGAATCACTTGTTACTAGCTCAAGAAGTTGCAAATAAAATCAGGATGTCTAAAGCAGCTGATGGCATGGTGGCAATCAAATTAGACATGGAACAAGCTTATGATAGCATGAGTTGGAAGACGCTGCACAAAATGATGGTGATCTTGGGTTTTCCAATACAATTCACGGAGCTGGTGATAGAATGCATTAGGGAGCCTAGATATGCTATCTCAATAAATTGTAGACTGTCTGACTGGATTGAAGGGAAGAGTGGGTTTCATCAAGGTTGCCCCATCTCTCCCTTTCTTTTTATTATTTGTTCCCAACTTCTCTCTAATGGCTTTTCCAGTGGAGGCAAAGATCTTGGGATAAAAATTGCTCCGAATTTTCAAAGGATTTCTCATTTGCTTTATGCCGATGACGTCCTCGTTTTCTTTGATGCAAAGATCAAAAGTATAAAGAAGGTAAAAAGCATTTTGTTCAATTATTGTGCTTGGACTGGTTTGAGTTTGAATACTCAAAAATATGCTATGATTTGCAACAAATCTGTCAACATAGGTAGGGGGAAAATGTTATCATGGATATAAAGCATGTTGAAGAAATGGATTATTTGGGTACCAAATTCGCTCTCAGAAGGCTTAAAAAGGCTAATTTCAAAGGTCTTTTAGATAAATCATTGAAGACTATTAACATGTGGGGAAACAGATACATTTTCATGGCGGGGAGGCTGACTTTGATTAGTCATGTTTTGGGTAATTTTTCCTTGTTTCTCATGGCTCATTCTCTTATCCCCTTAAGCATTTTAAGGGAATTTGAGAAGATTTCAAGGAATTTTATCTGGAATAAGTTTGATGGAAGACATGGAATGCACTATATGTCTTGGGAGGAAATGTGCAAACCAAAATCTTTGGGTGGCTGGGGTCAACTCTCGGCTACTTCTTGCCTGGAAAAAATGAGAGCAAAATTTTCTTGGGACATGGTTCTTTATCCTAATTCTTTGTTAAATAAAAGCCTTATAGTGAGATATGGGAAAGAGGGGTGGAGAGGTGATTCATCAAGATGTGTTTCTTCTTCTTGGAAAATCATATCTAGCGGTTGGAAGGCCTTGAAGGGTTTTGTTAGATGGAAGGTTGTAAATGGAAAGAGCATTAAATAAACGAAGGATATTTTGATCTTGGACAAATGTTTAAATGAATGACCTACTTTTGTGGCTGTTTTTGAAGAGGAGAACTCTACCCTTGACTACTTTATTCAAGAAGGTAAATGGAACATTGAGAAACTTTCTCTATTTTTTGGAAGAGAATTGCTGAAACTAATTTGTAATATTCCGATTATCAAAAATTCTTAATCTGATTACATGGATTGAATAGGAAGTTGTCCGGGAAATCTATTTCTTCTATGCTTAGAGTAGAAATTGTGAGGGAATCAGTAGTAGAATACCAAAATGCATGGATTCACAAGATCAAAATGAATGCCAAAATTAAATTATTCATCTGGAGATTGAACAACGATGCTATTCCTACAACACACTTCCTGATGAGAAGAAATCTGAGTCGATGCAACCTATGTCCTAGAGGTTGCAGGGAAGTGGAAGATGTGGATCATGTATCGTATAGCTGCTCAAAGCTTATGGAAGTAATCTTGGAGCTATGAAAATGGGGGTTTCCTGTACCATCCTTCATCTCATTTCAGCAATGCTTATATGTGCTAAAATCTGTGTATGAAGACAATAAAATGCTAGTGAAATTATACTTTGCTTTACTTCGGTTTTCATGGAACAACAGAAATATTAAGGTACAAGGTAAGGAGGATAACTCTTCTGTACTTGCAGCAAAAGTTATTAACTTTGTTAATTTGGACAAAGCTAATAAAGTAATCTTGGATTACTGGGATGTCGATCTGTCTTTCGGACTATGCCACAAATTCTGGGTCCCCCTCCACCCGAGTGGTACAAAATAAATGTTGATGCGGCTCTTAAGAAGAACTATGAAGTGTCCTTTGGAGGCATTATACGGGACTGCAAAGGTAGATTTATCAGGGCTTTCAGCTTTCACAGAAAGAATTGGGACAGTTCTCAGGTAGAACTCCTTGCGTTCATTTCGCTTAAGGAGCTTTTCAAAGATTATGTCTTTAATACTAAAGGTATCATTTTGGAGGGGGACAATAAGAATGTTATACTTTTCCTTCAGAATTTGTATAGCAAACGGAAGGAAATTGGAGATAACTTCATACATGATGATTTCTCATTCATCAATAATTGGGATAACATCATTTTTCATTTCGTGGATAGAAATTGTAACAAGGTTGCCGATTATTGTGCAAACCTAGCTTTTTTGTTTGGTTTTGTTTGTGATGTTTTTTGTGAGAGCTCACTTCCTTCTACTTTTGTTAAACTTTTAAAGGAGGAAAGTGATAGAGGTTATAGCCCTCACTAGGCTGTATCTTTCTTGTTTTCTGTTTTAATCTTAATGCACTATGCATTTCTTCAAAAAATTAAAAAAAAAAAAGCTTTATTCAAGTTTTATATTTTTAGTATTTGATGTAACCTATGCCCATGTGAAGTCCTAGCCAATCTTCTTGCTTCCACTTTGGCTGAGAATTAATTTGAGCAAAAGATTGAAAGGTTAAAAATGAGATATTTTCCTTGCTACAATCAATGTATATAACTAATAGAGAAAGCTTTGTGTGGGACTATCATAGGGAATAGGACATTGATAAGGCATATGACAAGAACCTTACATAACAAGACATAGAAACTTCAAAAGGAATGAACTCAATGAAAATAATCTTAATAAGTTTAGATTGATTATTTGGGTAGGGGAGTGGTAGCGTGTTGGTAGCGGGGAAGAAAAATGGTGTTTACAATGGAGATTTGTTAGAGTTTATTTCTTATTTATGATCCTTTATTGGAATGAGTAATATTTAAAATTCATATTTTACTTTGTTGGATAACTTTGGCTTAACTTTAAGAAGACTTGAAGCATGACATATCATCATTATTATAATCAATTTTTTACAAGGCAAGGGAAATGATTCACGTCAATATATGGCAAAGGGAGTGGGTTAATAAAATTTGTAGACTAGATTACCATGTTTACTTTTTTTTAATTTCCATCTTTGATAGTTATGAGGAGGTTACCAAGCGACTATAAGGATTTCCTTTTAGGTTTATAACCTTTTTTTTAACTAAAATAAAGGAAGTAGTAGTTGGCATATTAGTGGGTTTTCATACACGAGAATTTATGATGAAGGAAAAATTAAAGTTAAAACAAAAAGAAAGAAGCTGAAAGTGATGATAACATTAAAAATGAAGATTTTGGTCTTTAAAAAAAAATTAGTTTTTAAGAAAAGAAACTTTTTATATAGATGAAGACTTAGAGAGATAAAGGAAGAATGGGATTGACGAGATTTACTTTATTAATACCTTAAAGGGAGGCATGAAGTAGATAACAAAACATATGAAGACATTTTAGAATGGAGAATAAAATTAAGTAGGGATGCTGCATAAAAAATATTTTCTCTATTTCATCTCTAACTAAATGAATTACAAGAAGTTGGGCACAATTTATAAAAGTAAACCTGATTGAAAATAGAATATTTACTCTTAAACTAATATTAAAATTGCAAAATCAGTCTGAAATCACTAATGATATTTAAATCACTAATAATTAATATAATGATAAATATGGACAACCATATGATTTATTAAATAACCTTGGAAATATAAATTCACTATTAAATAATGAGGTACGCTTTCACTATATTAGTAACTAGGGATGATAAGAAGTTTGTGGTTTTAGCTCCCTTAGGAAGTTAACGAGAAAGTGATAAGTTAGGATATGGGGTTGCTGATTGAGAGTGCAATGACAAGTGTTGAAAAAGAAAGGGTTAAGTGATAGCCCTGATAATCTTTTTTCCACCCTAAGATAACTTAGCTACATTCATGATATACTACATAATTAAATGAATTTGGTGTTGAATCACAAATTATTTTTATGGAACTTGTTGTGATGCTCAAATCTCAATAAAACATTAGCTAAATTCAAAGGCATTTTTCATTTACATTAAAATAGGGTATGACTTAATGTTAAATGGATAGATTGTATATAATGATTTGTGAAGAATATGTTTAAATCTATATCAACATTTTAAGAACAAGTGCATAATTAAGAACCATTATGCTGAGCCCAAATACATGGGATAATATCATTGATGATGATGAAGAAGAATAAATATGATATGCCCAAATTATGTGTTAATTACTTTAACTCCAACTACTCAGTGAATCCATTATGACATTATACATAAAAGTTTTCTCATTAACAAGTATGGTTAACTAGGATTTTGATAATGTATTATTATACTAAGTTGTGCTATTAGTTCATAAACTCCAATAAGGACTCATAATATTCATTTAACATGATATCAATTTATATTAGTTAACCTAAGTTAATTGAATAGTGAGAACTCTATTTTTTTTTTTTTTTTTTTTTTTTTTTTTGAGAATTGCAAAATGCATTATAAAGCAAAAGTAAAAGACTACGTACAAGCTAGATGTAAGGCTCACATTCCTTCTTCAGTAAACTAGATAAGGAAGAAGGAATGTTAGCAAATGAAAAATTCTCAAAACAAAAATTATTCTCAATAGCCAAAGTAGCACAATTATCTGCTACCTTGTTACAATCTCTATACACATGATGAAAACTTACCTTGTTGAACTCGGCTAGGAAGAGGAAATCTTTGTCTTCCCAATTGCTAATTCTCCAAGTCTCTTTATTCAAAGAATTTTGAATGAATTTTATGATGTTGTAATTATCACCTTCTATTATTATACCTTTGCTCTCTAACATCCACCTTTGTATGTACTTTTGTATCATCAAAATTGCCTCCATTTCAAGCTGTGCCATGTCCCAATGGACTCTTCTTTCCCCAAACGCAAGTAATAACCTGCCTTTGTAATCTCTAAAGGCTCTGCCAATACCCGCATTATCAGACTTCAACAAAGATGCATCAATGTTTACCTTGATCCAATCTAGCAGTGGAGGGTGCCACTTCAATTGAGACTCCCTCGGGAGATTAGCACCCTAGCTATCTAGCATTGGATTGGCTTGAGTCATAGCAATAGACAACACATTGGCTGCAATCATAGAACTTCCAAGAGTAGCCATACCAAGCACTTTCCTATTTCTGTCCATCCGTGATAACTCTATTTGGTGTAATAAAAAATTGGACATAAATAACCATGTATATTACTCAAAATGAACATTTAAAAATATCACCAATTTTGGGAGAAATCATATCAATGATATTTGGCAGTAAAATAAGCTACCCTGCGGGCTCCAAAAATTTGGCCCCGACCTCCACCCATTTCTTTTCGGGGGAGTTTTAACGGATAAATTTTTGAGATAAATTTTGGCAAGGAAGATGGGTTTGTAGATAAGATAGTACCTAGAGATTTTCCCTCATTTTGCAAAGACTCTATGATCTAAGTTCTAGTTTCATATAGGCACAAATCCCTATAATTAATTGGCCCTCCCGACAATGCGAGAAAACTTACGATTAAGGCTATTTGTCTATCGAATACGTAAAAATATATGGTATCTGGCATATAGTTGCATCATAGACTTGGGTATTAGATGATTGTAGATTTGATATCTAAAAGTGGAAATTTCATCATCTTGCACTTAAAGCATTTGGTTGGGGAATAGATGATAGGTTTAACCATGGTTCCATTATCCCAGGTCATCGATGGTCTTTAGTCTATTTAGTTAGAGGAGGTAGTCAACCCAACTTGAAAGAAGGATCCTTGTCGGCAACCATGCGTTGCTTCATCCAAGGGAAACTTGCAGACATGAGGATAATATTTATCTATAGGGATAAATTTGAGTCCACTTTAGCAAATAGACGGCTTTGTTCCCTATCTATTATAACCTATTGATTCATATCTAAAAGATTTAATGTCATTGAAGAGCATACGGGCTTTGACCATGTCCATAATTTAGTGGTGCCATTAGGCTGCAAACCACCTTGTTCACAGGGCCCCAATCATAACCATTTGGCGGCAGTTATTAGAAGACTTATATCACATCCTTAAAAGTTTGTTAGGGATATTAAGCCTTTATGAGCTAGCCTGAAGCTAATTAAGATGTGGGGGTGAATTGGTATTTTAAAAAATCTTTCAATCAAAAACATAAACTCAAACCAATCAAAAATTCACCATAAAGAAATTTAAAGTGCAGAAATTAAATGCGGAAAAAATAATAGTAAAGAACACAAAAATTTGTAGTGGTTCGGTCAACTCGACCTACATCCACTACCAGAGGTGCCCTCTGAGTATTGCACTAAACTCACTGACTCACCTTTTGCTCCCACAGCAAGGCAGAGAAGCCTTTACAAAACCTCCTTTCCACCGACACCGGTGAGGCAGATAACCCAACTCCTTTTGCTTCCTCCTAAAGCAGGCAGAGAACATTAATCAATTACTAAAGTGGACCTCTTTTGAACCTTTAAGAACAAGGGATGATGATCGGAGAAGATGACTTTGATTCTTGCTTTGAGCAACCTTTATGAAACCCCCTCACAAACTCACACTCACAAGATCCTCTCTCTCTTTCTCTCTCTCTCTCTCTCTCTCTCTCTCTCTCTCTCTCTCTATCTCTCTCTCTCTCTCTCTCTCTCTCTCTATCTCTCTCTCTCTCCCTTTCTCTCCCTCTCCTATGGGCTCTCTCAAGTCAAGACAGTAGTACAAGATACCCTCATGGGTGATACAAGAGATCTTATATAAAAGAGCTTCATAATAGCTCTTAATTGCAATAAATCGACATTATCTTCCAGCATGATCTGGAGATCATCCTATACGTTATGTACAAATTTAGCTTAATCAGCCAGGACAATCTGGGACGATCAGAAAGAAATTTGTTCATATCATCCAGGACAATTATATATCATCATATATGATTAGTACAATTCATTGGATATCATCTAGAGCATCGCCCTGGATGGGAGTCTAGATGATTAAAAAATAACTTGATCATCCAGGATGATCTTGTGTTTGTCTGGGAGGATTAATTCAAAACATCAGAGATCATCCAGAATATCGCCCTGAATGGATGTTTGGATGATGGAATATTGATATGATCATTCGGGATGACAGTTATATTGTTCGAGATGATTAGTTCAAAACATCAAAAATTGTCCAGAACATCACCCTGAATGGAACCAGGCTGATGTTTTATTGTCTAGGAATTATTAAGATTTTTTGTAAC
This sequence comes from Dendrobium huoshanense, assembly GCA_016618105.1. NCBI lineage: Eukaryota > Viridiplantae > Streptophyta > Magnoliopsida > Asparagales > Orchidaceae > Dendrobium > Dendrobium huoshanense. The sequence continues at coordinate 45,629,664 of CM028352.1, read as the reverse complement.
AGATCAACCAGGATGATCCTGCGATCATCCAAGATGATAGGATTGATCAATCAAACCTTAATTGGTTTCCTTAATTACCAGGTTATTTTAGGCATAATTGTGATGCAACATCCTAGATGATGTCCAAAAATAAAAGGTACCTAAATATATCTAGCAATTGATTCTTTCTGATTTGAGCCTATCATCCAGGATGATGATAATATCGTCTGGGACGATGTGCTTAATGATGGTTGTCTTAACCAGGATACCGTAATTAGGGTTTTTATTTTTAACCAATCATCTAGAACGATATTTGGATCATCCCGAATGATGTGAGTAAAACTAGAAAACTCAAAAATCACTCATAAAAGTTTCCCAAGTGTGTGTGTGTGTGCAAAGTTACTTAGCATCAGGAACCACATTATTTATAATTGACTCAAGAAAAAGTAAAAGATTTACAAACTCACTCGTAGCTATTATAACCAATCTTGAGCTGGTTCAAATGGTAGTTTTGATCTTGTAGACCTGAAATATTAGTAGGCAAGGCAGTTATAGAGAAACATAAGTGTTTGTTATCATCAAAATTTTATTTCCTGAAATCAGATTTACAACAGTCTTTACTTGCAAGAGATTATTTTAGAATGAATCCTAGTGATATTCTAAACTAAACATTATCTCTTTATGAGCTGAAGTACTTTTTAGATTTTTTTCACTTTGGCAAACTATTATGGAGAGTGGATAGTTTTTTTCTTTAAGCTTTGACAGTCAATTTCATTTTTGAAATATCTAAATTTTGATATGTTTTATGATGTTCTTTATTTTTGGATTTCATGTGTATTTTGGTGGCATTTCTTTGAAGTTTGTGTGGACCCCTCCGGTTGAGATCAACAATCATCACAGCCATCATTGGGGTGGTGGGGTCATTTCGTGTTTTATTGGTTGAACCCTGTCGACTCTGTCCACTTGCCGACTGAGGATCAGGTTCTTCGACGGTATTATTTTATTAATGGATTTCTCTTGTTATAAGCCTTGAAAACCTAACATGAATATATAACAAATATTTTGGTCCACGCCATGACCACATATTAATTTGATAGTTCAATCCATGTCGACTCCAATCTACTCACATAGAAGGATCGGGATCGAACTTGAATAAACTTATTGACCAGCGCAACATCTCTAGACATCACATATGTACCAATAACACGCTTAACGGGGCCCATACGAGTGTGTGATTTTATATACATTTCTTATGTTAGTGTATACATGTCGTAGTGTATATATGTGGGGTCATTTTTAGATGTTTAGTGTTGACCAATTGAGCAAGAAACTATCATTTGAATGCAACACTCTACTTGGAAGCTCGTACACGCCTTATGTCCGCTTGTATACATGTTGTGGATCCATCAAATATTATGCAAGATCAATAAATAACCATTGTTAGTCAGCATAGTGCCATAATGGAGACGAGTTATCAGTGTCAAATGTACACTTAGTTCATATTGTAACACCACAACGCAACCTTGTAAAGCACTGAGGCACTTGTGCTATATATATAAGAACATAAATTGTTTTTCTATTTTTCTATATGAGTGTGCTAGAGTTCTACATAGTTTTTACATAGTTTTTAGAGGAAAAGCCAGAGGAGAATAAGAAACGTACTTTAGAGTGGCTGGAGAATATTGTAGTGATCAAGCAAGTATTTAGTGGGGAAAGGAGAGTGGAGAACGAAATTGTAAGGTGGTTGTACATTCATTGTTGAGCAAGGAGTAGAAGTTATGTTGTTTTGTTTTTTATTTTATGGATGGATATTTGCTATTAGATTAATGATAAATAGTATCAATTAATAAATAATAATTCTTATTATGATTTATGATTATAATAAAATATATTACAATTAATAAAAATTAATAAAAAATATTTCATTTTTTTAATTTATTAGCTAAATTTTTTTTGGACTATTAATATGTAATAAATATTATTAGATATGAATTTAATAGTTTTTTTTTGTAATTATATGCTCTATATTAATTTCATCATTAATAATTAATATTAATTTCTTATTTAAGATAATATATTTTAAATCCTTAGATATGTATCCAAATAATTCATTAAGATTTAATCAGATTTAACCTCAATCACGCTAAATAGGTTCAGGATTTAGTTCATCCATATATAAAAGGATTTATTAAATCCTATTTGAGTTAAATCCTACAAATATATAAAAAGGCTCTAATTTTCTTCTTAAGGAAGTATACAAATGATGAAATTATGGCAATAACCATTGTTAGTCAGCATAGTGCCATAATGGAGACCAGTTATCAGTGTCAAATGTACACTTAGTTCATATTGTAACACCACAACGCAACCTTGTAAAGCACTGAGGCACTTATGCTATATCTATAAGAACATAAATTGTTTTTCTATTTTTCTATATGAGTGTGCTAGAGTTCTACATAGTTTTTAGAGGAAAAGCCATAGGAGAATAAGAAACGTACTTTAGAGTGGCTGGAGAATATTGTAGTGATCAAGCAAGTATTTAGTAGGGAAAGGAGTGTGGAGAACGAAATTGTAAGGTGGTTGTACATTCATTGTTGAGCAAGGAGTAGAAGTTATGTTGTTCTGTTTTTTATTTTATGGATGGATATTTGCTATTAGATTAATGATAAATAGTATAAATTAATAAATAATAATTCTTATTATGATTTATGATTATAATAAAATATATTACAATTAATAAAAATTAATAAAAAATATTTCATTTTTTTAATTTATTAGCTAAATCTTTTTGGACTATTAATATGTAATAAATATTATTAGATATGAATTTAATAGTTTTTTTTGTAATTATATGCTCTATATTAATTTCATCATTAATAATTATTATTAATTTCTTATTTAAGATAATATATTTTAATTCCTAAGATATGTATCCAAATAATTCATTAAGATTTAATCAGATTTAACCTCAATCACGCTAAATAAGTTCAAGATTTAGTTCATCCATATATAAAAGGATTTATTAAATCCTATTTGAGTTAAATCCTACAAATATATAAAAAGGCTCTAATTTTCTTCTTAAGGAAGTATACAAATGATGAAATTATGGCAATTATGCATATCTTTGTCCCCACACCAATGGAGTCATGTAATAAGTGTGCTAGCTTACTATAGCTGATTGCACATAAGATGATTATTAGTAGGCATGATAAACTAAGTACACTACACATTTGTATTTAATGCGTGTAAGAGATGTTTGTTTATATTATCCACATGGAATACAACATGATTTAATGATTTTGCAGAACTAGGTTGCTCTTTCTCCACTAGTTCTGAGAAGAACATCATTATAGGACTCTACTAGAGAAAGCGCATGCAAGAATTGAGAGAGTTTGAGAAACCCTAGCCCAAACCCTATTGCTTTCAACATGATTTGAGGTTAGGGAGAAAATGCGATTAACAATAATATGAGAGATTTGAGTGCAGTTGGATTGATTCCTTAGTGCTTGAAGAAGAGAGAGAGAGAGAGAGAGAGAGAGAGAGAGAGAGAGAGAGAGAGAGAGAGAGAGAGAGAGAGAGAGAGGTTAAAAGCTTTTAATTGAGATATGTGATACACACTTTAGTTTTCCCTTATTGTTGGAAAAAGTTTCTATTTGACCTAACAGCCCTTTAGAGCCAATACTTTAGAATGATTGGAGAAAATTTAACTATTTTTTACAAGCATTACTTTTATTCTACTAATATATCTTTTTAAATTTTTACACAGAGAAATGGAATCTTTGGAGTATCTTGTTCATAATTTTTCTTTACACAAGTAAATATCTATCAATCCACAATCATTTTGCAATGGTTTTATTAATTTTTATAGCAAACTTTTTAAAAGGTGAGAGGCTTGACATGGATTAGTATATTTATAAGACAATAAGAAAATAAAATAACAACATTGATTAATTATTTTATAAATCTTATAGTTTGAACAATCTCTCTACATCGTCTATATGTGCACACATATACTTGCACACATATGTTTATGTGTTTGTTTGTGTGTGTGTGAGTATAAGAGAAGCCTTATTTTTTTTTATTGCAAGGAGAAATATAAATTATAATTTTTGTATGAGGTACATAGCCCACTTATTAGTCCTAGAATAAAAAGAATAAATAGGTCAAAAGGCAAAAAATAGAAAAATAATTAAAATAGATTTATGGAAATAAGTACATGATATCAATCTCATTTACATGCTAATAGATAATTGTTAAAATAAAAATCTATCATTCCCATTTATATAAGAGAACCTTTTATTTTTTAATTCTAATGAGAAAGTTAAAGAGAAAATTTCATAAGAATTATATAGCCTAATTATTGAACCTAAAATAAAAAAGCAAAAAAAAATTGTAGAAGGGGAAACTAAAATGCAGTAATAACAATTTAAGGAAAATAAATGTAAAATATATTTCTAATTTATATTAAAATTGGTAACTAGTAGAAAACAAGAAATCTACTAGTAGAGATGTTTTCTAGTAAAACATATGGACTTCAAAACTATTTGTATTAGTTTGAACTGATATTAAGTATTAAGAATGTGAGATTAGTTCTAAAAGATTTTAGAGCTTCACATTACAACAAAATACCTTTTTATTACATTGTTATTAAGGTTTATTTAACTAAATATCTTACAAAAATTATTGTGACATAATAATATATTAATACATCATCAATTTCATTTTAAATTGTGAGAACTTATTTCCCTCTATTCTTTCAACCAATTGTGTGCTTTATCCTCTTGATAGAGAACACCTAGGTCTACCGCAACACATTCCTCATGATTTAATCCTCTTCCTCTTGATTGATTGCTCGAACAATCACTAGGAATTTCAATCTTTTTGTTGTAGAAGCTTTCCTTTCTCTCCCCTATATTTTCATCGATAATAAAAAAAAATAAGAGCATTCTTTACTCTCTCTTGTTCACAAATTCAAAGAAAATATACAAAATGGGATGCCAAAATAACCAACCAAGGATGCCAATCTCCATGGTAGTACTGATCGCTACCATCCTCCTCATTGGGCTTCCCTCCAGCTCAACCGACATTACAACCTCCTCGCCTCAATTTCACCCTGGCATCGCTTGTGATCCTTGGCCACCTTTCTCATCCATCCCTCTCTTCTCTCCCTTCTCAATCTTCTTTCCCATCTATGGAAATGTTTATCCCAATGGTTAAGATCCTTTTAGTCCAAGCTTTACTGGTCATCAATATTTGACGATTAGGTGTGGTTATAGTTGGATGAAGTCATTTAGATTCTACTATGTATCAATCAACATCAAAAACCCTTTAAATCCTACCACGTTCAATACCTATTCCTACATAATTCAAAATTTATGATTTTGGGACTCTTCAATGTGCTTGCCAAGTGGTATGTGTTAAGTACATGAAATTGTTCTTATTTGCTTCTACATTCTTTGGGTTTTCTCAACTAATTTAGGATATGGAACTTCTTTTGTATGAATAAATAAAAATATAATATTTACGTACTAGACATGAATGAATTCTTTTGATACTATTTCAACTTCTGATAATAAATGTTTTACTCTTGGGACACTTGTGTGGAATTTTATTGGGATTTGCATGTTTGCTTGCCCATTTTCTTGCTTTTGGTTACTCTTGCTTTATTTTGTTTGATATTTAACTTATTTTTATTTTTGCTCTTCATTTTGAATAGACTCTAATGGAGTATTTAATTACTTATTATTTAGATAATATTTTTATGGTGCAATTAAGAGCTCATCACTTTAAGTAAGTTATCTGAACTTTCTCATGTTAGGTTATTATATGAGTCAAATAAGTGGTTCAATGAAAATATTAATGCATCTTGGACATAACAACATTGATAAAGCTATTCTTGCCATAAAATTTTTAGCACATTCAGGTCAAAGTTTAAAAATCATCAAATCATTCATTTTATTGTAGAGTTTATTTCTTCAAGCTTATTACGTAATCATATAATGATTTTTAGCATTGAGAATAAAAGGATTTAGTAGCCTTCCTCTGTTGTGATTCAAAAGCAATGCTACAAAACTAGAAGGAAAAGGGAAATGACGATAGAGAAGTTGAGTTGAGAAGAATTAGAAGAAGAGTTTTAGATAATATTAAGAAGATGATAAACTAAGGCTTGTTATTGTTATTGTCGTATGTTTATGTTTATATTTCAATTATAACACAAAAAAAAAAATTTCAATTGTTAATAGTGATGCCATTCTGAATCTCTTATTAAGTTTTTTGTGTTTGTTAAAAGTAATTTTTTATCAAAATAATTTTTTCTTTATGTCGTTAAACTCACTAAATTAGGATTTATCATTTGCAATAGTAGTTGAGAAATCTTTTACTAAACTCTCCGTTATTACATTACTGCATGACTTGCCTCTCCATAGGAACTTTTATTTAGCAAGCTATGATTCCAAGTTTCAATTTTCATCATGAATTTTGGGTTGAGTTTTTAAGAATCACATAGCAAAATATAAATAAAAAAATCACAATGTAATTGATTTGGCTTGTAATACTGAGAACTGCTAATCTAAGCATGTGAGGTAACGAGGTTTCTTCTATAACTTAGCAGATTAAATATATTTTTATTTAATTTCTATCTTTCTTACAACATTTCATTACAGCTTACTGTTTCAAGCAATTTTCTTTTTATTAGGCAAACTTTAATTGATCTGTTGTCATTTTCCATTCTTATGAATTTTTGGTTGCCTGCTAATCTAAATATTTCATAATATTAAACCCTGGTTTGTTTTTTGGTGCAGTTACTATAGATTATATGAGTATCACTAAAAAATTTCAAAAGAATTTCTTATAATTTGTTTCTTGATCCCATAGGTTTGATAATTTTGAGAAAATTGACAAGCTTTAGGAGCTTGGGGTTCTTGAATATTAGATAGGTTTAATTTCTCATGCTCTTCGACTATTAAGAAGAAATAATGGCATTAATCATTTTATTTTACATTCTTTGCTATATAGTTTTTTGCACAGGATGGTTTATCAATGATTAGAACCTCATTCGAGCGTGCTCTTAATCCTTTTATATAGCATTTTTTAGGGCATTAATATTTGGGAAGCATAGAAAGAGTTTGCGCATGCAACCTTTCTAATAATTGATGTGAGTTATAATGATGTCGAAATCTATTCCATTGGGAAAAAAAAAAAAAACACAGCTCTAACATATTGTGGCATTTATGTAATGTGAACAATCTTCTTATTTGCTTATGCTAGCAAGCTCAACCCATCAGTGTTCTATTCCATCATCAATTATCTATTCCTTTAGTGAATCTGATGTCAAATCTTACATATTACAGGCTTGTGGACTGAACAAGGGAATCTAAATTATGTGAACTCCAAGTTTGATGGAGTTCCAAGCAATATCATCTGTTTATACCAGAAATAAGTGGAAGTAGGCATTGCTTGTGCTTCATATTATGCGAAACTCTCCAATCATAGTGCTACTGAGGTTGATAGGCTTCAGCATTTAATGGTATGATGTTCACTTAAAAAATGCATGACTTTCTTATTCATTATGATTATTTTGTTTTGCTTAGAATTCTTAATTTTCTTATTTTCATTTCATGTGATTGATGTCTCCTAATTACAGAAGACCCTCAAATTAAATTTGTTTGTTACTCTTTATTATGCTTTGCTATCATGAGATCCATAAAAAGAGTTGGAATTTGAGATGTAGTTGGCTTTATAAATATATATTATTTGAAGAATATATAAGTTGCAGAAATGTAATGGAGCAGCTAGCTACAGTAGTGGTTCAAAGTTTTAATTCAAATATCTTTTTTTTTTAAAAGTCAAATATAACTTAACTTACTCACATGTGGTTGCTGCTAGTGGTATCCTAAACCCTAAACTTTTCTTGGTTTGGACTATTAGTTTTTGCTACAATGATAGGTGAATGCAAGTTAAGATCGGACGTAAATGAAATGACAAAGTTCTAGAATATTTAATGCTCTAATTTCTCTATAAAATTTTCTTTTTTAAGCCAACAAAATCTTCATTTAGATGAATTTTATAAACCATTTTTTGATGTAGGAAATTTACCTAGCTTCCACTGCTACTCCATTATTCTAGAATGGATCAGACCTTCAAATGGTAAGCTGAACATTCTTGGATACACTAAGTTTTTGCATAGTGTACAGTTAGAGGCTCCAACGTTCGGCATCAATAACTCTATGTTTATTCAAGTAATAATTTCATTATAATATTTGTATCCATCATTTCTTATAGTTGCTTACACCTTTATTTTACCTTAGCCTTTATTTTTTTTAAAATTTTAACACACTTAGTAACTAAATTTAGACTAAACATCACTATTTATTTAATATGACTTGGGATTTATTTCGTATGACTAAGATTAGGCCTAACTTCTAGGCCATGGCATTTGGATTGTTTGATCATTATGGTTCCTTGAGTTTTGTGGTTTTTTGGTTATTCCTACTTTTAATTATTCTTCTTCATGTACATGTTAGCATTCTTTTATTTAGTAGGTGTTCACTCCTTGTGTAGTAAATTTAATGCTTCAGTCTTTGACTGATAGTTGAGGATTCAGGTACCTTCCTTGCAGTGCTAAGGTTTATTATTTATTTCCATGGTTTCTATAAATTTTTTGTAATATTTCGATGGTTGAAACATGTAAAATTTTAAGCTACATTAGAATAGGCTTTTTTTTCCGCTACTTTCCTACCTTTGTTTTTCTTCTTATTTTTGTAAGTAGATAGGGATATTTTACTCAATAGGTTTCCTTTTCTTTTGATTGAAGCTCGTTGCGCACTTAGTGAGTTTTTGATCCCTATAAGGACTTATAATTCATTTTTTTTATGAAATAAAATTAATCTTTTTAAAAAAATTAAAAAAATTGATGGAGATTATGAAGATGTGTTTAGTCATTTAGACTAGACCTGACTATGACTTTCTATGTCTAAAACTTATTCAGGATTCATGATCTCTATTGGCATTCAATTTGTGTAGGTTTGTAAAGGCTAACATTGCTAAAAAAATCTTCCTTTTTTTTTTTGTGCTCACTCCTTTTTAGTTTATTGCACAAGTTGGGAGATTGATCCATCCACATTGAATTTTATTTCTCAGGCTGGAAAAAATTTTTGTTGGATGAAAAATATAATCTAATTCAAATAGTCTAATGCATCAAATGACAAGTTGGTGAGTTGTGCAAAAAAGCATGATGGTAAATTCTTGAGTGAGGAAGATAAATAAAATGGATCAATGTCTTTCCATGGCATATGACGCTACTAAGATTGTGGATAAAACTTCCAAGCAATTATAAATCCAACAAAGTAAAGGCTATATAATTTTAGATTTTTGTAAATGTGCTTATTATAATTTTATATTTTGTATAACCACTTTTTTTAGATTTATTGGAATGTGTTGTAAAGTAATTTATTTTAATATATTTATCATGTACATATATATTAAGTTGATATTATTTATTTTAGACAATGGATAATGGAAATAATATGTATTTTTATGTATGAAATAATTTCTTTATTTAAATAAAAAAGCTTATGTAATTTTCATATGCGTGATCTTTAGAAATTTGATAGAAGATTAATTAGTAGCAATTCAAATATTATGAGACATCATAATTAATTGATAATTGAATGAAATGTGTTTTGATAAAACATATATTGAGGCTCCTAATAGTGTAATTTTACTAAGATTTTTTCTTCAAATAAAAGTGTTGTGAGAGAGTACATCTTAGGAAAATTTAAACGTCTTATTACTCAATATGTTCAATCAAATAAATGCAATAAGAATGCTTGCCTATTATGACTCCTAATATTTGTTGTATTTATACACTATTTCTTAAAATTAATGTGATAGAAAAGGTAGTATATTATGGCAACTTAAGGGAAAGAATTTGGATACTATTTCTATCAAATTAAATATGCCTTTACCCCTATGCGAATATCCACCTAAACAAAACAATTGTAAGATGTCCAAATAGATCATATGCCCCCATAAATACCTATTAAAGCACTTTAAGGTGCCCTAATTTATAATATTTTTTGCAGTACCATAATAGAAAGCCCTTCACATTTTTTGTCCATAAAAAAGGAAAATTTCATGAAAAAATCAAATTGATCAAAATTTGCATAATGAAGGAACTACATTAAATACTTAGAGAAGTAAATGTCTAGAATAAACAAACCTAAAAATTCTTAGGACCATTTTTTTAGTTTTTAATCTACTCAGGTTACTCACAATCTTCAGCCATTGTTAAGATTTTTCATTAGATGCTACTATCATAATAAAAATTCAACAATATTTTATATTTAAGAATATAATTATTAAAGCATTGACTAAATCAAAAGCACTACCCGATTTGGATGGAAGAAAGAACTTGTTTTTGGCCCCTTACCTATATTTAGCACATTTGATCCATTCATTAAAGAACAGTTGGAGTTAATAAGAATTATTTTGTTGAGGATTTTTATTTAATTGAAGAACAAATAAAGATTATTCAATAACTAGGGCAATTGTAGCCTCACACTGCAATCAGCCAGCACAATACAATGGCCACCTTTGACCTCAGTCAAGGGCCAAATCATTTCACTTAATTAATATATATCTTAATTTTATCATAAGTGCCTCTCATATAATATATATCTAGATTACCCCTCAAGCAAAAGCAAGTGAACCAACCTAAAAAAAATGCATTTTTAATGTGCACTAAAAATAAATAAACCAACATTTGCATATATATATATATATATATATATATATATATATATATATATATATATATATATATATATATATATATATATATATATATAAAATAGCTTAACAGAAAAGCGATGTGTAAAATCGTAATTTTTCATTACTTTCCTTATACAAACCAGTTATATTTTTTAAACAAACTTAGTTGGTTGGTCTTCGAGATTTAGCTTCTAATGTATTCAGGACTTTACCTAGGGGATTCATCCTTTTGGTCCTTGTAGCTATATCTCATGAGATTATAATAGTTTCTAAGTCTATTAGTTACATTTAGAAAAAAAGACAAACCTGCAAAAGGGGATTAAGAAGCACATTGTATACAAGACAAAGAAATATTTTGAACTTTTTTGACACTTAAATATAGAGCCATATTTTTATCCTTTTGATTATGTCACTAGGGGCTTTAAATAGCACCTGCTAGCAGACAACATTAGATTATCCCAATTTATACATAGCCACCTAAAGAAAAAAAAAACATATATATCTTTATCTTAACTAGTTAAGAAGAAGTGCTCACAATGCAGATAATCTAATATGTCTCACACCAAATGCAACAATCACATGTACAAAAAGGAAAAATCTTAACTATAAGATACCTAAGGGTTGTGCATTTAGGTGTGTGTTGGCTTGTGTGGTATGTCACATTAAGGATGAATATATTATTTTAGTTGAGGAATAGGAAGATAAAATTTTTTAATTCAAGTGTAATTCCACTTTATGTTATTTTAAAACTTAAAAATTTATTGGATTGATAAGGTTTTATATTTTTAAGAGTCATGAAGAACGCATAAACTAATAATTGTTTGCTTTAAGATAAGTCTATTATTTATAGTATCATAAGTTGCAATAACATATAAATTCCATATTTTGGACTGAGAAAAAACATTCATTGCATCAAGAGGAAATTAGACAATTTTTATGCATTTTATTAGAGCTCTCTTGGCGTTCGGATAAGAGAGAAATTTTCCTAATAGAATTAGTCAAACTTGCTTAAATGTTTGGCTTGATACTTTGTGAAATTCATCATATTAAGTGAGATGAACTTCAAAAGAGAGACTCCTAAATGGCATCTAAAAGATTATATTTTAAATGCCAGAAGTAAATATAATCATTTATTTTGGTTAAATGATAGGATGCATAGAGTTTGAGTCAAATATGAGGATGTTATTTATTTTATTTGGACCAAATAAATATACTTTGACTTTGAGGTGAAAGAAAGAAATGCTCCTATTGGATTTGGGTCTAACAGAAAGACCCAAGGCTTAGAACTTGAGGGTAAAGCTCATTTTCTTAATGGAGAATTAAGTAAATGAAGATAAAATAAACATTTAAAGCTTTGGAGCTAAGGTAGAAGGAATCTTATAATTATTTCTCTAAGGGAGGGGAAGTTTTCTATAACCTTGAAGCTAAGGAATGAGAAAACTTCCCTTTAGCTTTGGATCTAAGGAGAATAAAATCAAACTTAAGGCTTTGAAGCTAATGGTTAAGTGAGAATCCCTATAACTTTGTGGCCAAGTTAAATAGGATTGAACATATAACTTTTAGGCTAAGGATTAGGAAGTTCTCTTTAGCCTTGGAGCTAAAAAGAAACAGATGGTTTTCTAAGGGTGTAAGGCTAAGAAGTTGGGGACTTTTCTATGGCTTTTGGAGTCCATAGAAATGATGGAAGATTTGTAGCTTAGATGATGTAAGTAAAGATGGTTTCTTAGAATTTTTGTATTCAAAGAGATGTAATCATTTTCTTAATTTTGGCTAAGAAAATGAAAGTTGTCAGGATTTTGGGTTATATGTATAAAGGGAAGGTGTAAACGTTCTTTAGGACTTTTAATTTAGATGAAGTTTAGAGGATATTTCTATGGCTTTTTGAACCTATAGAAACGAGGAGTGGTGTATAACTTAGAGGTTATAAGGCATGAAATTTCTTTGAAATTTTGTGCTCCAAGAAAGAGATTCTCATTCACTTATTTTAGGCTAAGCAAGTGAAAGTGGCTAGGATTTGGGTCCTAAGTTAAAGTGAAGATGTTTTATTTAATTTGGTTCAATAAGAAGACCAGCTAGACTTAGGAATTGGTCCTAAGAATTTCAAATTACTCTTTTGAACTCCTTTAAGGTCATTTGCAAATCTCTTATAACCCTACAAAAAGACATTATGCAATGTATTAGAGAACTTCTTATAGCTTTTAGGCTAAGGAAAAAGAGAGATTTTCTACAACTTTTGAGTTCATAGAAAAAGGAAAGGGAATGTGCAACATAGGGGTTACAAATTAGGGGAAATTTTTTAAACTTTTGGTGTTCAAAAGATAATTATTTTCCTATTGGAGGCTAAACAAATAAGGAAGACTCCAATTTGGGTGATATATCCAAGGGAATATTCATTAAATTTGAATTCAATAATGAGCTAAGAAAATTTAGGATGTGATCCTAATATTCAAGAGTTGATGGCATGATGTATTTAAGTTTTTGTAAGTCAATTCAAACCCTAACTTATGCAAATTTAGTATAGTCAGGTTTTTGGCCACTAATTTGAGTCTAATGGCTTCAAAACCTAGGTTTTATTATGGAGAGAAAGGGAGGGAGTAAGATATGATTTTTGAGAGGAAGGCTTCTACATGAAAAAAGCATAAGAAAGTGAGAGAATTATTTTTTGGGAGAGCGAGCTTATGTGTGAGAGACAGAGACATTTAGATAACAATAAGGCACTTTTAGGAATAGGAGAGGAGGGCTTATAAGAGAGAGAAATAGGCTTTTGAAAGATGGACAGAGATAGAGAGAGTATGCCTGTGTGTGTGTGTGTTTAAGAAAGAGAGAATTTTTTGTAAATGAGGGATTAATAAGATGGAGAAAAGATTATTACGTAGTTAGAAAGTGAAATTGAAGTAAAGTATTGAAGCTAATGGGCCTTCTAAGGGAGAGTAATAGAGAAAAATAAAGAGATAGAAGTTTTTAATAGAGAGATAGAGAGAGAGAGAGAGAGAGAGAGAGAGAGAGAGAGAGAGAAGTTTTAAATCAGAGTGAGATGAGCCATATAAGAGATAGAGAAGCTTTTAAGAGAGAGACTTTCATGATACCTTTAAAGAGGGAGAGAAGCTTTAATATGAGAGAGAGAGAGAGATAGCGAGCGAGAGAGAGAGAGAGAGAGAGAGAGAGAGAGAGAGAGAGAGAGAGAGAGAGAGAAGAGAGAGAGAGAGAGAGAGAGAGAGAGAGAGAGAGAGAGAGAGAGAGAGAGAGAGAGAGAGAGAGAGAGAGAGAGAGAGATAAAGAAGAGAGGGAAGAGAGGAGAGAGAGAGAGAGAGAGAGAGAGAGAGAGAGAGAGAGAGAGAGAGAGAGAGAGAGAGAGAGAGAGAGTCTTCTAAAAAAGATAAAGAAATTTTTTTAAGAGAATGGCTTTTAGAAGAGAGGCTTTTAAATGAGAAAGATGGAGAATTATAAAAATATGAGTGAGTGGGAGGATTAAAGGAGACAAAAAACCACTAAATTTAAAAGTGAGAGGGAGGTTTCTAAGAGAGAGAGAGAAAGAGAAAGATATTTTAGAGAGATTTTGGGTTCCAAGATTGGGAGAAACAATGAGGAAAATGTAGAGTTTTAATGAAGAGATAATTTTATTATATAGAGATTTTTTTCAAGTGTGAGCGCTTGTAATAAGGATGTTTATAGGAGAGAGGTTTTAAAAAGATGGATGCTACTACGAGAAAATTTGAGCCATATAAGAGTGTGGAAACAAAGATAGACAAAGAGGTCTTATAAAAGAGAGACAAAAAAAGAGAGATTTCAAGAGAGAGCAAAGGGTTTAGGGTTTAGAAATCCTTCTAAGAAAGGGAGAGTCTTGTAAGTGTGTGAGTGAGAGAGAGGGTTTTATGAGATAGATAGATATTTCTAAGAAAGAGAATACTAAGAGGGGGAGGCTTCAAAAAGAGAGAGGTATGTTCTTCTAAAGAATGAGGCTCTAATAGAGATATTTTTAAAAGAGCAAGATGCTTTTAAGAGAGCAATAGGGCTATTATAGGAGAATGGGAGAGATAGTAACTTTTAAGATTGAGAGAGATGATTCTAAAAGAGATAGATAAATAATGAGATTTAGAAAGAGGCTTTAAAAAAGGGGAAACGATGTAGAGAGAGGTTTATAAGAGGGAGAGAGTGAGAGTGAAGCCTTTAAGAGATAGAGGGACTTCTGAAAGAGTGAAGGTATACATGATAAGATTACAACAAAGATGGAGAGAGTTAAACATGCTCTTAAGAGAGAGAGAGAGAGAGAGAGAGAGGAGAGAGAAGAGAGAGAGAGAGAGAGAGAGAGAGAGAGAGAGAGAGAGAGAGAGAGAGAGAGGAGAGAGAGAGAGAGAGAGAGAGAGAGGCATTTAAAATATAGAAGGGTTTATATATAAAAGAGAGATAAATACTTTGATAGAGAGAGAGAGAGAGAGAGAGAGAGAGAGAGAGAGAGATAGAGAGAGAGAGAGAGAGAGAGAGAGAGAGAGAGAGAGAGGGGGGGGAGGGAGGGAGGGAGGGAGGGAGAGTGACTTCTTTGAAAGAAAAAGCTTCATAAATAGTGATATTTCTTAAAAGGATAAGGAGGGTTATAAGAGAGATAGAGAGGCCATCTATATAGTAATAGGGCTCGTATGGATGAAGAGAGGTGGCTTATAATAGAGATGAAGAGGCATTTGAAGCTGGAGATAAAAAGAGAGGGGTATGGAGAAAGAGAGGATATTATGAAAGAGAGAGCCTAATAAAATTGAGAGAGAGAGAGAGAGGGAGAATTATTAGATAATCAGAAATATAAATTAAATAAAAGGCATGGAAGTTAACATGTCTTCTAAGAGAGAGTGATAGAGAAAGAGAAAGAGAGAAACTTCCTAGAGAGAGTTAGGAGAGAGAGCATTTTAAATAAGAGTGAGAATATTAAGAAAAAATTAGTTTATAAGACATATAAGTTTTTTAATAGAGAGACAATTATTAAAGATAAAGATCATTTTATTAAAAAGAGAGAGCAGTGTCTATATTACTTAAAAGCATCTAATAAATATAGTGTCCACAAAAATAAAAAAAAAGGGTAGCCTCTAAGAGAGAAATAGTTTTTTAAGGAGAAAAGCTTCATCAGAAATTAAGAGGATTCTAAGTGTGAGAAAGAAAGGTTTTTAGGAGAGAGGCCTATATGAAAGTTAAACAGAGGGTTCTACAAGAATAAATATTGTGACGAAGATGTTTAATAGGTATTGATGGAGGATTCCATAAGGGAGAGTGAGAAAAATGATCTAAGTGTGAAGGGGTGAGAGAGAGGGAGATAAAAAAAGAGTAATTTTTAGATATAGTGGCCTCTAAGATGGTTAGAGTGAGAGGAAAAGAGAAATGTCTACTATAGAGATTCATTTTTAAGAAATGTATGCTTTTAAGAGAAAGCTCTTCTAAGAGAGCATTTGAGGCTTATAAAGTATGGCTCTAGGATAGAAAAATAGGGCTTCTGAATGAGATAGATGTAGAGAGAGAGGCTCTAAGAGATGGCATGCCTTTTAAGGGAGTAAGAAGCTTTAAGTTAGGGCAAAAAGAAATAGACCTGTAGTAAATTTTGCTCTCTCATGATTCTCTTATTATATGAATTAGCCTTCTTGATGCACACAGAGATGACTACTCAACTCCTTTCTCTTCTATAACTTGCACATTAAGATGGGGAAGGAAGAGAAGGATGATGATCTTATCTACTCATGACTCCCCTAGATAAGGGCAGCAAGGCTCTCTTGCTCCCTTTTTTTTAGCTAGACAAGATTAACCACTAAGGAGGAGCATCGAAGTAGCCTAGGGAAAGAAAACTACATAGCTAATTCCCTTTTTATTTCAGTTTGAAAAATTAAATGATGTTACCCATCTTGACTTCTCTAATTTGACCAAGTTGAATTCATGCCATATTTCTTTCCCTCTCTCGTTCGACCCAGTGGATGTTGGAAATCTATTTTTCATGTCTTATGTTTTGATGATTGAAAAACACTGCTTTTCTTGGACAGCTTGTTGCTTCTAACTTTTCAGGAATCGACGATCGGACAATAAAAAAGGAGCCAAGTTCAGGAATGCGTAGGGTTAGGGTTGAGTCAGTCTGTACTTTTGTTTTTTACCTTTGAGTCCACTTGTAATAGCCAAAAAGACTGATACTTTGTAACCCTTCACACACACACTTGAGAAACTTAGAAATGTTTTTACTCATATCGGCCAGGACGATATCTTTGATCGGCCTGGACGATCAGCTTAAAACAGAAAGTCTAATTAAGGATTCTTGATTAAGGCAGCCAACGTTAATAGATCGTCCTGGACGATACGTGTATCGGCCAGGACGATAAGCTCAAAACAGAAAGAAATAGCCGCCATAGACAAGTATGATATACTGTATCTTTAAATTATCGGTCAGGACGATCCTCGGATCGGCCTGGACGATATTCACAAATTATGCCATAATTGTTCAGGAAATCAAGGAAGTAATTAAGGATGATTGATACGATCATATCGTCCTGGACGATCGCAGGATCGGCCAGGCCGATCTAGTCAAAAACCTTAAGTTACTTCAGGACGATCAATATCGGCCAGCTCGTATTCAGGGCTATTGTCAGGACGATTTTCCTCTGATTTAAACTGATCGGCCAGGACGATCGTGAGATCGGCCTGGACGATCAAGCTATTTTTCAATTGTCCTGTTTTCCATTCAGGGCTATACTCTGGCCGATCTTCATTGTTTTGTACTGATCGGCCAGGCCGATGTCCATATCGGCCTGGATGATAAAGTCGGCAACTTGCAATTAATGAGCTCTTTTGAGCTCTTCTATTTAAAGAGCTATTGTTCAACGTTTTTAAACATCTTTTGGCTGCTGCCTTGACCTAAGAAGGCCTTGAGGAGAGAAAGAGAGAGAGAAGAGAGAGAGAGGATCTTGTGAGGGGGAGCTTGTGAGGGGTTTCACAAGGGTTGCTTCAAGGATCTCTCTGCGTCATCTTCGTCTAGAGTTTCTCGTCCGTGGAAGGGTCGGTAGAGGTAAGGAGCTTTACTTTTAGGTCTGGTTCTCTGCCAGCTTCAGGAGGAAGCAAAAGGAGATAGGTTCTCTGCCTTGCCGGGGTGGCAAAAAGGAGGTTCTTGTGAGGGTTTCTCCACCTAGCCGTGGGGGCTAAAGGAGAGTCACTTTTTGTGTAGTGCAATACTTGGAGGGTGCCTCCAAGGAGTGGACGTAGGTCGAGTCGACCGAACCACTATAAATTTCTGTGTTCTTTTTCTTGCTTCCGCACGTTTAAATTCCGCATTATTTTCGTGGTGTGATTTGATTTATGTGATTTTATTTCCTTGTTTTAAAAAGAAGTTTTTTAAAATACCAATTCACCCCCCCTTCTTGGTTAATTTGGGACTAAGTTCATAGGGCTTAACATCCCCATCGAACTTTCAAGTGGTATCAGAGCTTGATTCGAAAATTAAAGTTTGAAAACTTTTTGAATTTGATCCATGTCTAACTTTGGGAATCGCAACACTACGGAAGGGTATTCTATTACCCGACCTCCTCTGTTCGATAACCTACCTTTTGATTTTTGGAAAACTCGCATGTCAACTTTTCTACAATCTACTGATTATCGCATGTGGATGCTTATTCAAGAAGGTTATTCTCCACCTTCTCGTGAAATTAACAATTTTAAAACTGAAGTTGCTTTTACCGAATGGACTTTTGATGAACGAGATTTAGCTCAACTAAATGCGAAATGTTTGAATTGTTTTTTCTGTGCTTTAAAATCTGAGGATTACATGCGTGTTTCAACTTGCAAGACTGGTAAAGAAATTTGGGATAAATTGTGCATTACTTATGAAGGCACTAATGAAGTTAAACAATCCCGTTTAAACATTCTCTTGCATGACTACGAACTTTTTCGTATGAAATCTCATGAATCAATTTCTGACATGTACACTAGGTTTACTCAGATTGCTACTTCATTGCATGCACTAGGAAAAGAACTTTCGAACTATGAAAAAGTTAACAAGATTTTGAGATGCTTGCCTTCTTCTTATGATGCAAAAATTACTGCAATCACTGAATCTAAAGATTTAAATACCTATTCTATTGATAACTTGCTTGGCTCACTCATTGCTTACGAGCAAGGGGTGAATCAAAGAAATCTTGATACAGGTGAGAAGAAAAATGAGAAAACAATTGCATTGAAGGCACACAAATCAGATTCTGAATCTTCCGGATCTGAAAGTGATGGAGTTGCCTTCATCACAAGGCAATTCAAAAGCTTTCTAAGGAAGAAACAAAAGCATCATCAAAATTGGAGAAAAGGTAAGGATCATACACATATTAAAGGATCTTCTGATGTTGTTTGTTTTGAATGCAGGAAACCGGGACATGTAAGAGCCGATTGTCCTACACTTCAAGATCAATCAAGCAAAGAAAAAGAAAAAGGTGAGGAGAAAGCTAAGTCTAGGAAAGAGAATAAGAAAATCCAAAGAGGCTTCTGGGCAGAATCTGGTACTGATTCCTCTGAGACTGAACCAGAGGAAGAGACTACAAACTTGTGTTTCATGGGAGAAAATCAAAGTGATGAGGAAGAGGTATGTAGACCAACCTATGATGAATTGTTTGAAATTTGTGAAAAAATCCATACATCATACAAAAAACTTAAGAAAACTCATGCTAGCCTAAAATTAGAACATTCAAATCTACAAAAAGAGCATGAAGTTTTTCTCAAAGATCATGCAACGATTGATTCAAATCACATGGCTCTCCTTGATGAATTTGATGAATTAAACAAGAAGCATTTGGAATTAGTTGATAAAAGTAATGCATTAAAAGCTTCACACACCTCACTTAACGATGATCTTAAGAAATCTAAAGAGATTGAGAAAAATTTGAGGATTGAGAATGATACATTAAAAAGAACTAACTTGAGAATTCAAAATGATGTGGAAACATGTAAGAAAGCTAGGATGACACCAATTTTTAATCAAAGGCCAGAACCTAGGAAGAGGCATTTTTACTCAAACCATTTAAGAAAACCTTTTCCTGGAGTTCAATGTTTTTCTTGTGGCATGTTAGGACACATCTCACACACTTGCACAGTTCACCGCAGTACACATTGGGTGTGGAGACCGAAGATGCATGATTCAATACATACCACATCTGCATTGCACTCTACATTTCCTAAGAAGGAGCCCAAATCTGTTTGGGTTCCTAAAACTGACTGTTGTTGAGTTTTTGCAGGAGTGCTCTCACCAAAGACCTCGTGGGAGCATAAGATAACTGAACATAAGGAGGCTTGCAGCTCAATTGCTTAAATCCGTTGTTTTATCACTTGCTTGAAATCTTTAGTCTTTGTGTGACTTTTATTTTAGTTTTTGTGTTCACTTTTTTATTTTTTAAGTGTTTTTGTTTTTCACTTTGGTCTTTTTATTTTGGGCTTTCATATGATAAAACTTCTCAAGCTTTTAAATATTGGAGTTTTTGGAGATAGAGTTTAGCTTTTTAAAATTGGTTAAAGGAAGAAAACTGTTGATGTTTTTCCCTTCTTCTGACTTTGTTTAGTGGCATGATTTTCTTTTATAAAACAAAAGTCTAAACTCAGTTTAACCAATGGTTTTTTTAAGATCTCTTTCTAATCTTGTTACATTAAATCATCTTATGCATAATAGTCAAAATTCTTTGATATCATTCAAGCTTTTGAAATCTTACCATTACAGTTATCACGTGATTTTGATTTTGTGTTGTGGATTGTTCTTCCCTATGTTAGAGAGAGAGCTCCTATTCTCTAATATTTAGAGGATATACTCACAACTAAGTTTTTTTTAAAGGGTATATTAAAGAATTTTTAGCTTGCAAAAGTCAAAAAGGAAAGAGGCCAATGAAGCCAAATTGAAAAGAAAACTATATACACAAAAGTGTATCAAAAATCAAAAGATGCTCAAAGAGCCAATAAAAGAGAAAAGAGGCATAAAATTAGCCCACTAAATGCAAGCTATCATCTCTTTGGTAAAACTCTTAAAACTTAGAAAACTCATTGATTATATGATACGTTCAAATATTTGATTTCAAATTCCATGATTGAGAAAAACTATTTTGGTTTATTATTTATAAGATATTTTAGTTGTTAACATATCTTGATTGGATCTTCTTATCCTTTTTTTGTTATTCCGAGTCAGGACTCTGTTGTTTTTAAGAGAATTTTGTACCCTGAAGGATGTCCGATCTAGGGTAAATGAAATCAGTTTTTCTACCTTCTTCTAATTGGATTTTGTTAAACCTCTTGATCTCCTAAAACTTTAAAAGTTTAAATTCATGAAAAAAATTCTCATATGATGCCTCCATAAAACAAAAAATATAGAAAAATTAAAATCCAAAAAAAAATATTCGGTGTTTGTTTTATTTTTTGAATTTTTGTGTCTTTGAGTGTCTTTTCTTTTATTTTATTTTTGAGGGTCTTGATCATCACCATTCTTTTCTTGATTTCAATTTCAAGTCACATCGGCCTGGCCGATATTTATATCGTCCTGGCCGATATGACAAATTCTTTCCAAAATCCATCTGCTGACCTTTTTCTGTGCTTACTGAAATTCATTGTCCTGGACGATATAGTATCGTCCTGGACGATTTGATCGAACTCATTTTGATAGTCCTGGCCGATAGTATATTTGTCTGGCCGATGCATTCTATGTGCATCGTCCTGGCCGATACACTGGACCGTCCCGGACGATCCACGTGTCAGTACGTTTTGATCTTTAAATTCGGCCCCGGACGATCCATTATTGGACCATCGGCCGGGCCGATCCACTGTTCATCCTGGACGATACACGTGGCAAGCATTTAAAACGTTTTAACTTTGGCCGGTACGATCTATTATTGTGCATCGTCCTGGACGATACACCTAATCGGCCCGGACGATCTGCTTTTTCAACGGTCGTCCGGACTGACTCCTCGGGCCGATAGCCTGTGTCTAATCGGCCTGGCCGATATCTGATCGGCCTGGACGATTGGACCGCCTTTTTGACCAATCGGCCTGTACGCAATTATTGACACATATCGGCCTGGACGATTCCGCGATCGGCCAGGACGATATGGAATTTTCTTTAAATTCAGGCCGATCCAGCCATATTTTTCACTCTTCATCCTTTCTCCTTTGTGTTTTTTGCTTAAGATCTCTCAAATGGCTGGTGGGAAGCGCGTCCGTCAGACCTCTGGAAGTTCCTCGAGGGCAAGGGTTGACCCTCGTTTCCGTGAAGCAGAAGATGAAGCTGCATATCACCGCTATAAAGAATGTGGAATTACTGTTTCCAGAATTATCAATCCAGTCCACATCTCTTACCCGGTAATGGATCTCTTCGCTCACACTTCCCTTTGCTTCATTCTGTCTCTTGTTTTTCCCTTCAATTCTGAGTTCCTTCTAGAATTTTTTGCAAACCTGCGCATCAACTCCACCTTCACAGCCCTGTCCTCCTATGTGAATCGACGCCCTGTCGAAATCACATATCAGGACTGTGTTGATCTCTTACAGCTATCCACCACCGGAGATAAGCTGCACTTAATTACCCTTGACCCTGATCTTGACTGGTCCACGGCAAATCACTTTCTTCGCCAGACCAATGTTCGTTACCATGTTGGAGAGACTAGCTCTTTAGTCAGAGATGCTAGGACAATCCAACATGTCCTTCGCACCTCCGTCATTCCAAAAGCCGGCGACCGTGTCCACATTACCCCTCTACTTTCCCTCACTACCTTCTATATCATGGCCCATAGGGAATTCAACACTGCTGACCTATTTTTTCGTTACATTGATCACCTAACAACAATTCGTGATCCAGGCCACAGAAGAAAGCAAAATCTAGCTTTAGGACACATCATAGCCTATGTTCTTGAAACTAAATACCAACTTCAATATCCTATTCCACCAAACCTTCCAACTCCCTTCTACTCAAACAACTCCTTCAGCACCCTTCACAGCACTCGTCTCCACCCTGAGGAACCTCAGGGGGCTCGAGAGGAGGAGGCTCCCGCTCCAGCTCCATTTCCTGACCCTGTCCCTCTCCACCAACACTCACCGGTTGATCAGTTGATTGAGAGATTTGATCGATGGGAGACCCGATTTGATGCATATGTTGCTGCCCAGGAGCAGCAACACTCTGAGGACATTGCCCGTTACGAGCATCACCGCGCTGAGGATTTAGCTCGATTTGACAGCTTTCTTACTCACCAGCAGCAGCAGCATGACCAGGACATCGCCTGGTTCAATGCTCAGTTTACTACCCTTGCCAGTTACTTTCAGCAGCCACCTCCACCTCCTCCATCTGATGATCAGGATCCCTCGTTCTTTTAGTTTGTGCTTTGAGTTATTGTTGCTTTTTTTTTTTTTTTGTCCTTCGTGGTGTTTTATTTTTTTTTACTGTTTCTGGACTCTCTTTTTGTGATGACAAAAAGGGGGAGTAGGATAGGATAGGGTGTGGTAAGAAAAAGTTGATGTTGTAACTTTATTTTTCTAATGAATCTTTTTTTTCCTACTTGTGTTTTGTCATCATCAAAAAGGGGGAGATTGTTGCAAATCTATTTTTCATGTCTTATGTTTTGATGATTGACAAACACTGCTTTTCTTGGACAGCTTGTTGCTTCTAACTTTTCAGGAATCGACGATCGGACAATCAAAAAGGAGCCAAGTTCAGGAATGCGTAGGGTTAGGGTTGAGTAAGTCTGTACTTTTGTTTTTTACCTTTGAGTCCACTTGTAATAGCCAAAAAGACTGATACTTTGTAACCCTTCACACACACACTTGAGAAACTTAGAAATTCTGTTTTTACTCATATCGGTCAGGACGATATCTTTGATCGGCCTGGACGATCAGCTTAAAACAGAAAGTCTAATTAAGGATTCTTGATTAAGGCAGCCAACGTTAACAGATCGTCCTGGACGATACGTGTATCGGCCAGGACGATAAGCTCAAAACAGAAAGAAATAGCCGCCATAGACAAGTATGGTATACTGTATCTTTAAATTATCGGCCAGGACGATCCTCGGATCGGCCTGGACGATATTCACAAATTATGCCATAATTGTTCAGGAAATCAAGGAAGTAAATAAGGATGATAGATACGATCCTATCGTCCTGGACGATCGCAGGATCGGCCAGGCCGATTTAGTCAAAAACCTTAAGTTACTTTAGGACGATCAATATCGGCCAGCTCGTATTCAGGGCTATTGTCAGGATGATTTTCCTCTGATTTGAACTGATCGGCCAGGACGATCGTGAGATCGGCCTGGACGATCAAGCTATTTTTCAATCGTCCTGTTTTCCATTCAGGGCTATACTCTGGCCGATCTTCATTGTTTTGTACTGATCGGCCAGGCCGATGTCCATATCGGCCTGGACGATAAAGTCGGCAACTTGCAATTAATGAGCTCTTTTTACTCTTCTATTTAAAGAGCTCTTGTTCAACGTTTTTAAACATCTTTTGGCTGCTGCCTTGACCTAAGAAGGCCTTGAGGAGAGAAAGAGAGAGAGAAGAGAGAGAGAGGATCTTGTGAGGGGGAGCTTGTGAGGGGTTTCATAAGGGTTGCTTCAAGGATCTCTCTGCGTCATCTTCGTCTAGAGTTTCTCGTCCGTGGAAGGGTCGGTAGAGGTAAGGAGCTTTACTTTTAGGTCTGGTTCTCTGCCAGCTTCAGGAGGAAGCAAAAGGAGATAGGTTCTCTGCCTTGCCGGGGTGGCAAAAAGGAGGTTCTTGTGAGGGTTTCTCCACCTAGCCGTGGGGGCTAAAGGAGAGTCACTTTTTGTGTAGTGCAATACTTGGAGGGTGCCTCCAAGGAGTGGACGTAGGTCGAGTCGACCGAACCACTATAAATTTCTGTGTTATTTTTCTTGCTTCCGCACGTTTAAATTCCGCATTATTTTCGTGGTGTGATTTGGTTTATGTGATTTTATTTCCTTGTTTTAAAAAGAAGTTTTTTAAAATACCAATTCACCCCCCCTCTTGGTTAATTTGGGACTAAGTTCATAGGGCTTAACATCCCCATCGAACTTTCAGTGGAATGCACGCCGCCCATAGAGAATGAATGTCCATTGGCCTTACTTCATAAAAACACATGAAGGAAGTCTAACTAAACATGATCTTATCCCCCTATATGGCTTGAAATAATTGGTATGGAAATTTTGCATATCTTAGTCCCCACACCGATAAAGTTATGTAGTAAGAAAGCCAGTTTATGATCCCTAACTACACATAAGATGATTATTTGTATTCATTATAAACTATGTGCACTATGCATATCCATTTGATGCCTGTTAGAGCCATTACTTTATAATAACCACATGGAATATAACTTGATTCAATGATTTTATACCACTAGGTTGCCCTTTCTCCACTACTTCTAAGAAGGACATCATTGCAGGATTTTACTAGAGAAAGGGCATGTAAGAATTAAGAGAGTTTTGGAAACACAAGGCCAAAACCCACTCTCAATTTATTATCGACATAATAACTATTGCTTTCGAAGAGAATTGAGGGTAGAGAGAAAAATTGCATAAGAACATGAGAGAGGTTTGAATGTCATTAGATTGATTCCTTAGCCTTTCACTTGAAGAAGAATGATAGAGAGAGAGAGAGAGAGAGAGTGAGATTAAGAGAGTCAAAATCTTTTAGATTGAGATATGTGATAGACACTTCTATTTGACATTTTTATTGCTAATTATTTTAATTTGACTTAACAACCCCTTAAAGTCATTCTTTAGAATGATCTAAGAAAATTCACCTATATTTTGATAGGGGATACTTTTATTCTACAAATATATCTTTTTAAAATTAAGCACAAAGAAATGGTATGTTTGGAGTATCTTGTTCATAATTTTTTTATCACAAGCAAATGTTTATCTTTACATAATCATTTTGCAAAGCTTCTTTTAATTTTTATAAAAATTTTACTTAAAAATGAGAGACATGCATGCTCACCTTTACATCACAATGTTTGACATGCATTAGTATATAAATAAGATCAACGAGAAGATAATAAAGCGTAAGATAGACTATTCACAACAAACCTATAGTTGTTGCTGGCTAGGCAATCTTAACATCTTAGAAGCTACCAATTTAATTAACTTATCATGATGATCATTTGATCCCCTGACATAGCAAGTAAAACTATGACTTGGAGACAATAAAATTATAATTTGTAATGCAATTATTGAAGAAATTAAGTCTTCTAATTGTTAGACTATCAGGCCCTAGCTATAGGTGTGCCCTAGCTTTGCATGCTAGCTATCTAAGAACTTCCAGTTAGGTAGCCCATACCCTCTACCAACTAGCATACTTAAGCCCTGCCTACTAGTATGTCTAGGTCCTGGCTGCCATCATACTAATATCCTACCTGCTAGTGTTCCCAGGACCTTGTTGCCAGCGTGCTCAGGCCCAGGCTACCAACATGCCCAGGCCATGCCTGTGAGCATTTGTAGGTCCTACCTTCTAGTATGTCTTTCCTAGGCCTTAATTATTAGTATGATCAAGCTCTGCTAGCCAGTGTGCCTAGGCACACCCTATCAGTAGCTCAAATAATGCTAGCCAATAAGCCATTCCCATGTCAGCCAGGTTTCCCATGTCTAGCATTCCCAAATGACTAGAATGTGACTTCCAGCATGCCATGGCCCTACTTTCCAGTGTGCCTAGGTACTGGTTACTAGTGTGCCCAGGCTCTGGCTCCTAGCATGCCGAAGACTTATCTACTAGGTTGCCAACACATTAGCTACTAGTGTTTCCAGTCCATGAGCTTGCCAACATCAGCTAACAAATATACTGATAAATACTCTATTTAAGATTTTTAGTATTCAAGATGACATGCTAAAAACTAGTGGGGTTACATACAAGTAAAAAATGTAGTTTTTATAGCAAATAAAATGTATGCTTTTAGGCAATTTTTGAACTACTAGGCTTTCTAAATATATTATGCCCTACTTTTCTAATAGAGGGAAGTTCAAATATGATATAGAGGCATTTTCCCTAAACAAACATGTGGGATATGACAATTATGTTATAATTTTTTAATAATAGCATATAATTGTTTATTGTTTGGATGCAAAATCTTATTTTCCATCAACACCATGCGAGAGACTTGAAACCTGCATTTTATTTGTTTTTCCTCACTCTATGAATAGTGTGTTGCTTCATATTAGATGTCTCTCATGTATCTTGATGCATATAAGATAAAAAGAATTCATGGATAAGTAAAGCGACTTGGTGTTGTTCCTTTGATTGTTGGATTCTAAAGAATATTTAGAAGTGCCTTATCCTTACTTATCAGTGTGCCTAAGCCATGCTTAGATTCCATTATGCATTGGCCCTACATGTCAGTGTACCTAGGACCTTACTACAGACATGCCCATACCCTAACTGCCAGCTTGCCTAGGACCTATCAACCAAGTTGCCAAGGCCCTAGCTGCTAATATGTCTAATCCATGAGCTTACCAACATATATTATCAAATATAGTTTTAATTACTCTATTTAAGATTCTTGGGCTTCAAGATGTCATGCTGGGAACTAATGGGTTGTGTATAAGTAAAAAATGTGGTTTTTATGGAAAAATAAATTGTAAGCTTTTTGGCCATTTTTGAACTACTAGGGCATTTTGGATGTATTATACCCTTCATCGCTAAATAAGGGAAGTTCAAATACAATGCAAAGGCATTTTTCCTTTAGGGAACATGTAGGACATGGCTATTTTGCTATAATTCTTAATGAGAGCAGAAAAAAGGATTTTTATTTGGACGCAAAATTTTTATCTTCCATCAACACCATGTGAGAGACTTAACACTTGCCTTTGACTGATTGTGCCTAGTCCTATGCATAATTTTTTGCTTCATATAAGATGACTCTTATGCATCTTGATGTATATAAGAAAAATAGAATCCGTGAATAAGTAAAGCGACTTGGTTCTTGTGCCTTCGATACTTAGATTATAAAGAATATTTAGATATGCCTTATCCATATTTATCGGTGTACTTTAGCCATGCTTGGCAGCGAGCTAAGGAATTACATTCCAGTATGCTTAGGCCTTGTCAACTAGTGAGCCCAAGCCTGGCCTGCC
Organism: Dendrobium huoshanense; assembly: GCA_016618105.1. Classification (NCBI taxonomy): domain Eukaryota; kingdom Viridiplantae; phylum Streptophyta; class Magnoliopsida; order Asparagales; family Orchidaceae; genus Dendrobium; species Dendrobium huoshanense. The sequence goes on along the minus strand of CM028352.1, from coordinate 45,601,839 downwards.
AATGTGCCCAAGCCCATTCAAATGTACTCATAAGTACTAAATTTAAGACTTTTGGGTATCACAATAGCATATTGGGTACACATTGGTATATGTATAAGTATAATAGTATATTTTGTGTCAAACAAAATTTAACCTTTTTGTCTACTTTTGAACTAATAGAGCATTCTAGATAAAATAGGCCCTACCTATTGATTAGAGGGGAGCTGAAACATCATACGAAGTCATATTTCTATCAGCAAACTTAAAGGACAATGCTATTTTGCTATAATTCTTAACAACTATTTTATAGACACTATCTTTGATAGAAATATTACTTCGTATCATGTTTGCTTTGTCCTTCAAGTTGGTGGAAGAAATTACGACATGCGGTTATTGATGTAGTACAAGACTTGCAACAAGGTTATTTTAAAATTATTGGAGATTTTTAGGATGATAAGTTATTCATGAATTTTCTCGTTTTGAATTTAAATTAATTTTGAATTATCAAATACTCCTATTTTTTATATATTAAGGTTTTATTGCTATAATTAAGGAATCCAATTATGACAAAAATTTGATATTATTCTTCTTCTTCTATTCTCTTTTTCCCTTAGTATATTTTCTCTACTTATGACCATTCGATTTCTTTCTAAACAAAATCATATGATGGGTGAAAAGTGGAATGATGGTGTTGTGAACTAAGAAAGTCGTTGAACATTGGTTAAGGGAAAAAATTGCTTATCCCACACAAGGTTGGATATTTCTTATATTGTTAAAGTAGCAAATAATTGTACCCATTATCCAAAAAAGAAACACTTACATGATATCCATAAAATGTATATCTAAAGGCCATATTAGGGAGAGGAACCTTGCCCAAGAAAAAAAAGGTACTTGGTTTAGAAATCAGTACATTTGTCGATTATGCTAGATCAATCAAGGATAAAAAGTCAACAACATATAACTTCACTTTTATTGAATGTAATCTCATTATATGGTGAAGTAAGAGGAATATGGTGATGGAAAGAGTAGTGCTAAAGCTTAATTCTCAGTTATGGCCCATGACATCTCTAAAATCCTATGGCTTAAAATTAAACTTCATGAACTCATCAACAAATATGAGGGATTAATGATAATTTGTGATTACAATAAATTTACAATCAAAATTGTTCGCGATTATATCCAACCTTTCGACAAAAATATAATGTGATTAACAGACACTTTGTAAAATAGAAATTAGATATCACCCCTATTTAGTTTAAGGTTTCAATAAATTACTTGCAAACTGAGAATACAAAATATTTAGGTTGAGGGGGAGAGTGAAACAAGAACCAGTACAATGATTAACTTTAACGACTAAGGAAACAATCCAATGGAACCATGATGACAATCTGAAGCAACAATCTAAGGGTCTACCATATGTTTAATCCAAGGAATCTAAGTTTCCATTGATTCCAAATATATTTGAAATATATAATAAGGTGGATAAAATAGTTTCCTTCCTTTGCTTTATAAAATTAGGAATGTATATTAGTGCATGGTTATATATATTTTATTGTGTTAATTGATTAAGAGTAATATTCTTTTTTTATGATTTACTCCTTATTTAAAAAGTGATATAAGAGCAGCTATCTATACAAGAAGAAATAGTAAAAGGAATTTACTCTTTCATTCTTCTTACTTTATTTCACTTTTATTTTCTTCTTTCATCAAAAATAATATTTTCAACCACATTCTCTTAAATAACTTAATCACCACGATGAGTAAATGGTTTCTTTGGGTTCAAAGAATGGTTAATATTCAATCCTATCTTAAATTAAAGCATCTCAATGATATTAAAGTTTGAAAACCTAAATTTATTATATTTGAGTGGTGTTTTTGTTTAGTAAGAAACAACACTTAGAACTAAGAATAATAAATTTTCCATATGCACTCATTTTTTTCATAATTTAAGTTACTAAAATTGAGTGCAAAAAAAAAAAAAGTTGTTTGAGAGGGCATGCTGAAATTGTTCAAAATTCATGGCATATGATGGGGGTTATGAAAAGTTAATATGCGACTGGCTAAGATTAAAATATACTAAGATTTGTTTTTATATAAAATTAGAAAAATCTAACTAAATTATGTAACTATGTGTCAAATCAAGTAATAAAGTGAAAGTAGAGTGTCAAACCTACGAGAAATATTTCTTTTTAATTTCAACTTAATTACTACTGCTTACTTCAACTGCACCACTTATTCTATTGAAACTAAAACTAGCAAAAAAAAAATCATACTTATGAAATTAAAGCGTTTTGCAAAAACGAATGTAGAATGTTGTTTTTCTAATGAGACTCTCAATTGTAGATGTGGATCGGAGCATATGCATTCCTAGATCTCTGTCAAGCTTATAGGGAAAAAAATAAAGGTTTATGGCCTTCCTATAATTCCACTCTCTCCATAGAACCTATAATATTTAAACATCATATGCCTAGGCATGCTAATATTCCATTTCAATATTCTTAATTGTTCTAGCTTTTCGACATCGAGGTTGTATATCACAATAAATTTTAATTACACACATGGATATTGTATTAAATAAATGAAGAACATAATATTAAAAATATCATTTATCAGTTAGGAAAGAGGAGTCTATATTAATACATACTAATTTTTTTATATCATCAATCCAATACTAAAGAGTTAGTTATACATGAAAATTAAAACAAGTAAACTCATCCTTATTTTATTATTGGAAGAAATGATACAAGAGAAGTAATAAGAAAATTATCATTCATAAGGATCAAATGATCTTTTCCTCACTTCTTCCACCAACTACAATTTTTTTTTATATAAAGAGACAATGATCTTTACATGAAAAAGTATTTTGAACTTCTCTAGTCTCCCATATACTTTACTCTAAGGGGGCACTATTAAAAGACACATAAAATTACAAGAATTCATTTAATTGTCATAACTCCTAAAATAGTAGAGTTAAAAAACTACTTTTATGATGTGTAGGGATGAGTTTAGGTGCCATGAAACTCAACAAGGTAGCATCATGGCGTAAAAAAAGTGAAGTAGCACCTCAGTGCTGTAATGTTGACTCTCTTGCGACACTTGTTGACATGTTACGGTTACTACTTCAAATGTCACATATTTTGTCTAAATATACATGGCTTCTCATGTTTAACAATTGATTCATCATGGCGCTAAAAAAATTGAGCACTACGGTGCTGGAATTGGGAATCAGGGGATGATATATTAAAAGGAGTGACTTTGACATGAATTTTCTTGAAGCTCTAATGTTACGATTCTGATTTTGGGTACATCAATGCTATGCAATGCTAAAGTGTTATCTTTGGTACCATTACAGCTCTTGTAAATAGAGAAGATCATGTTGTTATATCAAAATCATAGGACCTTGGTTTATATGTGCAATAATCTCCCCCTTTTTATGATGTCATATATTGTTGGTAAAGATTCAAATTTATTATTGCTATATCCAGAGCTCCCCATCACTGCTTGAGTTTTTAAAATAAGGAGGTTTTTTTTTAATAATGAAAAATTAAAAGAACACAAAGAAAACTTGAGCAAGAAAAAAAAAATAATGAACTAATTATACAAAAGGAGTTATAACCTACAACCAATTATCTGCTCCCCCTTTGGTAATCACCAAAAAGAAGGAATAAGTAAGCACAACATCAAAAATAAAATAAACATGAAATTAAAATAAAAGGAAAAAATAATATAAAAATAGATCACAAACATAAATAACAAATCACAAATAATCATAAAATGAATGACAGAAAAGAACACAAAAACATTTTAGTGTTAAATTTTTTAATTTATCCTTATTCAACTATGAATGTCTATAACACCTAGTATAGTCCTCCAGGTGCTAAAGGTTTCAAAGTAAAGGGGTTTCATAAATATATCTGCTAGTTGATTTTTTCAGTAGTTTTATGATGTAACTCTATATTTATCATATGTTATATAATCTCTAATGAAATGGTATCTAATTTCTAGGTGTTTAGTCCATAAGTGTTGGATTTTATTTTTTGAAATATAGCTGACACTGGTGTTATCATATATTAATTCAATAGTGCTAACAAGAAGTCCAAGGATAAGGAATTATTATTTAAGTCATCGAACTAGAGCAACACAACATCTTACAGCAATGTATTCTACTTTAGTGGTAGATAGGACAACAGAGTTTTATTTTTTTACTAGACCAAAAGACTAAAGATTATCCTATGAATTAACATATTCTATGAGTACGTTTCTTATCAATTCTATATCATGTAAAGTCTAAATCAGAATGTCATATGATTTAAAAGGATGAATTATGTCTAGGGTACAAGATTCTTAGGTTTTGGGTTCCTATAAGATATTTAAGAATTCTTTTAACACCACACATATGGAATTCTTTGGGATCAGCCTAAAATATAGCATAAATACATACACTAAACATAATATCAGCTATTCTAGCAGTCAAATAAAGAAGTGATCCAATAATCCCTCTATATTTCTTTTAGTCAATAGATTTTCTATTTATATCCTTATCTAAGTGAATGGTGGAGCTCATTAGAGTATTAATTGCCTTAGCATTATCCATCTTATTTTTCTTAAGGATATCTTTGATATATTTTGATTGTCTAAGGAAAATTTCATCATCCATTTTTTTTTTACAATAAATCTAAGAAAAAAAAAGCTCTCCCATCATGCTCATCTAAAACTCCTCACTCATTATTTTTGAAATTTTATTATAGAGATTCTTATTTATTGATCAAAATAGTATATCATCAATATAAATTTGAATAATGAGTATATATTCTCCTTCTTTCTTTAGGAATATGATGGTGTTTATACTCCTCTTAATAAAAGCTCTATCTAAGAGCAATGTGTTCAGCCTTTCATACCATGCTCAAGGTTCTTGCTTCAATCCATATAATTCTATCTTTAATTGAAATATAAGTTTAGGAAATTTAGAACCTAACTCTTTCTTAGTAGTATTGTATCCAAGTGTAACCTTCCCTCCTACCCTGGCCTCCTACGTGATGAATTACTTCATGTCTCCAAATATGTGCCTTGAGCATTCGCCATCCAGGTACCACATGCTTTCACTAGGTCTTTAATGGGAGCATTTCTACAAAGTCAATCATTTATTAGATTTAGGAACCTAAGTATGTTTGAGCTCCACCTTATGCCTTGATGAATGACTTGTATACATGATATGCTATGGTGCAAGTGATTTGGGTCTCCACATGTGCGGGCTATGTGACCTAGCCTGCTATAAGAATGACACCTAAAACTAGGGAAAGAATTCACTAATCTATGTGGGTTGTGTTGCCTCTTCTTAGGTGTATATGATGTATATAGTGATGTGAGGTTGTACCACTGTGTAAATAAAGGTGGTTTTTAACTTAGTTCCTATGGATGAATTTTTCATTTAAAAATCAATTCGCAATTTCAAGACTTACAACTTTTAATTTTAATGCATGCTAATTACTATCTAATTGAGATGCACATGTCTCTAATAATTTATATGAATTTTTTATCTAAAGATTCTTTGACTTCAAGGTTTCATTTATATTTGTTAGATTAATATGCTTCTTTTTTAAAGCATCAAACTCATCAAGTAAAGACATCTGATTACTATCTAAATCAGAATATTCAACTATCCGATAATTATGCTCATTTTGTAAAGTAGAAAAATCACTGTTTAATCAAGCCTACATCTATTTGAGCTTTCTATATGAATCATAATTTTTGTAGATATGATAAAAAGTTCATTATAAGATATCTAACATACCTTATTTTGATCTAATTGATCAATATTATCATTATCCATAAGATATAGATTTTTTACCTCCTTCGGTGCTTCTTATTTAGATGATTCTGAGGCAGAGTTACCTTATATATCTATTGCTTCCTCTTTTTAAACTTTGCCTTCTATTCACTCTTCTACTAAATCGGGTCAGTTTTTTATTGAGGTAGTATGTCCTCAAGTGGCTTGGCTTTATGCATTCAAAACAAATGGTAACAGATGATGCTTTCAAAGTTTATGTGCTTTATCTTACTGATGATGCTTTTGTTTTCTTCTTAGAAAGTTTTTGAATTGACATGTCATCAGTGCTATGTTATCATCTTCCTCAACTGTAGAGCTGTCACTTTTTAACTCATTTGGTTTTAGTGCCACCACTTTGTCATTTCTCTTATCTTCTACTACCTATAATATCCGACTCCCTCCTTGCTCATAAGAAACAAGTGAGCCCAGTAAGTTATATATGGAATAATTACTAAGATCTTTTTTATTGACAAATGATAGTAAATTTAACATTATAATTACTAGGTTAACATTGAAGAATTTGTTTCATTTTCTGAGAATTTAAAACCTTTCTACCTAAAGCATGTAGATATATCACAATTTGTGTAAACCTAGCGTACATGTATGAGATGGTTTCATTAAGTTTCAAGAGATGGAGTTCATAGTCATGCAATAGAATATTCTACATATATTATTTAACCTCAATAGTTCCTTTATATCTAACACATAGTTTATCCCAAATATCCTTTCCAATGGTACGTGTAGAGTCTCTCATGTAATCTTCAGACTTAAGAGGAAAAAAATGTAGTTTAAACATTTTGCATTTATTATAGTTAGGTCTCTATTCTCAATGCTCCATTCATTGAATGGAATCTTAGTTTTGATGCCATTAATAAAATGAGAGGGTGCGGAATAATATTTTTGTTATAAAAACCATATGCATAAATTAATAGATTACAAGAAATTACACATGCAAAATTTTCAAAATTAAATGGTATGTTATCAAATAATGTTGGATGAGTTATAGAATAGATTTCTAAGGTTTTCTATTTCTAAAATTTGTCATGGATTAATTTTCCTAAGGTTTTCTAAAATGCTACTTGTGAGAACTGCTCTAATACCAACTGAAAGTTTGATATAGGATGTTAAGCTTAAGTGAACTATCCATAGGTACACAAAGAGAGGTGAATGAGGGTGAATTGGTTGTTTTAAAAAAAATAACTTGATTGTTTTAAATTACAAAACATGTATTTTTTGATATTTCAGTAATAAAAACACAAGCAATACTATTACTCTATGTTGAAGCTAATAAACTTATCAAAAGTTATAATAATGATGATAATAATCTAATCGATATAATAAAATATCAATCATGAATTTTTAATAAGAAATTATTATAGAGAAAAAAATTAAAAATAAAATAAAGTATAGATAATGAAAATTAAAATCAGCACAATAGAATTTTATAGTGGTTCGGTTAAACAATGACCAACATCCATTTCCCGAAGTCCTCCTCTCTGAGTATTGCACTAAACTTTTAGTCTCTCTTTTAGCCTCAAAAGCTAGGCAGAGAAGTCCTTAAAATCTTTTCACCAACCTAGTGTGGCAGAGAAACTTGACATCATTTGATAGTCATATGTCTGTAACTGAAAATGTTTTTATGTTTGTGCATTTTAGTCTATCTAGGTATGTAAAAATAATAACTTACGTTCATTCCCTAGAGTTCTCTCCAAGTTTTACACTAAACCTTTAGTGTCTCTCTTTTAGCCCCCCCAACTAGGCGAAGAAGCCCTTATAATCTTTTCACTAACCTGGTGCGACAGAGAAACTTGACTTCTTCTGATATTCCAATATCTGTAACTGCATATATTTTCAAGTTTGCTAATTTTAAAGTCTATCTAAGTATGTAAAATTTTATGTATTTTATCAATTATCCTTAGTTTTATATGCTTTTTTTAATTTGGTTATAGTTATCCTTTAAAATTCCTTGATGTTAGCTATGTCTCTCCGTTTTACATGCCTTTTGAGGTATGTAATTTGAAAATATAGTAATAAGATAAAGAGCTAGATTTATTATATTTGATTATTGTAGTTGTACTTGTAATATTATATAAGATGTCCATTTATTTTTCTATATTAATGAATTTCTAAGCAATTACATGCACAGGTGGGCATGTAAATTTTTGGGGTTATTGTGTTTGAGCTTCTAAATGGATGCCCTCTTTTGTGTGGTGAAAAAAATGTTCAAGTATTTCAAGTCTTTAGAGATCATTATGGGAGGTTTTTGTTGGCTTTCGGAAAACCTCTAATTCATTGGGATGCAGCGACTGTAGAGCTTCAATCTATCATTGCTCTTAAACTAGTTATTAAAGAATGGATGCTAAACAACAAAGAACTTATCATTGAAGAAGATAACATGAATGTGATCAATTTCATCAAAGATTTGGTAAAAAAAGGAGGTATTGAATCTATTTACCTTTCTTTTATTAAAAATTTTGATTATGTTATTTTTAAATGTGTTGATAGGCGGAGCAATAAGTTAGCAGATCTTTGTGCTAACTTTGCTTGCTTTAGCTCTTTTCTTAAGGATATCTTTGATATATGCATAAGGGCTTCAAGGTAAGAATCGAGGTTCACAGTATTAAACTAATTTCAAAATTTCAATCAGACAAGTTTGACTTATGTTTATGAAAGTTTCTAATATTTCAATATTCAACTTATATTTTAATGAATTCTATAAGCTCAAATTTCAATCAGACAAGTTTGGCATATAAAAACAAATTTTAATAATATTTAAGATTCAAGAAATATCTTGGATAAAATTCTTGTTATTTCATTTTTAATTAGGTTGAACTATTAAGGGACTAGTTTACACATTCAATTGTTGTTCAAGGTCTTGTTATTAATAGAAGATTCATTCTTCCTCTGTTTAGGTGTTCTTTTGGAATTGTAAAAAACATGAAAAGTTATTAAATAAGTAAAAACCATCTTCCTGCTCACATGATATTCTATAAGAATCTAATTATTGGTTAAAATATTTCTTATATTTGTGTTAAAATACTATTTTTATCATTTTTAGATTCTAATTGCTATAGTCTGGTGCAAAGAGATTTTGAATGATAAGCATTTTTGGCATGAGCAACATTGCTATGTTATAGCACATTAACAAAAGAAGGAAATTGGTTGAGGGGGTATTCTAGTTTCTTAAGGTGAAAGTAACTGATAAATGTTGTTTAGAAGCTTGGTGGGGCTAACGATAGAGAGCAATACCAAAGTAAGTATCTAAAAAATCCATAATGAAATCATAATTGTGAAATCCCACGACATTGAACTTTATGGAATTTTTTTTCATGCATTTCATTACTCAAAAAATAGCTTGTAGCATGTTGACAAGATTAACCTGGACACAAGCTTTAGTATAAGTACTTCTTACCCACATGCTAGTTCGGTCATTAACCCAAAACAATTTTCTAATATACAAGTGATTCTTGCTGAATTTGAGCTCAAGATTTGGTTGGTGAGTCAAACTCAAATTAGGCATGTCTCGACTTCAACTCGACTTGTTTACACATCTAATTTCAAATGCACCAAAATTGTACACTTCATTTGTTTTACTTTAAACCAAACAATAATCTTTTCAAAACCTATTCATTTTAATTTGCACTTTTTATAGGCAACCAAACATCCCGTTAGTAAATTCTCTCAATTATAACTTATTTAAGCCGTAGGTTGTTAAATCCTAATTTTTTTTGGCATAATAGATATTAAATTTGATTACTTTTTGATGTACTGTTTAATTATGTACTTTTGGATTTAAGAGATGTTAGATAAAATAAGAATTTAGTAAAAACTATAAATGTTGAAATTAGCATATATTATAATATTATAATAAAATTAATTAAACCATATCTTATTATGCTTATTACAAACAATTAATATTTATGATTAAATTTATTAACAATATGATTTAAGTTAATATTTTTAAATTAAGTAATATTAGAATATTTATTTAATCATTAAATATTAATTATTAATATTACTAATCTAATAGAAAAATAAAAAATATTATTTCTAATATATATTAATTATTACTTTATAACTAAACTTATAGAAATCTAATAATCAAAATACATAATTATTAGTTAGAGCTAATTTTTATTAATTAATATATATATATTAATTAATATAAATTATACTTTATAATTTCTCTATAATAGCTAGAAAATCTTCTTCTCCCAATTCTCTACTTAATTCTAGAATTTTCTATGCTTCGCTCATGTGCAAAATCTTCCTCCACCAGTTCGCAAGAGATAGATTAGAATACCTAGGGAAAGATTTTTACTAGTAACGACATATATTGTTCATGTTGATGATCTGGTTGATGTCCAGTTGATTGAGTAGCTTTTTTGCATCCTCTTTATTGTAGATCATCGGCTAAATGGGTTAATCATTTGAAGTGTAACTTCTACTTGCACTACAGGAAAAATGCCATAAACCGGCGGTTCTAACCGGCGGTTTTAGGACCGCCGGTAGTACCGGCGGCACAACCGGCAGTTTGGCCGTCGGAGTTTAACGACGGCTGCACCGGTGATTTTGCAAATATAAGCCGCCGGTAAGGGCGGCGGTCCACAAACCGACATTAAACCGTCGGACGTCAACAATAACCGTCGGTTTACCGGCGGTTTAGACCGCCGTTGATAAGTGACTTTTTACTGGCGGTCAAAACCGCCGGAAAACTGCCGGTTTAAGCCCTAATACACCGAGCCCCACGTCTGGCAGTTCATTTTAACTCTTTCCTTCTCTCTCTCTGTCGCTCGCTCTCCTGTCGCTCGCTCTTTCCTAGGGTCGCCTCCGCTCGTCCGACCACCGGCTAAGAATCTCCTCCGGCCGCCGCCCCCAATCCGACGCCGCCGACGACGTTTGTCCGCCCCAAATCTGACAGCCGCCCCCAATCAGAATCCCCTCCGCTCGTCCGACCCCAAACAGTCCGATTTCTATTTTAAGGTTATTTTTTATGGTTTTTCTTTGATTATTGTTTCTTACTACACATTTGCAAGGAATAGAAATATTTTGGATGATTTAGATAGTAATATTAAGTGAACATTTATAAAAAAAAACACAGTCACTTGCATGCTTGAACATCAAACCAATTGAAGGCCGACTAGCTGTCACTGTCCGCTCACTGAAGCCCTAGACCAGAAGCCGGCAATGGTAAGTACTAATTTGTTTGTACTACTTATTGAGATGGTGGAATATAAATGGGGATGAATAAGAACAAAACTATTTATCAGATAGAGTCAAATTCTTCAGCCAGCAATCAAATACTAACATCATCTACACTGGCGCAGTATACATGAGAGAATTCCATCTCTAAGAAACAAATTTAGAACATTTTGTAGAGTAAACTCATGATAAGATGTATTTTACAGTAGATAAAAACTGACATTGCTATGTGCATTTAAAGTGGCAATAATCTGTTATGAGCTCATAACTTTAGGTGAACTTTTCTCGAGCCCTTGAGCCTTTGCATCTATGAGTAGCATCTCAACCTCGATACAAGTAATTACCACATAGCTCATTTAATTCACTTAGGTAAGTTGCCACAAAGATGGAAATTCAAGAAAAAACTAACACAGCTATCTTACTTTGTCCATAAAGAGGTTTAAGTAGTGCTGCCAGGTATTCTGACTGCTTTTCTGAGGAAATTTCTTCCACTCCAATCAACAATCCAATTGTTTGAGAAACCGAGGTATTTTCAATTGATGTTGTAAAGCAATAAGACTTTTATAGAAGCTGAACTCAACAAAGAATGCTTTTCCGAACTAAGAAGTTAAGCTAATTTACCTCAAATGTATGACTGCTTTTTGTAATTCATTGACTGCTTCATTAACTGCTTCTCGTAATTAATTTCCTGCTTCATTAACTACTTTATTAACTGCTTTATTAACTGCTTTATTAACTGCTTTTCAATGGTTTAGTAATTATTTTTTTTTAATATTGCAGATGGCTTCAGGCGACGATCCTCCTCGTAAATCATTTGCCTCAAAGTTCCGCCGGAAGAAGATTACTACTAGCAGACTCACACAGGCTGAGGTAGGTGAGGGGCCTTCAGTTCCACCAGATCTACCTACACCACCACCGCCACCACCTGCCAGGAGCCAGCAGCATTCACCAGAGCAGGGTCAGGGATAGTTGGATCCACCTCCTGTTGTACCTCCATACTTCCCTGGCCTCTTCCCTCCCAGCTCGACGAATCCTCGCTTCCCCTCTCAAGATCAGACACATGCTTCTCCATTCTATCCATATTACCCCCCACCATCATCACAGGCAGCTGGTCCGTCCACTGGTCCTCACCCTTCTTACCCTTACCCATATTACTACCCCTATCCGGTGCAGCATGAACAGGGTGGACCATCACGACCACCAGAGGTTGGCACTAGCGATCCTGCAGCAGCAACAGATTAGTGTCAATACATCGAGCCTGATGGCAATAAGTAAGTTCAATTTAAGTTATTAAGTTGTTTTTATTTTTATATATTACATGTTATTGATAAACAAAATCACTTGCAGCTTCAATCCTTCAAGGCCACCTATATATATGATCCGAGATATAATAAAGAATAAGTATGATGCTCCTTACTTATCATGGAAGAAGATCCCAAAGCCAGTTAGAGATATGTGGTTTGGAGAATTTCAGGTATGTTTTTTTTGGTATGATTTCAAATATATGATTTAATTTGTACTAATCTTTTTGATATTGCCTAAATTTTTACATAAAGAATTTAGGTGGTTGCCTGAGTACAGCACGAGGATCAGATCAAATTTTGAGAGGAGAGGAGCGACCCGTCTCAGAGACATGTTCACGGACATTAGAAAGTCCGGGCAGCGTCCTAATTGGATTTGAGAGGGCGTTTGGGCAGATTTGAGTAGTGCTTGGGCTACCCCGAAATTTATAAAAATGAGAGAGCAGAATAAACAGAACAGAGCCTCTGATTGCGGCGGTTTAGGAAGCTCTCTTCATACTGGTGGATATGTACCTCATACGGAACATAGGCGGCGACTGGTAAGTGTTTTGAATTGGTTTATTACATATATTTATGTTAGTATAACTAAGCATCAAAGTTTTAGAAAGAGCACCTTGGTCGGGAGCCAACACCATTGGAGTTGCATACAAGAACTCATCAACATCAAGCTGACCATCAGTGGGTTGATGAGAAGTCTAAGAAGGCTCATGTGAGTAAAATTTATTGGAGTTTTAGAATAAAAATTTAATTTAATAAAACTAATTGTAACTCACAGGATGATTTCATACGAGCTAGAGAAAGTCGGCAGTCCACTGGCGAGGGATCATCTTCTGGATCGGCCCACATTTCTGAGTATCATACATGGTCAGAAGTTGTTGGTGGAAGATAGAGGGGGAGGGTATATGGCATGGGTTCACAGGCTTTTGCTATTGAGGGCAATTCATACACCTCTGCATTTCATGATCCAAGTGGAGCTGAAGAATCTGTAAGCGAGAGGGTTGCAGCGCTTACTAGAGAGATTGAAGAGATGAAAAGGGTTCAATCTAGAGAGATTGAAGAAATGAGAAAGGTTCAGAATGAAATGCAAGCAGAGTTACAATCCTACAGAGCTGGAAAACAGAGGAAGAAGGACCAACAGGAGCAGCCATCTGCAAACAGTGAGGATACAGATGATGATTAGATCTATTTTATATTTGATGATTGTATTAATTAGAACTTGTGAACTTCAGAACTTGTAATTGTAACATTATCATGAACTTACTTGTGAACTGTGATTGTAATGTTATGATGAGCTTGTGATTGTATTTATAATTTATTGTTGTGATGAATATAGCGGCGTGTTGCCCAACATATGATTGTGATGAATATAGCGGCGTGTTGCCCAACATATATTGCTCTTTCTGCAGGTTTAGACTTTAGGGTGAACCTCCCTCAAATAGAGGGGATGCAGTCAATTTTTTTTTGCAGGTGCTACAAGTTTCCGGCGGCTAACCGGCGGTTTGGCCACCGGAAACTACGATATCGGACGGCCAATAGCTAGCCGCCGGTAATGGCATCACACCGTCGGTTTATTACTGGAGGTTACCGACGGCTACCGGCGGTTATACGGTGGACATCCGGCGGTTTCGACCGCCGGAAATACCGACGGTTAGACCGCCGGCGTTTGCCAGTTAAGTAACCGGCAGTCTACTCGCGAAGGCCGGCGGTTTTAAAAACATATGACGACTAACTAAACCGCCGGAGCAACATCGGTAAAAAGACCGCTGGTAGGCCGTCGGTCAAATAACCGGCGGCGTCACAGCCGGAAAACTGTCGGCAATAAATCCGGTTGAAACCGGCGGTGGTAGCCGCCGGAAAACTGCCGGCAAAAAATCGCCGTAATAGTTTCCTACGCGATTTTTTCCGGCGGCGCAAAAACCGCCGTAAAGCCGCCGGTAGAAAAAAAAACCGCCGGTTAATATAGGCTAACCGCCGGAAAAAACCGCCGGATTTTGACGTTTTTCCTGTAGTGTTGTGAGTATATCTCTAATGATCTTTCTTTTTTGTAATATAAGACTATTGTTGCTTATAAAGATATTTATTTTAATGATTTCTCTCCGCTTTTTTCTTTTTCCTATTCTTGCCTTATCATTGCTATTCAATTGAAGCTTCTTTGCCTCCTTGGATAACATTCTCCGATGAATTGGAAGCGTAGCTCACGAAGGTAACGATCTTTCCCCCTTCGCTAAATAAAAGTTTCTTTTCCGTTAGATGATGTTGTCCAGCTGGATCATAAACCACATATATAGCACAAAGGTAATGATCTTCCCCTTTCATGTGATTCCATTGTTTGTGTTGAAGAAGGTGTAATTTTTGTTTGTCATGGCTATCTCATCTCTTGGTCATGTGCTCGCCAGTTTGTTATTGTTCCACATCATCAGCTTTGAAAGTTTTGGAGTTGCTAAATCGAAGCTTCTTCGCCTCCTTGGACAAGTCTGCCTACCGCAAAGGTAATGATCTTTCCCCAATTTTTGCTAAAACGAAGCTTCTTTGCCTCCTTTGACAATGTTCTCCATCCAAATGAGAAGTCCTAGCTCACGTCTAAAGTAATGATATTTCCCCTTTTTCCCATAAATTTGTCAAACTATCAAATAAAATTTAGGGAAAAAAGCTAGAAAATGTTGGGGCAAACTATCGGATGAGATTTAGGATGAAATGGTAGAAAATGTTGGAGTGAACTATTGATGAGAATTATGGCAAAAAAGATAAAAAAATAAGAAGGATTTAGCTTAAGGTGAGATTTGTGCTATATGGGATCACTAGTAAATAGAAGATCAACTTAAGGATCATGAACATTTTCTAAAGGAACTTTTTTAACTTGAAATAAAAATGAAATCCTGGTCTAATGGTCTTCGAGTCCTGTTCAAATCAAAGTTAAATATAGTGGAAGTGAAAATTATTGTATAACATGGACACTATCACTTAAGGGATGGACAATGATATTTCATTGCAAGAGAGTAGGTTAAGAAGTAAGACTAGTATAGTTTTTACAAGTGAATGTGTAGGTGGTAGTATGTTAATGTGGCAGCAGATGATGTTAGAATTAAATGTTGTGAAATAAGAGGCTTATATCTTTCTTTTTATATATTGCTTCATTAACTTTTTATTTTAAATAATTTAGGGGGTGATATGACTATTGATTAAAAATTTTGCAAATTATTTTTGAAAATAGATAAACTGACAGTTGAGTGTACATGTAGAATAACACAAAGATGATTTTTTAATTGGAATGCAAGGAAAAAAGGTTGCTTCGCATGGAGGATAAGACTGCTTTTGCTATAATGTTTCCTCACATTTAGATTAAATTTTTAATAAAATTTGCAATGACGACTACACTTCATATGATAAAAATTTATCATAATAATGAACACAAAAGTCACCTCCAAATTTCATGTGACTAAACGAGAAAAAAGAAGTTAAGTTCAGTTAGCAAAAATAAAATAAGAGAAAAAAGTATTAAAATCATCTCAAATTGAAATTGAATCCAATCATCACTCACATAATTGAATTCAAATTTTTTTGTGATATGGCTAGTTATGCCCATCTTCTAAATCATTTCAATACATTAAACATACTTGAAAGTTCATTTAATTAAATAAGCAGTAAATCATATTATATGATCAATAATCTCCATTCTTTCTCCATCCACTTAGAACTAAGGCAATATATTCTTCTCTCCAAATCAAATTATTGCTGCTAAAATAAAGAGACACTGGGTTTACAGACTAGGTGTAATCAAAAGTGATATTGTGATCGAGAGTGATAACTAATTGTATAATTTGAACATATGAGAAATCGTTAAACATTATTATGAAGTTCTTAGAAATAGTAAAGCTAAAATGTATAAAACTCATTTATGGGAACTACCTAAGATATCATTCTAAGAAAGTTTTAACTTTTAAAGATGATAAATAAGTTATCTTGATTAAATAAAATGATGATGAACAAATTAAAATGTTTGTGGACTAATGACATCACAGTTGTACAGAAGGATCACTCAATCAATGTCTATATCACTGGGTGAATAATCCTGACATATCTAGAATGCTACAATTGTTTTGGAATATGTCCCATATTGTTCAAGTTGTGAGTCTTGTAACAAAAGGAAATGACCTGCATGTAGTGGAGGAAATTCTTTGGGAGCACACTCACATATTTAAATGAATGTATGCAAAAAAAATAAAATTAATAAAACCTATCTAAAATAAGTGTATTAAAAATAAGTTGTTAATAATATATAAAAAGATTTATAGTAATAAAATAATAATTATAACATTTTCCTAAAAATGTTTTAAAAGAGTGCCAATACAACCCCATACTATCTGTAAATTGAGGGAGGAATTTTTCTCCCAAAAATAATTATTGAAACAAATAAATGAAATCAAATTAGGGAATTGTGTGAGCACTCTTCATGGTTGACCATAAAAAAACTTATGAACCATCCAAATTTCCCTCCTTTTTATTCCTTTGTTCCCACCCTAAGCCCTAACCATCGTCAATCCACTATTTTCCCTTGCTAACATAATCTCTTTTCTCTTTTATTTTTCTTCCCTCTTTATAAGTTCTCCCCTTTATTTTTGGCTAACATGTCACAACATTACAATGTGGTGTATGCCATGTTGTGTGTCTTGCATGTTTCTTGTAAATTTTCCTAAGCTATGAGAAAACTATATTACAGTAGTTTTTTATTTTCATCATATACTAAATCATCTCAATGTCCATAGATGTCTTTCTTAGCTTGGTGGATGTAAAAAATAGTCTCTAGGTGTTTGGAGAATCCATATACATCTCTGTTAATGTGGTGTACGACTTAATTTTTGTTAAGAGTCCCATGCATCACCTATAAACATCATTCTTTGAATGGTGAGAAAGAAAGACATGCTTTATGGTATCCTCCTTTAAGGGTGATTTGTGGATTGTTGCAAATATATACTCAAAACTTCCATAAAATATTTAATAAAGTTTTTTTGAGTACATGATGAAAATGAAAACAATAGATTGTAAATGCAAAATGAGGCAACAAAAAAAAGTATAGTTGGACAATAGGTACCATAAAATAGCAAAAACTAATTTAAAATGGATTTTAGTGACTAACCAATGAGTGTGAAATAAATGTCTCTTTATATTTTGTCACATGATGAACTCAAATGAAAAATGATGTGCGAGACATCCCTATCCATTGATGTAAATTCTTCTCCCCTAGGATTGCCCTATATATTAAGTAAACAAAAAATAAACTACCTAAAATCATTATGCATTTGCCGCCAAAATTTAAACAAGTGAAGTTGTTGGAACTATTTAAACATCTTAATAAAAGTAAAGATTTTAACAAACACCCCACTCATCGATCCAAAAAAAATTGAACTAAATAATTTTAAATAATGGAAACACTTTGAAAAAATTAAATCCAATCCAATCTATAGAACCTCAAGTGAGTTGATAGAATGAGTACTCTTGATATTAAGATATATTTGAATAAAATAAAAAAAGAAGTAAATATAGAAAATTTTTAAAAATATTGAATTTTTTAAAAAAAACCTGAAACAATTCCAAATTATATTTAGGAGAATTTTAGATTCATCTCACTTTCATATTGAGCGAGCAATCCCTATTTTTTTCTTAATAAGTATGAATAGGTATAAAAATTCTTAAAATTATGAGGGCTGGTATAAATATTGTGAAAAATATAATGTTATTTTTACAAATGAATTTTCCAAATAAAAAGATAGATTTATTAGGGTAAAAAGAGAATTATACTTTTAATTGGAGATCTTGGAGAAAAAGGATTCATGTAGCTAACCACATGTAGTGGGATAAAAGCTTGATGTTATTGTTGTGGTGGTGTAGGGACTGGTTTAATAAGCCCACATTTAAGCAAATATCTCAGTAATAAAATAATGATTTCAAATATTTTCTTTGTGTCTAACAAATTTGTTCAATAAGAGGTCGGGGATTGACAATCTAGCTATAAGTCTAGTTAAAATACTATCATGTATTGTATAAAGCATTAAATTATTTCTATAATGAAAAGTCAATCTAATGAGAAAATCTCCAAGTCGACTTCCATATATGTTAGTGTTGTAAGGCCTAATATTTTGGCCAAATCATATACAAACATAAATGACAGGATGACATGGCTCATATTGGTCAACAATCACCAAATCAAATATAAAGGCTTATGTATGAAAGTGTTATGATGGAACAAGAAAGTTTGACAAGGATGTTAAGCCCTTATGAACATGTCCCAAGGCTATTAAAGAGGGGGGGGGGGGGGGGGGGGGGGTGAATTGATATTTTGAAAAATCTTTCGATCAAAAGACAATCTTAAAACAAAAAATAAGATTCATCGTAGAAATCGAAGTGTAGAAATTAAATGCGGAACCGGTAATAAAGAACACAAAAATTTATAGTGGTTTGATCAACACGACCTACGTCCGCTCCTCAGAGGCGCCCTTTGAGTATTGCACTAAACTCAGTGTCCCTCCTTTTGCCCCCACAACAAGGAAGAGAAGCCTTTACAAACCTCCTTTCCACCAACCCAGGTGAGGCAGAGAATCCAACTCCTTTTGCTTCCTCCAAAAGAAGGCAGAGAACCCAACTCCTTTTGTTCCTCCTGAAGCAGTCTGAGAACCTTAATCAGATGTTTAAGTTTACCTCTCTAAAATCCCCAAGGAATTAAGGACGATGAATGTATAAGATGATGATGAATCCTTGCTTGGAAAAACCTTTGTGAACCCCTTACAAACTCCCCCTCATAAGATCCTCTCCCTTGCTCTCATTCTCCTCTTGGCTCTCTTTGGTTAGAGTAGCAACAAAAGATGTTCTAATGGGTAGAACAAAGTGCTCTTAAATAGAAGAGCTTTGGAATAGCTCATTAATTGCAATAGATTGACATTATTATCTATGATAATATAAATATCATCCTGTATTTTTCGTGCAGGTTAAGCTCAATTAGCTAGGACGATTTGGGATGATCATAAGGTTTTTATTTATATTGTCTAGGCCGATAAAAAATCATTCTGTATGATTAGTATAAATCGGTGAATATCATCAAGATAATCGCACTAAATGGATGTTTGTACGATGGAAAATTAGCTTAATCGTCCCAATCAATTAGTTCAAATTCGTGAAAGTTATCCAGAGTATCACTTTGAATTTAAGTTGTCCGATGTTGATCATCCTGAAGCAACTAAGGTTTTTTGAACTGATTTTCCTGACCAATCCTGCGATCGTCTAGGACGATATGATTGAGCAATCAAACCTTAATTGCTTTCCTTAATTATCATATTAATTTAGGCATAATTATGTTGCATCTTTAAGGATGATGTCCTGGATAATGTCCTGGATGATGTCGGAAAATAAATAATACCTAAATAGATCTGGCCGCAAATTCTTTTTTATTTGAGCCTATCTTCCCGGCTGAAACAAAAGATCAACCAGGATAATGTGCTTAATAATGGCTGCCTTAAACAGGATGCCCTAATTAGGGTTTCTATTTTTAACTGATTGTTCAGGCCGATATTTAGAATCATCCCAAATGATGTGAGCAAAAATAGAAAACTCTAAATTAGATAGAAAAAATTTGCCCAAGTGTGCGTGTGTAAGGTTACTTAGCATCAGGAACCAAATTATTTACAATAGACTTAAGAAAGGGAAAAGTTTACAAACTTACTCAGACCTAGATTACCTAATCTTGAGCAGGTTCAAATTGCAGTTTAATCTTATGGACCTGAAATGTTAGTAAGTAAGATAGTCGTAGAGAAATTGAAGTATTTGCTATCATCAAAATTATATTCCCTGAAAAACTAATTTGCAACAATCTTCTCTTTTTTTATGATGGCAAATATTTAAACTAAATAAAATGAAAAAACTAAATGAAAATACCTACAAACACTACTCCCCCTTTTGACATGACAAAAAGGAGGAGGAAAAAAACTAGAAAGAAAAAAAGAATGAAAGCTGAGTTTTTTTTTTAATCAAAGCATGAATATGACACAGTCTCCATGTGATTGACTTTAAAGATTTGTAAGTCCAATGAGTTTAACAACGTTAAAAGATGAAAAATGGTAAAATATCTGATCCTATTAATTCTTAGCTCGGACTTCTCTCAGAGTAAAATCATCTTTTGAAATCAAAAGACCTAACTCAAAACGACCAATTAGATAAGAAAAAGAGATCCGTTCACGACTTGGTTTCAGAAAAATATCTTATAGAATAATGTATCAAAGTAATTAGTCACAATCGCAAAAATCAAAATCAAGCTTTTGAAAATCTCAACTGATAAATGAATTTTTCTAAGATTTAAAAGTTTGAAAAGTGAAGAGAACTTGATTTTGGTGGCCTCATTTTATGCCTCTTGTCAATTGAATGGCGCACTTTGGGCATCTTTGGATTTTTGATACACTTTATGTATACTTTTCAATTTGACGTCATTGCGCGTCTTTTGTTTTTCCATCAATGGCCACTTTTTTTATTTATATTATGCAAGCTAGATTACTTTTCAAAACTCTTAAATATTCTTAGTTGTGAGTATATCTTCTAGATATTAAAGGAGAAATACTCACTCTCTAATATAGGGAAGAACAAACCACAAAACAGAATCAAAATGATACGTTAAATGCAATGACAGGATAATGAGAAATGTTGAAGTAACATAAAGACTTTGAATATTATAAATATAAGCTAGATTACTGTAGCAAGGAAGAAAAGATCTCAACCGCAAAGTCTAATTGTTAATTTGAGATTGACTTTTATTTAGAAAAGAAAATTTCTCCATTAAAAAAGGTTACAGAAAGAGACACAATCAATGGTGTTTTCTCTCTTTAACAGATTAAGAGATGTAAAACATTAACTACAAATTTTCAAAAATCAAATACATGATATAAAATATCATTTCAGTAGTGATCATAAAAGAAGAAAAAAAAACTAGTAAGCAAAGAGAAATAAAATAAAAGGTAATAAAACAGGAGATTCAGAAATTAGTAAATAACAAGTTCATGCATTTATGTCAAATACACCCAATCTGGTCCTTAAGGTATTGAAAGTGTCAAAAGCCAGTGGTTTAGTAAAGATGTCAGTCAAATGTTTCTTAGTTGTTACATGGTGTAACTCATTGTCTCCCTTGGTCACATGGTCTTTAATAAAGTTATGCCTTATGTCAATATGTTTGGACCTTGAATGTGGGATAGGATTCATAGAGATGCAGATGACAGTAGTGTTGTCACAAAGGATTAAAATTGTTCCTATAGGTACTTCTAAATCCAGAATTTGTTGCTTCAACCAAAGGACTTGGGCCACATAACTTCCAAAGGCAATGTACTCAGCTTCAGCAGTGGAAAGTGCAACAGGTTTTGTTTTCTACTAGACCACGAGAATAAAGATTGTCATATGAATTAGCAAGTTCCAGAAGTTCTATATCTATCCACCCTACATCCACTAAAACTAGAATCAAAATATCCAATAATCTCAAAGAAGTGTTGTGTTTAAGATACCATATTCCTAAGTTTTGAGTCCCCAAAATATATCTAAGAATTCTCTTAACAGCAGTCAGGTGGGATTCTTTAAGATCAACTTAAAATCTAGCACAGAGACAAACACTAAACATTTTTTCAGGTTGACTAGCAGTTAGGTAAAGTAAAGATCCAATCATCCCTCTATACTTCTTTTAATTAATAGATTTTCCACTTGTGTCCATATCTAACTGAATATTAGAAATCATGGGAGCATTTATAGGCTTGTCTTTATACATTTCATATTTCTTCAAGATATCCTTAATGTACTTTGATTGACTTATAAAGGTTTCATCATCCATTTTCTTATGCTAAATCCCAAAAAGTAGGAAAACTCTCCCATCATACTCATCTTAAACCCCTTACTCATTATTTTAAAAAAATCATCAGCATTTTATCAAAAGAACAAAAACGTATATCATCAACATAGATCTGAACAATGAGTAACTCATATCCTACTTTCCATAGAAAAAGGGTCGTGTCTACATTTCCCTTAACAAATCCCTCTTCAATAAAAATGTGCTAAGCCTCTCATACCAAGCTCTTTGTGCCTGTTTTATTCCATAAAAGCCTTTTTTAATTTAAAGAAAAGATTTAGAAATTGGGAACTCTCAAAACCTGGGGTTTGCTCTACAAACACATCCTATTTTATTACCCCATTTAAAAATGCACTCTTCACATCCATTTGATAAAGTTTAAATCCCTTATAACATATAAAGGCTAGTAGCAATCTAATGGCTTCAAATCTAGCTATAGGGGAAAAGGTCTCTTCAAAATCAATCCCTTCTATTTGGTTATACCTCTTAGCTACCAATCTTTCTTTTTTCCTAACAACCACACCAAAATCATTTATGTTATTCTTAAAGACCCATTTAGTTCCAACTACACTTTGTCCACTTAGTCTTTCTACAAGCTCTCAAATATCATTCCTAACAAATTGGTTTAATTCCTATTGTATAGCCAAGATCTAAAACTCATCAGATCTGGCTTGATTAATGTTTGTGGGTTCAGTCATTGAGATAAAGGCAGAGTGGTTCACTTTTATCCAAAGTCTATGCCTTATTCTAACACCTTCAAATGAGTCTCCTAAGATCAGTTCTTTAGGATGACTCAAAGAATCTCTCCAATCCCTATGTAAAGTGTGTGTAGGATCAGCCCTTTCCTCTAGATTTGAATTTTCTATTCCAAGAGTAATCTCTCCTACTCCTTCAGTGATTTGTGATTCTACTCTTTTCTCCAAATTTTGAACCCCTTTAGAAATCTCTCTAACCACCATCTTCATCCTCAATTCTAGACTCCTTACGATCAGATTCATTAAAAACTATAGGAGTAGTCTCCTCCACCACCAATATCCTTTTATTAAATCCCCTAAAGGATTTCCCAACACTTGAGTAACCTAAGAACACGCCTTCATCAAATTTTGGGTCAAATTTTCCAAAGTGTGACTTCCCATTATTATGAATAAAAACCTTACAACCAAACATTGAGGTGGGAAATGTTGGGTGTTCTACCCTTAAGGATCATATAGGGTGTCTTATCAAGTTTTGGTCTAACATTCACCCTATTCAACACATAACAAGCTGTGTTTACCGCTTCAGCCCACAAGTATTTTGGAAGTGAATACTCAGCAAGCATGGCTCTAGTGGCCTCAACTAAGGTCCTATTATTCCTTTTAGCTACCCCATTCTACTAAGGGGTTCTAGAAGCTGAGAAATTGTGATTAATCCTTTATCCTTACAAAAGTCTCCAAATCTTTAATTTTTAAACTCTCCCCCATGATAACTATGGATGGGCAAGATCTCACAACCTAACTTTTTCTTAATCCAAGTGGAGAAGGATCTAAACTCATCAAAATACTCACTCTTATGTGACAAAAATTTAATCCAAGTGAACCTCGACTAGTCGTCAACCATCACAAATCTATATACTTTTCCTCCTAAGCTAAAATGTGCTAATGGGTCCAACCAAATTCATGTGAAGGACTTCTAAAGGTATAGAGGTGCTAATATCCTTAATAGAGTAGAAAGAGGATTGGACTTGCTTTCTTAGTTGGCAGGCATCTCAAAGGTGATCTTTAGAGAAATTAAGCTTGGGGACACCTCTAACTAGATCATTTTTGTTACTCTCCTGAGGATTTTCATACTAGCATGATATAATATCTTGTGCCACAACCAGGAATCATTAGTAATCATTTTTAAGCAAAATGAGGAAGCACATTCAGTATTATTTAAATCAAGCTTGTAAACATTATTGATCCGCTTTTCCTGCAAAATAGTGTTATTATTTAAGCTTATAATGCAAGTGTTTGCCAAGAATTTTATGATGAAGCCCTTATCACAAAGGTGACTGATGCTGAGCAAGTTGTGTTTCAGTCCATCTACAAGAAAAACATTTTCAATTAAAAGGTTCTTGGAATTTCCAATTATACCCGAGCCCACTACTTTCCTGGAGGTGTTATCTCCAATAGTAACCTTGCCTCCTGTCCTGATCTACAACAAAATAAATTTATTAGCATCTCCAGTCATATATTATGAGCATCCGCTATCCAGATATCACATGCTCTCACAAGGCCTTTTGTGGGAGTTTGCTTACAAAACTATCAAATGTCATATTTA
Organism: Dendrobium huoshanense; assembly: GCA_016618105.1. Lineage (NCBI taxonomy): Eukaryota > Viridiplantae > Streptophyta > Magnoliopsida > Asparagales > Orchidaceae > Dendrobium > Dendrobium huoshanense. Next base: position 45,577,367 of record CM028352.1, on the reverse strand, counting down.
GGAACCCAAATAGGTTTGGGTCCCTTCTTATGAAAAGAAGAATGCAATGCATTTGTGTTATGCTATGAAACATGCAATTTTGGTCTTTGTACCCTATATTTACTATGGTGAATAGTGCAAATGTGTGAAATGTGTTCTAACATGCCACATGAGAAACATCTAACTCCATAAAAATGATTTACTAATATGTTTGGGTGGTGATTCTTCTTTTTAACATTATGTGATGCATGCAATATTGGTTTATTTTCAAAATCTTTGAGATTTATTTTTAGTAAGTCATGCTCAATTATCAAATAAGAACTCTTTTTATTTAAATAATCAAATTCATCAAGTAAAGACATGTGATTGCTATCAAGTAGAGTGTGATCTTTTCTTAAATTTTTTATGCTCTTTTTTTAATTCAAAAACTCCAATTTTAAACTAGCATACTTTTTCTTTAGTTTCTTATATGATGCATGAATTTTCTCATAAATTTCAAGTAATTGATCATAGGTTGTTTCACATACCTCTTCGTGATGAGATTGACCATGATGATAACCCATTAAGCATAAATTTTTTATCTCATCTTTAGCTTTAGTTTCAGATGAGTCAGATGCATAATTTGCCTAGAAAGCTTTTTGGTACTGCTTCTTATCCTTTTATATTTGGGTTTATCTTCACCCTTCGCTTTGCTTGGGCGCACCTTAAGTGTAGGACAATCATCTTTAACATGTCAAGGCTTCATGCATTCAAAGAAAACGACATAAGAAGAACTATTATAATTTTTTCTATCGTTAACTCTTTTCCACTTCTAATGATACTTGTTGTTCTTCCTTTAAAAGATTTTAAGTTGCCTAGTAATAAAGGCAACATCATCATTTTCAGATCCAAAAGAATCAGTGTCCGTGTTGATGGCCTTTAGTTCTATAGTTTTCTCCTTCTTTTTCTCACTTGTATAAAGATTTATTTGATTCCACTGTTGCTCGTAAGCAATGCGTGATCCAAGTAAATTATCACAGAATAACTATTTAAATCTTTAGATTCAGTAATTGTAGTGATCTTAGCATCAAAAGAAGAAGGCAAGCATCCGAAAATTTTATTGACACTTTCATAATTAGTTAGCTCTCTTCCTAAAGCTTGCAATGAGGTGACAATTTGAGTAAATCTTGTATACAAGCCAGGAATTGATTCAGAATGTTTCATATGAAAAGGTTCATAGTCATGAAATGAAATATTCAACCTAGATTGTTTTACTTCATTGGTTTCTTCATAAGTTACACACAATCTATCCAAAATTTCTTTACCAATTACATAAGTAGAAACATGCATATAATCTTTAGATTTCAAAACACAAAAAAAAAAAAAATTCAAGTATTTTTCATTAAGTTGTGCTAAATCTCTTTCATAAAAAGTCCAATTAGTAAAAGGAACTTTAGTTTTAATGGCATTAAGTTCATGAGAAGGTGGTGAATAACCTTCTTTAACAAGCATCCACATATGATAATTAAGCAATTGTAAAAATGTTGACATGTAAGTTTTCCAAAAATCAAAAGGAATATTTTCAAACAAAGGTGGTCGAGTAATAGAATATCCTTCTATTGTATTATAATTACCAAAGTTATCCATCGATCAAAATTTAAAATCTTTCAAAAACTAGATTTTATAAATCTCGCTCTGATACCACTTGAAAGTGCTCTGATGTCACTAGAAAGTTCGACAGGGATGTTAAGCTCTTATGAACTAGTCCCAAGGCTAACTAAGAGGGAGGGTGAATTGGTATTTTAAAAAAAATATTTTGATCAAAATATAATCTTAAAAAAAACCAAGATTCACCACAGAAATCAAAGTGCAGAAATTAAATATGGAAGCAGTAATAAAGAACATAGAAATTTATAGTGTTTCAGTCAACATGACCTACATCCATTCCCCGGAGGCGCCCTCCGAGTATTGCACTAAACTCAATGTCTCTCATTTTTCCCCCACAACAAGGTGGAGAAGCCTTTACAAACCGCCTTTCCACCAATTCAGGTGAGGCAGAGAACCCAACTATTTTTGCTTCCCCAAGAAGCAGGCAGACAACCCAACTCATTTTGCTTCCTCCTGAAGTAGACATAGAACCTTGATCAGATGTTGAAATTTACCGCTCTAGAACCCCCAAGAAATTAAGGATGGTGACTAAAGAAGATGATGACTGGAGAAAATGTTGATGGATCCTTCCTTGGATAACCTATATGAACACCCTCACAAACTCTGCCTAACAAGATCCTCTCTCTCTCTCTCCCTTACTCTCCCTCTCCTCTTAGCTCTCTTAGGCCAGAGCAACAACAAAGATGTTCTAATGGGTAGATTAAGTTCTCTTAAATAGAAGAGCTTCATAATAGCTTATTAATTGCAACAAACTAACTTTATCATTCAGGACAATATAAATATCATCCTGTACGATAAGTACAAATTAAGATCAATTAGCCAAGATGATTTGGGATGATCAGTAGGTTTTTGTTCATATCATCCAGGCTGATATAAAATCATTATGTACAATTAGTATAAATGGGTGATTATCATCTAGACAATCACACTGAATGGATATCTGGATGATGGAAAAATAGCTTGATCGTCCCAGTCGATTAGTTCAAATCCGTGAAAATCATCCAGAGCATCGCATTGAATAGAAGTTGTCCGATGTTGATCAACTAAGAGAAGTTAAGGTTTTTTGAACTGATCATCCTAGTTGATCCTACGATCATCCATAATGATATGATCTAGCAATAAAACCTTAATTACTTTCCTTAATTACTAGATTAATTTAGGCATAATTATGTTGCATCGTCCAGGATGATGCCATAGAAGATGTCAAAAAATAAACAATACCTAAATAGATCTGGTGGCTTATTCTTTATCATCCCGGATGATACAAAATATCATCCAAGATGATGTGCTTAATGATGGCTGCCTTAACCAGGATGCCCTAACTAGGGTTTCAGTTTTTAATTGATCATCTAGGCTGATATTAGGATCTTCTCAGATGATGTGAGCAAAATGGAAAACTCTAAATTAGATAGAAAAAATTCCCCCAGGTGTGTGTGTGCAAGGTAACTTAGCATCAGGAACCACATCGTTTATAATAGACTCAAGAAATGGAAAAGTTTACAAACTGACTCAGACCTAGTCTATCCAATCTTGAGCTGGTTCAAATTACAGTTTGATCTTGTGGACCTGAAATATTAGTAGGCAAGAAAATCATAGAGAAACACAAGTATTTGCTATCTTCAAAATTATATTCACTGAAAAATAGATTCGCAACAATCTACTCATGTGAATTGGCCTTTTTCATTACAATTAGGGACCAACAATTCAATCAAGAGCACTAATAAAAGAAAGAGAAATTACTCACAAACATTTTTATAACATTAATAGTTAAATAGTTAAAAAAAAATGAGGACTTCTTTTAAGTTTTTGTTAGTTGGTAGTGTTGCAATTATTTTTCCAAGAAAAATTAAGATAGTTATTCCCAGTTATTGGCTGCCTTTCTGAGCTACAAGAACATTATCATTAAATGAAAGGGCATTGAGGTTGACAAAATTTCTTTTAAAGCTATATATGTAATAATAATAATTGTCCCCAAAGCCCTCGACTATTGATTTTATCCTACCGAGTGGACCTAAAGTGAAAATACCCTCCCCAACTTTCCCTCGTAGGGAGGGGGTGCCAAAATGCCACCAAAATTATGAGACAAATGCTAAATTTTAAAGCAAGTACCAAAATTGTTAGATTGGAGTTAAAGACTAAATCCAACGTTAATTTGCTCTCTCAAAGACCTCAGTTGAAGGTTTAATCTGGCTGGACAAATTGAAAGAACAAGTTCCCTCTCAAACCTCCCCTCGTAAGACAAGGACATAGGAGGCTGCTGAAATTTTGCGAGGAGGCCACCGAATTGAAGAGTTTCATTTAATTAAACAAAGTTTATTCATTAAAAGACAAGTTAATCGATTAATTAAAATATTAATTAACCAACTTAAAATAAATCTTAAAATTACACTTAAAATTAAATAAATATTTAATTAAAATTCAATTAGTTAATAAAAAAGATATAAAAAGGAATGAAATAAAATAATTGATTAATAAATTTAATTTCAACTTAAAAATTTAAATAAAATAAAGTTAGACTTTTAATTTAAAACTTTAAATTAATTATCCCAATTTAAAATTTAAATTGCTAATTAATAAAAATAAATCTAATCCCTAATTAATTAACTAATTGATTTAAAATTAAATCTTTTAAAAATAATTAATTAAACTTAAATCATTAAAATTCAGCAACCAATTAAATTTAAATAATTTTAGAATATTAATGAATTGAGCAATTAATTTTGAACTAAATTTAAACTTTAATTAAAATTTCTCTTAAATATTTAAAATTATGTTTTAATAATTTAATCTTATTAATTAATGCAACTAATTGAAATTTTAATAAGGAAACATTAAAATGTAGTATAATGTTCACACAAAGCAACCTAAAATAACACACACCGACTGAAAGTCAAACTCATAAAACTAAGAAAATAGAAATTTGAAAGTAATGCTCAAAAAGTCCAAAATTAAACCCCTCAAAGTCATGGCAAGCTCCAGCTCTTAGCAACCTCTAGCTCTTGACAAACTCTGCAGCTGCAAGCTGTAGCTCCTATAATTGTTATCCACGGATAATCGCAAACAAGTAGATGTAAAGAATAAAACTATAATTAGAAAGAGCATAATTGATACTAAAACAAACATATAGTAAAGTAGAACATGTACTAAAGTAAAATAAACAGTGCTACTAAAATAAAAGACAAGCTCTCTCACTCTCTCTCTCTCTCTCTCTCTCTCTCTCTCTCCCATTATCTTCCTCCCTTTCTTTCTATTCTCACTCACTCTCTCACTCTTTCTTCCTTTCTCCATCTATTTTATTTCCTCTCTCTCTCTCTCTCTCTCTCTCTCTCTCTCTCTCTCTCTCTCTCTCTCTCTCTCTCTCTCTCTCTCTCTCTCTCTCTCTCTCTCTCTCTCTCTCTCTCTCTTGCTCTCTCTCTGTGTCACACACACATTTTGTTCCACCCTCTCCTTCTACTCTCACTCACTCTCTCACTCATTCTTCCTATGTCCATCTATCTTATTCCCCCTCCTCCCTTCTCTCTGTCTCGCCGCCTCTCTCTTTCTCTCTCTCTATCTTTCTCTCTCTCTCTATCCCTTTCCCTCTCTCTTTCTCACATTCTCTTCCTGCCTCTCTTTCTACTCACTCACTCTCTCTCTCTCTCTCTTTCTTTCCCTCTCTCTCTCACACACACATTCTCTTCCTCCCACTCTTTCTACTAACTCACTCTCTCACTCTTTCTTTCATTTTCCATCTATCTTATTCCCCCTCCATCTCTCTCTCTCTCTCTCTCTCTCTCTCTCTCTCCCTCTCTCCCTTTTCTTTCTGTCTATCTCTCTCTCTGTCTCTCTCTATCTTTCTCTCTCTATACTTAAATAAAAGACAAGCTATTGAAGATGGAAGGCTATGAGCGCTAATACGAGCAAACCTATAGTATAGTATTAAAAACTAGGGTAGAAGACACTGGTGTCAGGTGGTAGGGTGTGTAACTACTCTAATTCTAGTCTAATAGGTAACTAATAACTAAAGTAGGGTAAATCCCAGTTAAATTAATGCACACAACCTTCCAAAGATATTAATGAACCCTCCCAAGGGAAGAAACAAATCCTCAAAAGTGGAGTGATTAACCTCTTAAGTGTTACGGGCCACCTTGATTATAGCACTAGGTTGTAAGACCCACCTCATACTATTTCCAAAGAAGCCGTAAGACCTGATGCTCGGGCTACTTTTAAAGAAAGCCATAAACCCCGACCCCAAACCCAAACATATGGGCTACTTCTAATAGATGTTGTAAGACCCTCCATATGGGTTGCTTTCAATGAAAGAAGTAAGACCCAACTTCTCAAACTTAAGGGCTACATTCAATGAAAGTTATAAGACCCAACTTATCAAAAATCATGGGTTACTTCTATACAAAGTTGTAAGACTCACTATACAAGATACTTAAATAAAAGCCGTAAGTCTCAACCCAAATATAAACATATAGAGAACTCCTAAATAGATTCACAAGACCTAATAAAAATCTAAATGAGGTGCAACTCATAAGAGGAGCCTCAAGTCTCAATCTAAATTAAATAACTTGATTTTATTAACTTCAGTTAACTTGGGATCTCTGAGAGGAGGCAACCCATTATTGCTAATTAGATTTTTTTGACACTACAATCAATGATTGTTAGTGTTGGTAGACTAAAAATACGGTATATCTGGGGTGTCAGAACCATGAGATCATGATTAGATTTACCTCTATCAACCAAAACAAAAATTAAAATTGATGCACATCTAAACATTGATTCATCCTTAATTGAGAGTTCTTTTCTACGCATAAGAAGGGGTAATTAATTATGAGGCCTACGCTCATAGGAGTTGGAACCTCAAAACTAAATAAACCTTGATGTCAATCTTAATGGAAAATCTGGTTAATTTAAAATCCAATCTACTCGTGGAAAATGGGAGCTAAAGCTTATGAAAGCAGGGTTCATGTTGTAGCACCATATATTTCTTAGCGAACAGCAACCCCACCCTTGTTTTACTATTTTAATTTCTTTACAATCTTCCACTCCAAGCTATAATATTTTTTTGATTAACTATAGATTGTTCCAGTAAATAGAAAACATCCCGAAGAGAAGAGAGAGAACGTCCAAGAAAGTAGGAAGGATTTTAGAGGATTTTGGCTGCATTTGTTGAAGATGGTAGAGGGTGGCCAGTCATCCTTAGATGATCAAAACACCTTCTCCTTTGTATCTACCATGCGTCTAATTTCTTTGGATTCAAAAGGTAGATTTTTGTTCAATTGCAGCATCTCCCGCAATTCGTGTTTTTTGAACTCTCCTCTAATGATCAGAGAGGGAGGTTTGGCTTCCAAGTAATTGATTTTGCCGGATTCAGGCAAAGGAAAAGGAGTTATTCCAGATTTGAAAAGTAAATCAATTTCTTCTAAATCGGTGTTTTATCCTCTAGCCAATGATTTGGAGGCTTCTTCTTCTAATCCTACTTCTGAATTGGTTAATGCTAATGTGTGGATTAGAAAAACACATATTAAAATTAATTTTAATGAAGTTCATGATGATAATGAAGATGCAAATGTTGTCAAGCTTGATTTGGAAAAAGAAAAAGCAAATATTCAAGTGTTGAAGAACTGATTAGTGGTGAAAATATTATGTAAGACTGTCTTTTTCAAATTGTTCAATTGAATTAAGGAAGCAATGGAATAAATTTGGAGGATTTCATATAACCTCACTAGGATTTGATTGGCTTCTGTGTTCTTTTCAGTCACATGAAACATTAGAAGAAGTTCTTAATGGAGGTCCTTGGTTTGTTGGGGGTTTTGTCATTGGTGTTTACAGATGGTCACCTAGCTTCAATCCTATTTCCATGGATGGGATTTCTTCTCCCATTTGGGTTCGTTTACCCCATTTACCTCTTCATTGCTTGGATGAAACCAATATTTCTGGAATTGTTTCTAGAATCGGAACCCCTTTATTATTGGATTGCAATATGTTTAGATGGGGAAGGAGGGAATTTGCATGAGCTTGTATTCGTATTAAGTTAAATTCTAAACTTCCTTGTGGTATTTGGATTGAAGGTGTCAATGGTAGATTTTATAAAAAAATTGAATATGAAAATCTATCATCTATATGTTTCAAATGTGGAATAATTGGACATAAAGACTTTGTTTGTCCAAATACTTATAATCTAATTGTGGTTGATAAAGAAGCTTCTAAAAGTTCTTCTCATAAAGATGAGAAATCCTTTGGGCCTTGGATGCATGTGAAATTCAAGAACAAAAAAAGTTAAAAGATCTATTCCAATAATAATATTTCCAAATATTATCCAGTCAAAAATATTTCGGGTATTAATCCTGTTGTGGATCATCTTGGTGTTTCCATAAATCATAATAAATGTGATTATATGAAAGCCGAATTAATCAAGGAAGCTGATTGTCTTGCTGATCAAATTTCTGATCCAGATTGCCTAATTGATTCAATTAGTTCAAATTCAGATAAGCCCATTCAAAATTCAAATTCCAAATCACCAATTGCTGATTTGTTGGGAGTTGCTTTTACAAAAACAATTTCAGTTGTTGATCCATTGAGAGAAGATTCAGCAAACTTAAAGTTTGAACTACAAGTTCAATATTCCGAATTCAAAACTACTAAAAAAGTGGATGTAATTAAGGATACCATTTTTAATGTAGTTGATCCGTTGGAAGCTATTTCTTCTGAACCTTTTATGGATACTGATTTGTTTGGAGCTCCTAAATCAGATAATGAATTAAAAAATTCAAATTTTCAGGAGGTAGAAAATGAATTAGTTATTGCTGGACCTATTCAACAGGATTCATGTGATAACTATCATTTTGAATTCACTCATTTGCTGGAGGAAGCTATTAATCCTTATACTAAATTAGTTGCTGGACAACCTTCAACAGAGACTATGTCAAAGGTTGTTGATTAACAGAATTCAGTCTCATTTAATTAATGCATTGAGGAAATATTTTATTGATGAATCAAGAGGTGTTTCTGTAGATATAGTTTCTCCTCCTTCTGCGATCAGTTTAAGTTTTAAAAAAATTGTTTTAAAGAAGGATAAAACTATTTTTACTAAGGAAATTGATTCTTCTGGTTCTAAGCATAAATTGTTCAAGGAAATTCAATCCTTAGGACCGGTGAATGATCAACCTAGAAGAAGGATGGCTGATCTCAAAATGAAGAACATTTTGAGAGGTTCTTCTCATTCATCTCAATAATATGCATGCCAATTTTCTATTTGCAATCTTCAAAGTGGAAAGATACTTGAGAATGGAGCAATTGTTCAAAGAATTTGTCATATTACTTGCTTTGGATTACAACATTGGAAGTTGGAAAAGGCATCTGAAATACCTATTGATAATATTCTTAGGTGTTTTACGAATGTCCTATATATTTTGTAATTTCTTTTTATTTATCTTTTTTAGCTTCCTTTTTCTTTTAGTTTTTATTTTTTATTTTTTAAACTAATTATAATTGCTTATGGGATTGATACTAGATCCTATTTTTTAACCGGAAGGGAACTCTTGGATACGTACCAACCCTCGGATTATTTAATATTTCTGTATCCCCTACATCTCAACGGTTTTAAAATGGAAAATAGTGGGTTTCATTTCAAAGATAATTAGTTTATTTTAAACAAATATGCTTTCAATCATGTTCCTTTTTCTTCTGGATCAAGGAACCAATAGTTTCTTCTTTTTATCTTGTATTAAGTTGTTATTTCTTTCATTTTAATGCAATTTTTTTTGCATTTCTTCACAAAAAAAAAAAGCTATAGTACTTTTTTTTTTCTTTTATGATCTTCCACTCCAAGCCATATTTCACCATAATTAGGGTTTCCATCAACTCTTCTATTTATTAGATCCTACCACACAAATGGTTGATTTTTTTCTTGAATTATGATAGCATCCATTCTGACTTCATTTTTGAATAATGACCTTCCTTGATGATCATGCCCATGATAAAAGAAAGCAATTAACTTAAAATTCTGTGGTTACTTTGATTCCATAACTTTCCTTTTTAATTATTTCCTCAATTCAACATCATCATCATTTGCTCTGTTATTCCTCTACTTATAATTCTTCATATTGCTCTGTTATTCATCTACTTATATTGCTTCATATTGCAATTTAATGTTGAAGCGATGCTATTAAGTTTTAAAATTAATAAAAAAACAACAACATTTCATGCGATGATGAGTTATGAACATTCTTGAAGTTAATGTTCAGTGGATGGTAGAATCTCAATCTAAAGGGCTATTTTTGATGCTTCAACTATCTATTAAAATAGCCATTAATGCATTGAGTCAATGCAAGAACCTAGCATATGGTCTTTGTTGACCATGAAAAAGCATGGTATCTTACCACAATAAATGATTTGGGTTAATAAAGATAAGTATTATTGATAATGACTAGTATTCAAAGTTGCTATGAAATGATTTAAGTAATTTCCAATCATAGTGGAGTTATTAATTTGCTTATAAAAATACATAGGTTAGTTGTCTTGTAGTACATTACTATTAAATGAAATTCTAAAATGTGAAACATATTTTAAAATAAGTGCAATATCAGAACAATGGAGGTAACCCTTTAATGCTAAGAGGCTCAAATTGATAAAAGAAATACTAAAAACATGATTTGTGTTGGTAGCTTCTTCTTTTAGGTTAGCTTGGCAGTCCATGGACAATGGGTGGAAATCCCTCTTAGGTTTTATGTGAAGAAAATGCTTTTAAGCTTAGAATTTCTTTCTTTATTTTTCCATTGATGTAGATTTAGAAATATGATTAAATATTTCTATATTTGTCTTAGGAAGATTATGATGTAATCACCATGCAATTACTAATTTTCACAGTTAGAAATTGTCTAGCATAATCTAGAATTTTGTTGTATAAACTAGAGTATGATGTCCTAAATGATATACATTTAAAATGATTTCCCATTTCTTCATGGAATCAGAGCTTGCGGAAAAAGGATTCAAAGTATTTTCTTATGTAGTCAAGAAATTGTCTTTTGTAGTTTATACTTTTTGGGCTCTAGTTCTAGTAGCCTCAAAGAGTTTCCAAATCAGATTCCACTATTGTCTTCATTATAGCCTTCACCCAATAGAAAGTTTCAACTCCTAAGCAGCTACCTCCATTATCTATATTTACTAACCAACTTTTTATTCAAGAATATTATCATGTAATCACTATATAATTAGTAATTTTCATATGTAAAAATTATCAACCATAATTTAGAATTATGCTATATTAATATCCTTAATAAAATACAAAAATACACATAGAATTCAAGTAATTCCACTCTCTTCATGATATCATTGCTCAAAGAAATAAAAGTTTCTTGGGCATTTTTTCTTATTGTCTAGAAGTCTCCACAAACTTTCTTCCTTCAAAGAAGGTGAATCACAATCTACATTCGCTTGGTGTATACTTCTTAGCCAATACCCAATAAACTAATTCATCACTTGAGTTCTTGCTTCCATAATCTTCTCAACAACAAATAACTTTCGACTACGATCTACAGCTCAAACACCGTTGGCTCCCACTAAATTTCAAAAACTAAGATATAAACTTTTTTCCTTAAAAATATACCTTTATGTTTGAAGTTATTAACCAATAAAAAAATCCTAAGTAAACCTTAGTGGGTGAATTCTAAAACCATTAATATTCTTTTAAATCAAATGGGATAAATGATTTTTTCTTAGTCTTAAATTGGTAAAGCCTTTCTCAAAGGAAATGAAAATGAAAAAAAAAGTTGGGCAAACTTATTGGCTTCATATAATACAAAGATTATCTCAAATTTTTATATAGGATGTAGAAGATTATAAAAATCACTTTTTCTAAATTTAGAATTTACTGCAGAGCCCTGCATTGGGTGCCTATACCCACACCCACCCACGTACCCACCCATACCCAATGGGCATGGGTGGGTATGGGTACGCCCATGACTTCGTGGGTGGGTATGGGTGAGTACTCAACAACAGCGGACAAACTAATTTACATTACTAATTACCATATGCATGCAGTATATTACAATAATCCTTACTACGCAGTGCGCAACACTGAACCGCATCATGACTACGATAAATTTTGATATGTGGCTTCAAAGTTTGTAGTCAAAAAAATGGCAAAAAACTCAGGGCCATTAATCCGTGGCAGACTGCATTCAAGAAGCGTGAAAAGTGGGTGGGTGTGGGTGGGTATGACATCCCGAAAGTCACCATAGGTGGGCATGGGTGGGCAAAGCCCGCTAGCGCAGAGCGTGGGTACCCAATGGGTACCCAACCAAGACCCCGTGTAGGGCTCTGATTTACTGGTATCAATATAAATCTTTGAGTACAATTTTTTATAAATAGTAGTTATTGCTTAAAATTTATTTCCACTCTAAAGTAAGAACATGTTTTAATTCTTCTTCATTCCTTTGACCTCTTCTTTTCCTATTGTTGTGTTTCACACTTGTCTAGTTCATAATTGACTTTTTTTTTTTTAACTTACTATTTTATGCCTTTCTGGCTTATTTATCATTCAAGCTCCTTAACATCTCCATTCTATGATTAGATAAAACATTTTGTTAGACACAGCATGCATATATATATCTTCATAAGAAAAAGACCTCATTTTACACCTTGCAAATGAATGAAGTGAAGTTTATTTTATTTAACTCAAATGATATCCGTGTTGTGTAATATATATATAGTCAAAAGTGTTAAAGCAAAACAAAAAAATGAAAATCTTATACAACATGCCATCTATTTATATTTTTTGTTTATCATCACTCTTCTATTTAGAATTCACTCTATAAACTCTCCTTCATTCACATTGAAGAGTTTTAACTGAGATCTTGAACTTATTTGTGCAAACCATTTTGCTTAATTTGTTAGATTTGTTATATTGTTATCTTTTTCCTTCTAAATCCATCCACGTAAATTTATTCTTTTTTTTTTGGCCAGATTACATCTCTTATTAAGATGCTAGTGAGTAAATTTGGTGTCGATGCCGTCAAGTAAGTAATACGTATATAACAACAGTATCTTCTCTTAAACATCTGCAAGGTAAGCAGAATAATCATGTCTTTGCATCACTATTTCTATTTGATTTTTTTTTCTTCCAAATTTGTCTAATTTGGCATATTGTCAGATGGAGTGAAGAAAGGAAAGATAAATCTCAAGTAGATATTGATTTGTTTTACTTATGAATAAGTGTTTCCAGGTATTGTTGCCTTATTATTACGTCCTATATATGCAGTAAATATTAAATTTCTTTGCTTTTGGATAGGTATTAATTGATTCTTTTGCTTATTTATATTTGGTTTTCTTCATTTTTTGCTACTATGTCAAAAAGCTGTTGCTTCAATAACCTTATAAGCATGCGAATATCTTATATTTTTTTATTTAAGTTAGGAAAATTTGATATTTTTGATTGATTCATGTGACACAAATTATTTATCCTCATAAGGTAACAAGAATAATTCTAAAATACTTTTTTTTAGTGGTGAATCGAAGATTCATTATCATAACTCATAAACAAATGAATGTTTGAATCCTCTGGTGTTAATCATGTAAAGTAGGTTCATATATTCTAGTTGGGAATTAATTTTACTAATCAATATATCCATGATTAGACTATTAGAAACAATCTAGAACTAATAATTTACATCATTGAATACGTTGTTTTTTTAATAAAGCACTTTTGAATATTCTATAATTTGGTGATTAGACCTGCAATGGCTTATGACCATAATGGTTTCCATTAAAAGACTAGCATAATGTTAAATGTTATAAAGATGAGGATGCTCATGTGGATGAGTGGCTTTACTCTTAGTGACAGGATACAAAATGAGCGTATACGTGAAAAGGTTGGAGTAGCTCTAGTGGAAGATAAGATTAGAGAGAGTGACCTTAGATGGTTTGGTCACATAAAACAGCATAAGTCAGTTAGATTAATTCTTGAGGCTATGCAATCATGTGGCATTTGTGTTATAACTTTTCTACGAAGGTTTATATTTTTGTAATTAAATACTAGTGGTGAAAATTTTCATTATTTTTTCTTAATTTTCTTGAACTTGAAGAGTTTTTGTACATTTCATTCTTATACTATTATTATTATAGATAGTATGCAGCATAGTAAAGGTCAATTCACATCATTAAAATAGCAAAACTAGCACTATTGGTCAATAAAAAAAAATTGCCTCCGTTTTATTTGGAGTCATTCTTTTATGTCGATTTTGTATACGAAAAATAAATGCTATGAAGGAAACAAATTCCTTATTTGCATATCTTTTTGTTAGTCTATTAAAAATCATTTTTAATGTCATTTTATATACTAACATTTTATCCCTTTTAAACTTTTTAGGAGGATAGCTCTATGTTTTCTAATATGAGAGGCTTTTTAGCATTAATATTTATCTTGCATTTGCATGCACACTTACTAGTAAAGCAATGAAAAGTTTATTGGACATAATAAGAAATTTTTCTCAAGTTCTAATGCCATATATCATTTATTAAACAATATTGCTACAATCCCAAAATAACTATATAAAAAATCTTTTGTTTTGCACTTTTTAGATGGGTCAATCAAAATAAGAAGTGTCATATATTTTTCTTTAGAAACAATTTTTATTGGATCACATAATTAAATTTTATGTGGCCTGTGTTTAAATTTAGTTTTTTTTTTTAAGAGTATGTACTTATTGAGACATGCTCACTTTGTTTCTTGATATGTCTTTTTTTTTTTTCACTGAAACTAGTTAGTCTTTCTTTATCCTTTGTTTTACTTGTTCAAATTATTTTAGCATATTTTATTTATTGATTAATTGTTTGTTCTCTTTGCTACTTAGATTCCATCATTGTGGCCTTAATTCCAAGTCTGCACCAATGATGTGGCATTGGTCCATTGGACAAAGAATCCTGTGCAATACATGTGGACTTGTTGCAATATGAGGTATGTGTCCAACCATTTGACAATTCTTTCTTTTTGAGCTAACTATGCATACCTTATCTTATTTGAAAATAATCATATCATTAAGAATGCTTTCCAAACTAAAGCATTATAATACATTCATATTTAGAGTAAGTACTTGGGTAATTTTTTTTTAATTTAAAATAAGACATCAATATATTATACGTAGAAATTTTATTATTATGTAACTAGATAAGTTGAATAAAAATTTTTTTGTTGATGAAAAGTTATATCTTTGTACAATAAGAATTATATTAAAGCATTATTTCAATCTCAATTTGTACAAAAAGTCAAGTAATGAGGGAAGTAGGAATTTAAATTATAAAGTAAATTCTATGTAAGTTTTAGACTATTATCAAGAAAAAACAAACAAAAAACATAGCTTTATAGTGATTCAACTTCTCAAGAAAGCCTAAATATACTCCTCAAGCTCTTGGAGATTTTGTTAAATTGTAACTTGACTTTGGTGAAATACATAATCCCATAACTCCCTTTGTTGGATTCATATTTATATGGTGGGCGATATTAGACCGTACTAACAGTTTTTCTTGGTAAGCTAAGGGGAACTTGTTAGTTAAAATAGGTGAGGAGAGAATGAGAAATAAAGTAAAGAAGAATAGGAGTAAAGCCTACGCAAAATGTCCCATATTAGGGATACTTAGTGACAACCATTAGCTGGGATTATAATTTGTTTTTTCAATCCACCTTTGATGGAGAGTTTATTCCATAATGTGATGCATGCATTTTATTTCAAGAATAGTTTTTTATGCATTATTCTAATTAAATGAATATTATTCATGCCATTATAATGATGACTTGTAATGGTAACAAGATTTGATTTTTGATTGTCATTCTTCATCCATGGTAAGTGCTCTTGGTATATTGATCATTACTATAAGGGATAAACATAAGTTACTCATCTCGAGATGATACACTATTTAGAGTGATGAAATATTTGTGGCCCGAGGAATGTGCCAATGGGAGAGAGAATCTGAGATTTTTCTGAGGAGATCTTCCCATCATGAGAAGAGGGGAGGAAAACCATTCTAATTAATCTTGATTGGATTATTACTTTAGAGTTTGCATGGGAATTATAACTTTGGTGAGGATCATGCAAAAAAAAATTCACTCATATTTGTCTTTTTATTAAGTGACATATATTTATCTACCTGACTACCTTCCAAAAATGCACCATTAAATTTATCGAGAAGGGTGACTTGCCTGGGCCTCTGCTACTTGTTGAACATGCTAAAATTATCCATAAAGCTTACTATTTTTCTCATGATGATTTTTTTGGGGAAGTAAAACCATGCATGAAACACAAACAAGAAAAGAAAATATTAGAAATGAAAGAATGCTAGGATTTATCATGGAAAAACATGAAATCAAGAAAAAACTATAGAGCCACACTACAACAAGAAAAACAATATGAAAATCTTAGAGAAATAGTAAAAATTTATTCTCTCTCACTTTTCCCTTGTCTATGTTTACTTCATAATTCATTCACTACATATAATTGAAAAATATTCGGACTTAACTTACCCTGAGTGACACAACAATTGAAGTTAAACATAAAAAAGAGAGAAATCTACCAACCTAACTCACTATGCCATGTTGTCGGGGTTGAAGAACTGCGATGCTCTACTCTCTATCTACAGCGTGACTGGAAATGTTGTGATGTAGGATCAGAGCGCTGTGACATTCCTCTCTCTATCTCTAAGTTAGTACAATTGACAGTGTTGCAATGCTCATGTATACATCATCGTAGTGTTTTATGGTTGTACAAGAATATTTCTTTTTTTATGGAAAAGCCCCCAAATTAAAATAGGATATGCCCCCCTCCTGTGTCCCCTCGACAAGCATGATCGATTGAATGGAGGTCTGGTAAATAATACAACTTCATTGATTAACATAATCAGTTCACAAAGAGTAATTAGCTCTCTCTTGAAAAGTAATTGTGATCAATCCTTATCTCGATTTCTAACTCCAATCATAGTACCAATATTGTGGCTCACTCTTTCCCTCATCCTTCATGAAGACCAACTAATGTTAGAAATAACCTCAGTTTATTAACTTTCACCATCTTTGTCATCATGTTTGCAGAATTCTAGGTTGTTTTTTATCTTCTCTACTCTAAATGCGATATAATAAAATAATATTGAAGCAAGATGTATTTTTTCCTTGCATATAATCTTTCATTCTTGGTTAGATGAATAATACTCATGCCGTCACTATTTATCTTCGCATTTCTTTATGCTTTGTCAAGTTTTTTCACGTAATTTTCAATGTTCTCAACTTCTCTGGTTGAGAGAGCAATCTTCTACAATTTGGAAACCAACTTTCTGTAGTATTTGCTAAAGTAAGGTTTTGCTTAGTTGTGCTCCTATCATCAATATTTCTAAAATATAAAAAATCTACATATCCTTGTAATATAATTTATACACCCGGGATTTCCTGTACAATAATCATTTGAAAGTGTCCTGAATGTTATGATCTGGTCAAGATAAAGGAAGATGTACTCCTCTCTAAGAATATACCATTCGAGGGAGTTGGTTAGGAACTTGAAGAAAGTTAACACTAGAGCACGACAGATTTGGATCAGTCACTTCCTCTAGGAAATCGTCACCTTTGGGGGGGAGGGTGAACTCAAAAGCTCCTCTCTCAACTAGATAGATATTTATTCATCTAAGCTAGATCCAAGTCTCCCATGCGAGATACATCAAGCATCCAATGACACACATTGCCTCTTCAAAGATCTCCCTCTTACATTCACCTAAAGACCACATTCAAATGCTACTCGCCCCTCTTACCCTAATGGGGAGATCCCCACCGACCTCCCATCCCGCATTGTCCCATCCTCCCAATAACATCAAGTTGGAACTTGCCCCCACTCATATCAATAGGAAAAACTATATATTATCATCTAATCTTTCTCAACTCACCCTCCTCAACTGTCTAGTAGCTTGGAATCAAAAATTACAACCAAAGATTAATGGGAAAACTACATATTTGAATGTGATTTATCACGCTCAGATTTCATTACATTCTCTTCATTGGCTCCGAGCCTACCTATTTTGTATAGTACATCTTGACATCATCAACTAAACAAAATTGGATCCAACATCTTCTTAGGTACGGTGAGCGTGGATTCATGATAAAGGAAAGAAACTCGTTACCTTCCTGTAGCATGAAGCATTCGAGAATACCATAAACCCTTAGTTTACCACTCATCATGAGATATAAGAAATGGAGGAGCATTTGTTGCATTCCATTCATGACATCTTCATCACTACTAACCATCCACTATAAACGGTCAGAAGAAATGAAGCACTATTGATTCTTAGTACTCACCAAGAGCTTCCAGAAGAAGCTAATACATTAAATGTATCTATCAACTTGACTCGCCCCCAGGTGAGAGATGAGAACTCCAATTGGATAGTCATATGAACTGAAGAAACTGAACCAGGGAAACCAATGCCATTTCCAGATTGATCTTCAAAGCAAGAGTACCTACCAAGTTTAAGGTACCTCACCATAAAGATTGTTGATGCAAAACTGGTCCTATGGATAATACGATGACTTTTGAGACAATGACTTCCCATATCAACATTGTTAATGTCTTTCAGTCTTTTCTCTTCCACATTAATCCAAAATATTTGGCCCTAAGGTGGTTTATTTGCCTACCTAGTGGGGGAGATTTATGTTGCACAATTTATCAAGCAAATGTACTCTCTTGCTGAATTCAAGAAAATTTATGTGGCATAATTTATCAGTACCTAATGACCTTCGAAAAGCTCACAAGTCCTGCTAAATATGAGACTATAATAAGGTGCGATATTAAGAAGCTTAAAAAAAATATCCTTGATGTAAAAGACATTGAGGCAGCAGTCGCTCAAGAAGCCATAGCATGGGGGCAGAGAAAAGGTCCATTTCAGTAAGCATTAGGCCTGAAACAACCAAAAAAGCTTACGTAACTTTTAGAACTCACTAACAACTATGTCAATGCTAAGGAATACAATCGAGTGACTGAATCCTCCACAATTTCCTCACATCCTGATCTCGCGGCAAGTTGAAATCAACTCCCAGGAAGAGCTAGAGTAATAATTCCACCTTAGGGGAAAAAGACTAAAGGGTCGAGCCTCTAATGTGATAAAAGGTTCCCCAATCCATACTATGATCCCCTTGTGTTTAAATTTTTAGAGAACCATAAAACCACCTGTACTAAGATCTAAAGTACAAAGAGAGGTTGCTCATCGACTTACGAATATCCGATGTATACTCCATTGAGTGTACCCTTGGCTTAACACATTGAAAACCATTCAACATAGGAATTCCTTAGGTGTCTACATCCTGTGAAGATTAACAATGCTTAGGATACATTATGATACTATGCATTCCAAGAGGATCATGAGCTCAACAATAAAGAATGCCAACACCTATGCAACCTAGTTGAAGAATGTGGATTTCCACAAATGATTTGCTTTAAAATTTATTTTAGGATTTCTTTAGTAAAATCTACATAGATTGACATTATTCCCCTAAAGGATAGATTAATGTTTCACTTTCAATTTGATAACATAAATCTTACTTTATTTTCATAATCAAACACAACATAAAGAATATTAAATTTGTCCCTAAGGAAAGAAAAGAATATCTAATAAAAAACTAAACTAAAAAGTTTATTTTTAGAATCAAATTTACATGAGGAATATTAAATTCATCATGAAGGATAAAATGTATATTCACTTATAGTTTTAATCATCAAATTAAATTAATAAATTTATTTTCATAATCAAACTACATAAGGAATATTCAATTCATCCAAAAAGATAAAATGAATATTCCTAATACTCTCGATTAAAGTGAAGACTAAAGTTTTCAAATTTATATAGATTTAAAGAAATGTTGGGGCTATTAAGATTTCAATGCACAGGCTTTAGATAGTAAATTTTGTAGATGTATTTAGATTTTAAATTTAAATTTTTGATTTTTAAAAGTAGAAAGGAAAAGGAATGTGCATAGACTGAGGGGTGTATACAATCTGAGCTTATACTTGCATATTGTGAGTGATCAGCTAATAATCCTAAGCACAATCAATCGCTACATGAATGCTAGATTAGCTAGGCTCTATGCTAGGACTCAATGAATTATTGTTTAGAAAATTTTATAATCAGGACTCTCCAATATGTATATGATCACATAATGATATGATGCTTGAATCATAATGTATAAATAAACAAATTTTTATTTGTTTATAATCTTAAAGTGTAACCTAGGATCTCCTGTAAAGAAAAAAGTTGCCAAGCTCTATTAACAATGAACTTGGATTTCTACTCCTATACAAGTATAGATTTGAATATGATTGTTTATTATGGTATTCAATCTTTTGGATGATGAATCTTCTGTAATATTCAAAAAAATAATAATAATGATCTTTAAAAGAAGAATCATTTTCTTTTGGTACTTAAAATAAAAAAATTCTTTTACAGCTTCTCTCTCTCTCTCTCTCTCTCTCTCTCTCTCTCTCTTATATATATATATATATATATATATATATATATATATATATATATATATATATATATATATATATATATATATATATATATATATAATTATTTTAAATTTTTTTAGCTTGACAATGTAACTTAATCTAGATATACAAAGATTTAAAACATTTATATCATTAATTTCACATTTACATTTACATCATTTTTTAGGTACATTATACTCTTGCTAGAATATAAAAAATCAATTATAAAATGCACATATGGAATGGAGATGTGTGAGTAGATATATATATTAACTTTTTAATTCGCTATTGTTTATGACATTTTTATACTTTTTATAAATACTAAATTTAATTATTAGTTCAATGCCTTTGAATTTGTTTAATTTAATGAGAGAAATTTAGTGAGAGAGAGAGTCTGGGATTTTGAAAGGAAATTCCATTAGTTTTTTGAATTCTGTCTATCCTCCTTTTTTGAGCCTGTTTTGGACAGCGTATTTAAGCCGTCTCTCTGGCAGCAACTGGCAACACCGAAGGAAGGAAAGTGTCTTACAATTACTAAAGCCTGGTCAAATTACTGAAAAGGTCTTCCTGTTCTTGTGCGATCTTCTTCTGAAGTCTTCAATGGAGGTTCAAAAGCTTTATCTTTTTTCAATTATAAAAATAAAGGTTTTAAGGAAAAACATTTGGTGATCAATAAAGGTGGCCTATTGAGTAACAAGGTTGCTATAGCTGTTCTTGTTAAAGGAAAAGAGGTCATCAAGGAGAATGAGTTCACCAGTACAAAGGATTTTAAAATCAATTTCGGAGCTAAAAGTGTAATTTAAAACCTGAGTTTGGAAGCCTCATCTTCAGCTAGATTGAAAATTTATTCGAATAAAAGTTTTAATTCGATTTCTTTACCTTCTTCTTCGATTTCGATTAACAAAATTGTTCCATCTCTGTCCAAAGGCTGTAACCTTAAGGTGAAGAAGGTTAATGAGGGATTGCCGCAACAGAAGACTTGTGAAGGCTCTAATGATTAACCAGATTAGATTATTTCTAATATTCAGGATAAGGTGAATCGTGTGGATATTCATTCGGCTTAGACTAGAAATCCAAATATTATAGTTGATAACCCAGAGCTGGAATCTTATTTATCGAAATATGGGAAACTTATTTTGCTGCATGATGAAAAGGAGTTTGAGAATGCAAAAAGATTGAAGAAGGCTCTTATTGTTAAGGTGTTTGGAGTTAACATACCATTTCAGTCGGTGTGTTTGGAATTAAGATGGGAGTGGAGTCAATTTGAGAATTTCCACTTAACAGGATTGGGCCTTGTATGGGTGTTATGTTCATTTGAGGATTCAAACGTTTTGGATTCCATTTTGACTGGTGGACCGTGGTATGTCAAAGGACAGTTAGTGGGTTTGGATAAATGGTCGACATCTTTCAACCCCACTTCTCTTCGAGGAATTTAAGCTCCTTTGTGAATTAGATTGCAAAACTTACCTTTAAAATGTTGGGATAAGGTTAATATATGTATAATTGCTTCTAAAGTTGGCAAACCTTACCTCCTAGATGGGAACATGTTTCAATGGAGTAGAAGGGAATTTGCAAGGGTGTGTGTTAGAATTCCTTTAGATGTGAAGCTACCCTTTGGCATTTGGGTTGATGGTTTGGTAGGAAGGTTCTTTCAAATAATTGAATACAAGGGTATTTCTAAATTATGCTTTGAATGTGGTAAAATTGGCCATACCATAGCTGATTGCAATAAATCAAAGGTGGAGAAGGTTAATGCTCAAAAGATTGCTGATGCTGCTAGAAATTTAGAATCACTTGTCAAACTGTTTGCTACTAATAGTACAAATCATGGTGATGGAGAATCTTCTTATGGACCTTGGATTCAGGTTAATAATGGCAAGAAAAAACAAAAAGAAACTTTTATCTCATAATAGAAAGATGGATGGTGGTGAAGGTAAGAGGAGTGGGGGTCCTTCCCCCTTATTTAATCAATGACTTCTTTTACATTATGGAATTGTAGAGGGGCCAAAAAAAGGGAGGCGCTCTATATCTCAAGGAGTTTATAAAAGAAAATAATGTGTTTTTTTGTTGGTATGCTGGAAACAAAAATAAATTCTATCGAAAATCTTCATATTCTCGATTTTTTGGGAAATAGTTGGAATTTTTTTATGGTTCCTTCTGATGGTCTTTCTAGAGGCATGATGGTATTATGGTCAAAGGATTTGGCTTCTTTATGTGTGATTGAAGTTTATTCTCAGGTTATTCTTGGAAACTTGGATGTTTTGAATAAATTATGTTGGATGGTGTCTACTATTTATGGGAGTAGAATTTCTCTTGACAGGAAATCTTCATGGGATTGCTTGGAGCGACATTGTTCCAATTCTTTATGTTCGGTGACTGGTGGAGACTATAATTGTGTATTGTCTCATTAGGAGAAAAGAGGAAGAAAAAAATTCATTCTATCTCAAGGTGCTAAAGATATGAAGACTTTCTTGAACAATAATGATTTTCATGAGGTTGGTTTTGTTGGACCCAAATTCACTTGGTGAAATAACAAATCTGGAGGGCCTGGAATTTTAGAAAAATTGGATAGATGTATCTTAAACTCTACTTCTATGATTTCCATTCATCTATCTATTGTGAAACATTTGCCTCGAATAGCCTCGGACCATTGTCCCATTATTTTGGAAGTTTTCAAGCTGGTGGTGTTCCATAGTAGAGAGTATTCGTTTTGAAGAATTTTTGGCATCTTACCATGCGGTTGCTACTATTGTGGAAAAATCTTGGAAGAAGTCAAATGGTAATGATCCGACTACCTCTTTAAATTTAAAGTTTAAAAGAACTTTAAGAGCTTTGTTTTATTGGAGTAAAGCAAAGTTTAAAAATCTTAATTTGTTGAGGATTATTTGAAGAAGGAAATTTTGGAGCTTCAAATGGAGGAGGCAGACGGTTTGCTTTCTATTGAAAAATTGGCTATTAAAATTGACATGGAGCAAGCATATGATAGTATGGGATGGAAAGCTCTAAGAGTTCTTTTTCACTTTAATTTTCCTAGAAAATTTTTGTAGTTATTATTGCAATGTATCATAGACCCAAATTTTTGTCATTTTGATTAATGGGAGGAAATCTGATTGGATTGAAGGCAACAGTGGGTTTAGAGAAGGATGTCCACTATCCCCTTATTATTTATTATGTGTTCTCAAATTTTATATGATGCTTTCAACCATTGTAGAGGTCAGTTGGGGATTCAAATTACTCCTAATGTTCCTAGAATATCCCATTTGCTTTATGCTGCTGACTATGTTCTTATATTCTCGGAAGAAAATATTAGGAAAATTAAAAAGGTAAAGAACAGTTCAACCAAATATTGCAAGTGGTCGGGACATAAAGTTAATCATTACAAATCTATGATTTTATTTGGGTAGTTTGTGAATCGGAGGAGGAAGAAAGAAATTACAAATGTACTTCAATTTAATGTTATTAATGAACTATGTTATCTTAGTGTAAAGATAACATTAAGGAGGATGGTGGCATCTGATTTCCAAAATCTTATGGAGGTGGCTTTTAATAAATTGAATAATTGGGGGAAGAATTGTATTTCTTTGGAAGGGAAAATGGAGTTGGTAAAATAGGCCTTCCTTTCTTTACCAATGTTTTTGTCTTCTCTTTCTTTGATTCCGTTGGGGATTCTTAAAGAGTTTGATAAAATGTGTAGAGGCTTCTTGTGGAATAACAAAAATGGGAATGTTGGAATGCACTATGTTTCTTGGGAGTTGTTATGCAAACAAAAAAATAAAGGCGGTCATGGAGTCTTTTTGGCAGTTTCTAAGATGGGAACCTCTTCAAGCTAAATTTGATTGGGATTTCTTCATGAAGCCTAATTCTTTTCTCAACTGTATTCTTAGAGCCAAATATGGCATTGATTTAAGGAATAATCTAGTTAAAAAAGGGTGTTCTTCTACTTGGAAAGTTATTTGCAATGGTGCTACTTAACTTAAAAACATTGTTAGATGGAAAATTTCTAATGGTAATTCTATTAATTGGTTACATGACTCATGGAATTTGGATAAATGCAATTCTAAATGGCCTACATTTAGTAAATAATTTGGAGATCATGAATTACAATCTAAGTTTCTTTATCTCAGAGGGATCTTTGAATGTGAATCATCTTCAATTGTTCTTCGACAAGCATCTTGTGGTGCTGATTTTGCAAATTCCTATTGATTCTGAGCAAGGAACGGATAAAATGGAACTAAATCTAAAGGC
Source organism: Dendrobium huoshanense (assembly GCA_016618105.1). Taxonomy (NCBI): domain Eukaryota; kingdom Viridiplantae; phylum Streptophyta; class Magnoliopsida; order Asparagales; family Orchidaceae; genus Dendrobium; species Dendrobium huoshanense. The sequence goes on along the minus strand of CM028352.1, from coordinate 45,553,002 downwards.
TGCAAGTAAATCCATTGTTGCTTTGTCCCTAGAAGCTATGATGAAACACAATTCAGATTGATGTCACTAGAAATGGATGAAAAAAATTAAATTGAGACCACGTGTAAAGCTCTTTTGGTGGAGAATATACAATGAAGCAATTCCTTCTATTTCATTCCTGTTGTATAGAAGATTGATCAATTTTTCTGGTTTCTCGAGATGTTGATATGAGGAGGAACATAATAGTCACATTACTGGGAGATGTTGCTAAACAACTGAATGTCATCAACCTATTAAATAAGTGGGGATTTCATATTACCCTACTTGAATACTTTCCAGATTGCTTAAATGGACTATAGAGATTATCAGGTACAAACTCTCTCATTGCAAATATCTATTGTACAGCTGTCTTTCTTGTTTGGAATTGTAGAAATAAGTTGGTTCATGGAGGCAAAGAAGATACAGATGTTTCAATTGCTGCTAGTACTATTTCAATGGCAACTGTTAGCCCATTTATTAATATCTATTCAAACAACTGGGATGTCAACCAGCATAAGCTATTTTGTTCTTGGCATCCTCCTCCACCCGGATGGATAAAGAATAATGTTGATGCTTTCTTAAGAAGTAATAATATGGCAGGTATCGGCGGAGTGGTCAGGGATGATAGAGGAAGGTTATTACTTGCTTTTGGTGTCCAATATTTTCATTGGAATATTGCTCAATTGGAAATGATGGTTGTTTGAACTTTAAGAAATGTTATTCAGGATTAGATGTTGGAAGCTCAAGGTGTAATTATAGAATGAGACAATCTCAACATCATCAAGACTCTGAAAATATCTTTGAAGAAATTAAAGAATAAGGAAAGAATTGAAGAGAATTTGGCATTCATCCAAGACTTCAAGCAAATTTCATTTAATTTATCTACTAGATGTTGTAATGAAATAGTAGTTTGTTGTGCTAATTTTTCTTTAGGAAAGATTTTTATTTGCACTGATCGAAATGATTAGATTCCTTCTTCTTTCTTGTTCATTTTGAAGGAGGAATGTGATTCTTTAGTTTTGATTTGAGTAGTTTTTAATAAATTTATTTTTCTTTTTAATGCAAAGTTTCATTTCCTTTCAAAAAAAAATATTTTGTTTAATTTAAAATTTTCTAAAATTATTTTAAGGATTTTACATGTTAAGGTTATTTGTGTGGAATTAAATTTGACCAAATAATCGAATTTTTGATTTACAGTGATTCTTGAAATTTTTATATTTTTCATAAATATTAAATTTGATTATGAATTCAATGCCTTTGAGTTTAGTTAATTTGGATGTTTCTAGAGTTATTTATGGATTTTACAAGTTTAATGTATTTTTATATATTAAGTTTGACTGAATAATCATTTTAATTTACAATGATTTTTTAAATTTTTATATTTTTCATAAATATTATAATTAGAGATGAACCCAATTCCTTTTATTTTACTAGATTTGAAATTTTCTATTATTAATTATGAATTTTACAAACTTCATGCATTTAATGCATTAAGTTTAACCCAAAATTTGACTTTTTGATCTATAGTAAATTTTTTATTTTTATAATTTTTATAAATACTAGACTTGGAGATGAGTCAAATTCCTTTGAGTTTGTTTCATTTAGGATTTTTTTAATTATTTATGCTTTTGAGAATTTTAGTAATTTAATGGATTTTTTTAATTATTTAATTAAGGTGTTTTCCCTTTTTGTACCAAATCTGGTCCAAACCTCTTGAAATTTTCACCAAATGTTAGAAATGACTTTAAGTGACGATTTCAAGTATTGAATCTTGGGTTCACTAAATGATAGACCAAATTACCTCCAAATGTAGTGAAATTGGAAACATAGATACCTGAGTATATGTGCTTCAAACCCACCAAATTTAGGCTCGTTAAAGTTTTCATAGGTTTCAAAACTAATCATTAAAGCTAAATGCATTTATAGCTTTGATAATTTATTTTAGAAGTTCTATTAATTTGATTTGTGTAAAATTAGAGGCTAATAACTCTTGTACAAATATGAACACACCACAGAAAAATTACAAGAGAAATTCTAAATATTTGAAGAGTTATAAATTTTCAAAGTTATAGGTTCAAAATCTACCCTTAACTTTGGAAATTCAAATCATAAAAATTGAAAGCTCACCAGGACCAGATAAAATTATAGGAGAGGAAAAACATACTAAAAAATCAACTGTCCAAAATTATGCTCAATTTGACTACAGATATTGGGAAAATCTATAAAATATGTATTTAAACATCTCTGATTTTCTTATATATTTTGATCAAATTATCTTGAAAATATTTTTAGAAAATAGTAGAGCTCAAGCTGTTTCCTATGAATGCAATAACACTCAATTTTGTTTAGATTTAAATTTTCAATGATTTATTGAAGATATAAGCATTTAAAATGATTAAATAATGCATGTAAATGCATTTTAACGATCCACGCCTTAATTAATCAATCATTGGCAATGATTAATTATGTGGTTCCACCCTGCCGCAACAAAAGGACATGTCATGATGTTTGATTCGTAACTTATCCTCATCTCCAATCAAATCCAGGCATCATTTCTACCACCAAAGAAACATCCGATACGGATAAGGCCACTTAGCTTGCACAATTTTAGAATGTATGTACATTCAAAACTCAAAGCCATTACCCACAACTCTATGGGTTATTTGAAGGATCCTCTTCAGGTTCCTAGAAAATTCTATAAGCTAATGATTTCCACTGGATCTAGAGATGGAATGAGATTATCCTTTCTCTCTCCTTCTCTCTCTCTCTCTTGATGGTTTTGGGGTTTTTTGAATGGAGGGTGACAGGCGGAAGCTAGGGAGGAGTTGGGGATCCTTATATGAGGCTAAAGAATGAGTTTGATCAACCCTTTTTATAAGGGAAGAGGTGGTATTTATAGGAGAGAAAATGAGATGGAGGGCTTGGTTCTTGCCACTTGAGTCCAGGTCAACAGTCTTTCAGTTAGGGACTAACAAATAAGATCTAAGGAAAGGTTCTGGAGAGTTTGAAAGAACATGGCTGGTTGTTGAGGTGGTTATGGTTCAACCAATAATTTGAGAGATTGCTTTACGGAATCTTACCACATCAACAGCTGAGGTGGCCTAAGCTTGAAATAATATATAAATGGAAGGTTCTAGAGCCAATTCAAAACTTTGGTTGGGTACAATTTGTGGTGGATCAATAATGAGCCCAAGAATGTGGATTTTTGGTGGCTTGGTTCAACCCAAATGGTTGACCCAGGTTAAACCATGGGTTGAGCTTCATGTATCATGTGCATTCAGTCAATACACACTTGCTACAATCATATAGGGAATTTAATTTTTCAAGGATGGGTTTTGGATGACAAAAATCCCTTTTGGTGCACTTGCTTCAAACTAAAAGGTTAAACTAGGTGGACCCATGAGCTCAAATGAGTTGTCCCTTAGAGTTTGGTTCAATTGTGTGGTCAAAATTTAGAGTTTCAAAATTTTAAAGTGTGTATAGTATGTTTTAGTCAACCATGATTTACATGGTCAACCAGGTTTGATTAGGGGTCAATGGTGGGTCAAACAAGTTCAAATGATATTTTGGACATGTTGAAAGTGGTCCTATGTAATGGGAATGCCATTTAGTCCAAAATGCAGGTTTAAATGCTAAAAGGGCCCTTTGGTCAACCTAGATTGACTTAGTGAACCTTGATTAAAGGCATTGTAAATAATGTTTATAATTTATTGGAGGTGGTCTCAAGATTTGGTGGGGTATCCATACATGTAATTTGGTTTAGGATAAAGGTTCAATATGGTCAACATAGGTTGACTTGGCTAATTGTTTGACCAAGGCTTGAGATTTAGTTCAATCCATTCCAAATAATATTTTGGATATGGTGGAGTAAGTTGCATGGCTTGATTTTATTGAGCCATACTGAAGTTTAAAAAAGATATATTTTTGCTAGTTTAGGATTTTAGCATGTTATGGTCATTTAAGGTTAAACGTTGGTTTAATGCATCATGTTAATGATGATGATCATGATCATTGAGGTTGATCATGATCATCACTATTGCTCAGTCTATTACCCTCTCTCACTTCTCTCTCTTTCTCACCTAACTACCCTCTCTTTCGTTCTATCTCTATATTCCACTAACTCTTTCACTTTCTCTCTCATGCACAACCCCTTTCTCTTAAAATATATCTACCTCCTTTCTCACCATCCATCTCTTTATCTCTCACTATCTCTCTTTATATATATCTCTCATTTTCTCATCCTCTCTCTCTTTCGCTCTTCCTATCTCTCTTTCTCCCATTCCTTACTCTCTCTTGCTCATACATTCTCTCTTTATTACTCTTTCTCTCCATAAATATCTCTTTCTACCTCCCTCTCTCTAACTTTCTAACTTCTCTCTTGCACTCACCCAATATCTCACCCTCATTGTCCATGTATCTCTCACTCTCTCTTCAAGACCACTTTCTACTCCATCTCACTTAATCTATTTATCCCACTCTCTTACCTCTCTAAAATTAAATCTATTCCTCTATCTCCTTATCCTCTCTCTCTCTCTCTCTCTCTCTCTCTCTCTCTCTCTCTCTCTCTCTCTCTATATATATATATATATATATATATATATATATATATATATATATATATATATATATATATATATATATATATATATATATATATATATATATATATATATATATATATATATATATATATATATCTTACACACACACACACACACACTCATTCTCTATCACTCTTCATCTCCCTCTCTCTCTCATTCCCTCTTTAATCACCTCTCTCTCACAATCTCCCTCACACACCCTCACCCTTTCTCTTACACTTTATTGCTAGCTCTCTCTCTCTCTCTCTCTCTCTCTCTCATCACCTTCTTTATCTTAAACATACTCATTCTATCCCTCTCTAACTATCCCTCTATCTACTCTCTTTTAGTCTCCTCTATCTCCTTATCTTTATCTCACTCCCTTTCTATCTTACTAAAAAACATCTCTCCCTCTTACGTTATCTTCCTTTCCATCTTGCTCTCTCTCAAAAATCTCTCAATTGCTCTCCCCCTCTTTCTCTCTCCCTCTTTAGATCCCTCTATCACAAACAATCCCTACTTTGCACTCACTATCTTTACCTCTCTATCACTGTAACTCTTGCTATCTACCTCACTCACTCACTCTTTCTCTCTGTCTCACTCACTATCTCTTTCCCACTATCTCTCATTCTCTTTCACTATCTCTCACTAGCTCTCTCTGCCCCTCACTTTATCTCACACACACTCTATATCTCTCCGTCACTCCCTTACTATATCTTACAACTCTCTCTATCTCACATACTTTCTCTCTTTAGCCCCTCCCTATCTTTCCCTTTCTATCTCTCTAATATACATCTTTCCCTCTCACTTTCTTTGCCCTCTATCACCCTTCTCTCTTTCTTTCTTTCTCTCTCTCTCTCTCTCCCTCTATCTCTCTCTCTCTCTCTCACTCTCTTCCTCTCTCTCTCTCTCTCTCTCTCTCTCCAACACTCTTTTTCTATCTCAATATATCTCTCCTCTTTTTATATGCAACTCTATCAACTCTACCTCTTATAACTCTCTGCACCCCTCCCTCTGTCACTTTTATCATTATCTCTATCTCTATCTCTCTCTCTCTCTCTCAGTCTCTCTCTGTCTTCTCAACCCAAACATTCTTGCTCACACTCCCTCTCCTTTTTGCTCTCTCTATCCCGATCTCTCTAGCTCTCCCTCAACCACTCTCTCCCTTATCTCTCACTCATACTCTCTCTCACTCTCTCCCCCTCTCTCCCCCTCTCTCATTCTCTCTACTTCTCTTTCTCTAAAAATATATATCTCTCGCACTCTCTCTCCCTCACTTTATCTCTCCATCTCAACTCTTTCTCCGTCTTGATCTCACTCCATCATTCTCTCTTTTTTATCTCACTCACTCCCCTCTCACTTTATCTATCCTCTGTCAACCTCCTCTTCATCTCTCTTAGTCTCTCTTATTTTATCTCTTCTTTGTTGTTCTCATTTTTGTATGAGATCATTAGGTACCACATAAACTTATAAATTCTCAAGTTTTCCTTCTCCATTTTGCAAAAACTTCTCACTCATATTATTATTTAAATCTAAATTTAAGTTAACTCATATCTCTTTTTACCTTATGCACTTAAAAAATCTTTTCACAAGGGTTCTTAGTTAGGTTCCTTTACCTTCAAATCATCAATAATCCATAATTTTCCCAAGGGATCAAGCTGATTTAGTCTTGTATGATTTTTTCATTCAACATTCAATTTGGGTTTATCAAGTTCAATCACTGAGTTAAATTTTTTATTAAATCAAAAAAAAAAAAATCTTGAAAATTGATCTTCAACCGCAACATCATTGCTGCCTAGTCTACTAAGGAAACTCATATTAAGTTTGGATAAGATTTTGAAAACCTACATGTTACATTCCCAACACTACAAGGTGAAGTGGTGGCAACTACAGATTCACCTTAGTCAAATCCCATCCAAGTTAACATCAAGGGTGGGTTTGTAGTTGCTCCCACAGTGATGCATACATATTTTGGTTTCTTTTTTGTTTTGATGTAATTTGAATATTATAGTTGTGATTTATATTTTTGTATGCTATTCAATGATGGAGAACATCCAATGATAATGGTAAGATGTGCTTCTCTATGGTAAGGCTTGGATTTGCTAGCATTTTTGGACCTTTTATTCTTTGGGCTGCTTGCTGTTTCTCAGTTTGGAACTTGGCTGCTCTCGAGTTGGGCTTTGACTGCATTAGTTATGATCTATTAACTTGGGATCTTCTTGGTGCTAGCTCATTATTGCTTGAGCTGATGTTTAGCTCATTATTTAGAATAATTGCACTTCTTAGATCATAAATTTGGAAAGGAATGTGGAGTTGGAGCTTGCCTCTTTCCCTTCTTGTGTCACCTCATTTTTTTCCTTGTGCAAATCCCATGACTTATGCTGGGTGCTGGTTGCATTTTGGTTTTCCCTCTGTCTTCTTTCCTGTAACTTCCTCTTTACAGTTCTTGTGTTGCCTGCTCGAATTCTTCCTTGGTTATTTTCCTGTGGCTGCCTCTACTTGGGTTTATGAAGTCTCTTTCATTCTTGTTTTGTACTAACTGTTGTCTTTTTTTTTCCCCATACCTGAATTGTTCGGTTGGATGTGGAAGTTGGCTATTTAGCTCCCCTTTTTCTCTTAAAAATAGGAGGTTTTTTTTTCATGAAGAGGTTGTTGATAAACTTGAGATAAGTTGTTAAAGACCTTAGGGTTTCTTCTCTTGGAAAAGCTTGAGATCTTGCTCCACCTCTTCCTCCTCTCTATTTTGTCTTGGCTTATAATCTCTTCTTCTCTACTCAAGTTCCACTCCACTTGTATCCTTCTTCTTGAGCTATTGGGTGAATTTTTTTGGTTGATTTGGAGACATTTGTGGAGGAGTTTGGTTGGACGTTAGACCTTTTTGCTATGTTGCACCCTTGGTTTGCAAGCCTAAGCACTTTATCATATTATCATATTTTTCCTATTTCTCATTGTGTGTGAGGAAATCACTTGTCGATTGTTTCGAGGATAGTATTTTTATTTTATAATTTTGTTTTGTTTGATTTAACTTTTCTTTTTTATTGGTGTTTATTTGGATGTTTATAATATAGATTGAATCGAGTTTGGTTTTCTTTTGTCCTAGTGTTCACTTATTTCACTTTTCTTTCTAGTTTGCCTGCTTTAAATTTGGTATCAGAGCGAGCTAGCAAATCCTTGGTTGTTGTGAGTCTTTTTCATTTGAGATCTAAGATGGCTAATAGTCTGGGGGATTAGCAAAATATGATGCAACAGTTAGAGAATTTGCAAAATCAAATTAAATGTTAACCAGCATAATGTCCAAACATTTGAAAGTGAAGAAGAATTCCCTAGGAATCAGAACAGGTGACAACGAAATTGGGATTTTGGGATTAAAATTGATGTTCAAAACTTTGAGGGAAAACTACAACATGACCAATTTATCGAGTATATTGAAAAATTAGATCAATTATTTGAATGGAAAGAAATTCTTGAAAATAGAAAAGTCAAATTTGCATGTTTAAAACTCAGTGTTCAGGCACTCACATGGCGGAAAAATTTACAAAATAAAAGAGTTATGCGTGGGAAAAAGAAAATACAAAACTGGGAAAGAATGAAAGAGAAAATGAGAGGGAAATTCATGCCATCAGATCATGCATGAACAATCTTTCAAAAACTTAATAACTTGCAACAAAGAAATCAAACTATTGAAAAACACACAAAAATGTTTTATAAATTCCAATCAAGAAATGACTTAGATGAATCTGAAGAAAAATTGCATCAAGGTATGTCAACGGTCTTAAATGGACAATCCGAGATCAACTGAATATGCATCATTTAATTAAAATTGATGAGGCTTATCATATGACATTAAAAATTGAAAAACAAAGAGGTCACAATAAAATAATAGAAATATATAAGTGATGACCAACTGGTGGGGTTAAAAATCAATCTTCTCAAACTTCTACGGGAACATCGGAAAAAAAAATTAAGTCTTTTGAAACTAAAAAAGTGCATAATGGAAAGGGAATTATGGGGCATTAATCTACTAAACAACCAAGATTAATTGGACCATTCTATAAATGTAGGCTTTATGGTAATCATTCTGCAGCTTGTAGATGAAATATCCCACCAAGAAATAATTTCATTAAAAATGATGAAGAGTTAGAAGAAGAGGAAGAAAACAAATCTGATCCTAAAAATGACATCAAATTAGAGAAAGTTGATGTTGAGGGAGATGAAGGTGAGCAACTTTTGATAATCCAACAAGTCTTGACAACTAAAATTGAAAATTGAGATAAGTGGCTTATGAGAAATATTTTCAAAACTAGTTGCCCGGTTGAGGGAAAAATTTGCACTATTACGATCGATAGTGGGAGTTTGGGAAATTTTTTTTCATAATTATTGGTTGATAAGCTGAATTTAAAATCCAAACCACTTTCCAAACCTTATAAAATCTCTAGGTTCATGGATGGGGGCAAAGTTTGACTAAGTAAATAATGTTCTATTAACTTAACAATTGGAAGTTCTTTTAAGGATCATGTTGTTTGTGATGCCATAATTTTTTAGGTTGTCTTTGACAATTTGACCATAAAACCATTTACAATGTGGAAAAGAACACTTATACGTTGATTCAAAATAATAAAGAGTTCACTCTTTGTCCTTAAAAACATGTTCCTGATTCCCCTACAAAAATTAACAAAGTTGCCAAAATAAACACTCCTGAACTTCTTCTGAACACAAATGATTTGAAACATTCAGAGGTAGCTTACTTGATTTTGGGAAAAGAAACTGAATCAACTCTTCAAATTCCTATGGAAATTGAAGCTTTAAATGATGAGTTTTCTAATATAACACCTGAAGAATTTCCTATAGGTTTACCACCGATGAGAGATATTTAATATCATATTGATTTAATACCAAAAAGCTACTTTGCCTAATCTTCCCCATTACAGGATGAGTCCAACTTAGCATGATAAACATTTTAAGTAAATGACTGAACTGTTAGAGAAATGATTGATTAAGAAAAGCTTAAGTTCTTATTCTGTGCCTGCTTTACTAACTTCAAAAAAATATGAAACATGGAGAATGTGTGTGGATAGTAGGGCTATAAATAAAATCACCATTATGTATATATTTCCTATTCTTAGGCTGGATGACATGCTGGATATGTTAGGTGGTGCTAAAATCTTTTCCAAATTTTATTTGAGAAGCGGTTGAAAGTGCTCAGATGGCACTTGAAAGTTCGTTAGGGATGTTAAGCCCTATAGAACTGGCCCAAGGCTAATTTAAAAGAGAGAGGTGAATTGGAAAACTTTAAAACCAAAGATAAAACTAAAACCAATATCACCACATAGAAAACCAACGTTGCGAAAATTAAAAGTGCGGAAGTAATAAAGAAAGAACACACCGGAATTATAGTAGTTCGGTCAAACCTTGACCTACGTCCACTCCTTGGAGAACCCTCCAAGTATTGCACTAACACAAGTGTCTCTCCTTTAGCCCCCACAGCTAGGCGGAGAAGCCCTTACAAAATCATAAACACCTCTCCCGATGCGGCGGAGTTGCCGGGTCCTTTGACACCAAAGAGACTTCTTCTTTGGTGAACTTACCTCGAGACAAGCCTTGAATCCGATGGGACTAAGGTGCGAGTTTGCCGGAGAAACCGTGTGGAACCCCCTCCATACTCCCTTGAGTCCCCCCTCAAAGGATCTTCCCCCTCTCTCAAACTCCACTCTTTCCTCTCTCCCTTTCAAGCTCTCTTTTCAAGTTTCCCCCATAAGAACGAAGCTACAGTGGCTGCAAAAGACACTTACAAAGTGCCTTACCATAGCTTAAAAAGAAGCTCTCAAAACGAGCTCATTAATGCAAGTTGCCACCATTATCGTCCAGGATGATAGCCAAATCGTCCTGGCCGATTAGTTCAAATATGAGGAAAATTGTCCTGAATATCGCCCTGAAATGAAGCTGGACGATGTCTAATCGTCCTAGACAGATCTTGCGATCGGCCTGGACGAAATCCCCATTAATTGCTTTCTAATTCTGCCTGAGAAATTTTGGAAAAATTGCTCTGGATCGGCCAGGACAATATTTTATAGTCCAGGCCGATATACCAGGATGATATCCAAAAATAAGATTTTCCTAAGAGGATATGGCGGCAGATTCTTACTGAATTGAGCCGATCGTCCTGGCCGATACAAAATTGTCCAAGACGATGTGTTTTGAAAAAAAAAGACGGCTGCTTTAATGAGGATGTCCTAATTAGGGTTTCTACTTTTATCAGATAGTCCAGAATGATATAAATATCATCCCGGACAATGTTACCAATAATAGAAATCTTTTAGGGCACAACAGAAAATCTTCCAAGTTACAAATCATCAGATACCACACCAAATACAACAGATTTAAGAAAGGAAAAAGATTACAAACTGACACAGACCTAGTCTACCCAATCTTGAGCTGGTTCCAGATTGCAGTCTGATCGTGTGGACCTGAAACGTTAGCACATAAGGCAATCGTAGAGAAATAAGGAATGTTTGCTATCATCAAAATCATAGATCTGCAACAATCTCCCCCTTTTTGATGATGGCAAAACATTTCAATTTGAATTTTCAAAAAGAAAACAGTTTCTCCTAATCTCCCCCTTACTAGAAAAACACTTTTTAAAAAAATAGGGGAGATGAAAATATTTTTGTTGTTTTAATTTTTTTTGAAAACAAGATACAAATGTTCTCCCCCTTTGACATTATCAAAAAGAGAGGAGGCACAAACAAAAAACAAAACGAACAAAAAAACATTCACTGATCAAGTGAAAAAACAAATGTTCTTAAAATGAGAAAGTTACCTCTGGGTTTTAATCAACAAACTTATTAGAATTGGATTGACAACACATAGCCCAGAAAAGGTTAGAAAATCAAGAATTGATAATCCAAACTCAAGTTCTTTAAAAAGGCTCAAAAACTTTTTAATTCAATATCTAAATCAAGGAATAAATTAGAGAAAGAAACAATAATTTTTCAAAACTCCTTTCATAAAATATATCTAATAGAAGATTAATGCACGATTTATTGAATCATGAATCAAGATTTTCAAACTCAAGCATCGAAAAATCAAGGGTTTTCTTAAGCTTTAAGAAGTATGAGAATGGTAAGCATTAAAATTTAGTGGGCTCATTTTATACCTCTTGACAATTGGTTGGCGCTCTGCGCATCTTTTGATACACTTCGTGTATTCTATATTTTTTAATTTTGGCGCTTTGCGCATCTTTTATTTTTGGCATCATTGGCCAATATTTTTTTTGATTATGCTACCTTTATGAAATCTTAAATACCAAAAGTAAACCCATACTATTGATAAAGTGAATTTCTTGATTAAGAAAATTTTGAATTAGATCCAACAACTTCTAAAAGATTCCTATGCGATAAATAAAATTCTAGGGAGATAAAAAATTTAGTTTCAAAAACAATTTAAAAGATGAAAAATATTTTAAATCAAAAGTAGAAAAACCTCTTTTAGGAAACAGAGATTGAAAGTCAAAAACATGAGTTTCCTTCCTTTGATTGTTTTTAGAGAAGTCAATCACAACTTACTAAAGATTTCAAGAAAAATTAGGAAGTAAATTTTTCATTTCTAGAAAAGTGGATGTGTGTGTTGATAAAAAAAAATACGAAACAAAACAAGTAAAATTAAAAAATCTAATAAACAATAAAAATAAAAAAAATAAGAACAAAATAAAAAAAATAACAAGGAAAAACTCAAATAAGGCTTTTATCCATTATCTCTTTCTTGGTCTGATGCTTCAGAAACCAGATCTGCCCATGAAATTTTTTGCTTTTCATTATTTCCCCAGTTAATTTTAACTTCGCCTTACCCTTTTCTTTTGTAGGGAGAATTCTTAAATTAGGGCACTCATTTTTCATATGTTCAGGTTTCCTGCATTTAAAACAAATAACGTCAGAGGAAATATTAACATCCTTACCAATTTTATCTTTTTTCCACTTTTGCTTATACTTTGGTGAGCTTTGTGATTTGCTTGACAAGCCCTTTCTATAGTCACCAACTAAGCTTTCTCTTTCCATATCTTCTGCTTTTAGAACAATCGGTTTGCCTGCATTCAAAAGTCTTTGACCCAAACCTTGCTCGTAGGCAATGAGTGAGTCAATCAAATTATGAATAGAATATATATTCAAATCTTTAGACTCACAAATAGCAACAACTTTAGAATCAAATTTATTAAGTAAATAACGAAGAATTTTGTTAACTTTTTCAAAATTTGAAAAATATTTTCCTAATGCATGCAATGATGTAGTAATTTGAATAAACCTTGTATACATGTCTAAAATCGTTTCAAAAGGTTTCATAAAAAACATTTCAAAATCATGCATTAAAATATTCAACTTTGATTGCTTGATTTCATTAGAGCCTTCATATATGGTGTGCAATTTAACCCAAACTTCCTTAGCAGTAATGCACGTGGAAATTAACAAAAAATTATCAGAATTTAAAGCACAGAAAAAACAAGTTAAAGATTTTACATTTAATTTAGCATTTATTCGTTCATCCCTATTCCATTGATTAAAAGGAATATCAGTTTTAATTCCATTAACAATACGTGATGGTGATGAATAACCAGTTAAAATCATATGACACATGCGAAAATCAATTGATTGCAAAAAAGTAGACAATGATAATTTTCCAAAAATCAAATGTAATATTTTCAAATAATGGTGGTCTAGTGATTGAATATCCTTAATATGATTAGAAATATTAGCCTTGGATTGAAATTTAAATGTTTTTTAAAAACATATTTTATGAAAACCGCTCTGATACCACTTGAAAATTCTCAGATGACACTAGAAAGTGCTCTGATACCACTTGAAAGTTCTCAAATGGCACTTGAAAGTTCGTTAGGGATGTTAAGCCCTATAGAACTGGCCAAAGGCTAATTTAAAAGAGAGAGGTGAATTGGAAAACTTTAAAACCAAAGATAAAACTAAAACCAATATCACCACATAGAAAACCAACGATGCGGAAATTAAAAGTGCAGAAGTAATAAAGAAAGAACACACCAAAATTATAGTGGTTCGATTAAACCTTGACCTACGTCCACTCCTTGGAGGCACCCTCCAAGTATTGCACTAACACAAGTGTCTCTCCTTTAGCCCCCACAGCTAGGCGGAGAAGCCCTTACAAAATCATTTACACCTCTCCCGGTGTGGCGAAGTTGCCATGTCCTTTGACATCAAAGAGACTTCTTCTTTGGTGAACTTACCTCGAGACAAGCCTTGAATCCGATGGTACTAAGGTGCGAGTTCGCCAGAGCAACCGTGTGGAACCCCCTCCACACTCCCTTGAGTCCCCCCTCACAGGATCTTCTCCCTCTCTCAAACTCCACCCTTTCCTCTCTCCCTTTCAAGCTCTCTCTCCAAGTTTCCCCCATAAGAACGAAGCTACAGTGGCTGCCAAAGACACTTACAAAGTGCCTTGCCATAGCTTAAAAAGAAGCTCTCAAAATGAGCTCATTAATGCAAGTTGCCGCCATTATCGTCCAGGACGATAACCAAATCGTCCTGGCCGATTAGTTCAAATATGAGGAAAATCATCCTGAATATCGCCCTGAAATGAAGCTGGACGATGTCTAATCGTCCCGGACGATCTTGCGATCAGCCTGGACGATATTTTATAGTCCAGGCCGATATACCAGGCCGATATCCAAAAATAAGATTTTCCTAAGAGGATATGGCGGCAGATTCTTACTGAATTGAGCCGATCGTCCTGGCCGATACAAAATTGTCCAGGGCGATGTGTTTTGCAAAAAGACGGCTGATTTAATGAGGATGCCCTAATTAGGGTTTCTACTTTTGTCAAGGATGATCCAGGACAATATAAATATCGTCACGGATGATGTTACCAAAAATAGAAATCTTTTAGGGCACAACAAAAAATCTTCCAAGTTACAAATTATCAGATACCACACCAAATACAACATACTCAAGAAAGGAAAAAGATTACAAACTTACATAGACCTAGTCTACCCAATCTTGAGATGGTTCCAGATTGCAGTATGATCGTGTGGACCTGAAACGTTAGCACATAAGGCAATCGTAGAGAAATAAGGAATGTTTGTTATCATCAAAATCATAGATCCGCAACAGCGGTATCACCAAATCAGAATAAGAGATGGAGATGAATGGAAAATAGCTTTTAAAACTATGGAGGGTATGTATGAATGGATTATTTTGCCTTATGAGCTTTGTAATGCTCCGAGCACTTTTATGAGAACTATGAATCATGTTTTAAGACCTTTTATTGGAAATTTTGTTGTGGTTTATTTTGATGATATTTTTATTTATAGCATTCACCCCTATGAGCATCTTAATCATGTGAGGCAAGTTTTGCAAACACTAAAGTAGCAGAAGTTGTACATCAATCTTAAAAAATGTTCTTTCATGGCTTCAAGTTTGACATTTTTAGGTTATATTGTGTCTGCTAAGGGAATCAAGGTTGATCCTATGAAAATTATGGCAATTCAAAACTGGCCCACTCCTAAAAACATAAGTGAGGTGAGAGGATTTCATGGCCTATCTTCTTTCTATTGATGGATTATTAAAAACTTCATATCTCTAGTTTCTCCTAGCACTGATTTTTTGAAAAAAGGGATATATAGGTGAACACCTCATGTTGAACAAACTTTTGAAATTATTAAGGCAAAAACGAGTCAAGCACCCATTCTTAGCTTGCCAAATTTTGAAAATTTTTTTGAAGTTCATTATGATGCTTTTCATATTGGTATTGGTGTAGTGATTAGTCATGAAAGGAAAACCTATTGCTTACTTTAGTGAAAGGTTGAATGATGCTTGATCCAAATATTTTACTTTATGTTATTATTCAAGCTTTAAAATTTTGGAGATGTTTTTTGATCCAAATGGAATTTATTTTGTATACTGATCACGAAGCTTTACAATTTTTGGGCTCTCAAAAAAATCTAAACAAATAGCATGCCAAATGGGTTTCTTTTTTATAAGAACACACTTTTCCAATAAACATAAAACTGGTGTGCTAAACAAACTTTCTGATGTTTTAAGTAGGACATCTCATTTGTTGGTAACTGTTTACCAAACTATCACTTCTTTTAATTTTTTTAAAAGACGCTTATATGAATGATCTTGATTTTAAGAGTATTGGGATTCTTTTCATACTTCTGGAACTAATCCTTCTACCCAATTTATTATTCATCATGGGTTTTTATTTAAGAGTTCTAGACTTTGCATAATAAAAAAATCTTTAAGAGAACAACTTATGCAAGAACTTCATAATGGAGGTTTGGGCGGATATTTTGGGAAAGAAAAAATTGTTGCCTTGGTTGAGGAAAAATATTTCTGCCCTCATATGAGAAAGTAAATTGCTAAGCTGGTAAAACAATGTAAAATTAGTCAAGCCTTTAAGGGAACTTCTGAAAATACTAGTTTGTATATTGCTCTTTCTATTCCAAGTAAGCCTTGGGAAGATATCTCGATGGATTTTGTTTTGGGGTTGCCTGTTATTGCTAGAAAGTTTGATTCTATTTTTTTTGTTGTAGACCGATTTAACAAAATGGCATACTTTATTCCTTGCAAGAAAACTTCTAATGCTTTATATATTGCTAACTTATGTTTTAAAGAAATTGTTCATTTTCATGGTATTCCTCACACATTTAATTCTAATAGGGATACTAGGTTTTAGAGTCATTTTTAGAGAACACTTTGGGCGAAATTAGGAGCTACTCTTCAATTTAGTAGTGCATTTCATCCACAAACTGATGGACAAACTAAAGTTGTTAATCGATGTTTTGGGAATTTATTGAGATTCCTTGCTGGAGAAAAACTATCCCAATGGGATTTGTTGTCCCAAGCTGAGTTTGCATACAATAATTCTATTAATCACTCCACTAGTAAAACGCCATTTAAGATTATTTATGGTCAGCCTAAACCTCATATTTTAGAGAGAAATTTTTTGCCCTTTCCTAATAAAGTTAGTGCTTAAGCTTCTAAAACTTTTGACCATATCAAAATTGTTCAACATCAAGTCCTTGAAATACTCCAAATTGCTAATGTTAAATACAAATTTGCTGAAGTCAACCTATGATATGCCCAATTAGGAAGCTAGAGAGAGAAGCTAGAGAGAGAAGCTCTGGGAAATTCAAAAATCTGTTTCGGCGGTTTTTCATCTTTCTTCGCGGAGGATTGATCCGGCGATCCGCCGGATCTCCGGCGAGTCAGAAAGAATTCCATGGATAACAAACGAATCCTTTCGTCGGATGCTTGGAAGAACTACAGGAAAGGTTTGGCGGTTCCGATCACGGATGCTTTGGAATTCTTTAATGGCGGTGCAAAGATGTTTGACAACTTTAATCAGAATTTCAAAAGTTTGAAGGAGAAACCGTTAGTTATCAACGAAGGAGGTTTACTGAGCAAGAAAGTTGTTCCTGCCTACGTCCCTGGCAAAGGAAAAGAACTGGTAGCAGAGCATCGTCTAAAGGTGAAGGATTTGTCACCTCTGCAGACGCCTATTAAGCATGGAACCTTCAAAAGAAGTGCAGGGGCTTCGTCTTCTAAGGGAAGATCAGAGATTTCTTTTAATAATCTTAATTCAAAATCTCTTCCCTCATCTCCGATTTTACGAAATCTTTCTAAATCTGCGGTTATTCATAACTCAGAGGATGCTAGTATGGTGGATGTGGAATTGTCTCTAAACAAGAAATCTAATCAGCCAACGGTGGTATTAGAAGCCAGTGCAGATAAAATCAAACCTTCGACTATTGGAGAAGGAAAGGTGAAGTCTAACTCTGTTTGGAATAGACGACCATATGTTATTGTGGACAAGCTGGAGCTGGGTTCCTTTCTATCTGAGGATGGTAAAGTTGCATTACTACATGCTGACAAGGAATTTGAAAATGCAAACAGACTAAACAAGTCCTTGGTGGTTAAAATCTTTGAGGAAAACATCCCATTTCACATAATCAGTAATGATTTGAGAAGGCTATGGGATAAATTTGGAAAATTTCATATCACGGGACTGGGACTTGGATGGTTCTTATGTGCTTTTGAGGAGTTTGCTGCCGTGGAAAGCATCCTTTTAGGAGGCCCTTGGCTAATCAGGGGAAAAATCATTGGCTTAGACAAATGGTCGGTGAATTTCAATCCTACGTCTTTGAAGGGAATTACAGCTCCTGTATGGATCAGGTTGAATAACCTTCCACTACAGTGTTGGGACGAAATTAACATTTGTAGAATTGCTTCTCTGGTGGGAAAACCATTTCTTCTTGATGGGAACACATTTCAGTGGAGTAGGAGGGAATTCGCTCGTGTGTGCGTTCGTATCCCTCTAGACATGTCACTACCACAAGGTGTATGGGTGAAAGGTCTAGCTGGCGAATTTTATCAGAAAGTTGAATATGAAGGCATTCCGGGGTTCTGCTCTTTTTGTGGTAAGATGGGACATGAGCTCAAAGCATGTGCTGGATTAAAGGAAAAGAATTCTGCTATTCCATCTGAAGAAGAAAAAGTTCAGGGTAATCAGGAGGTTATTGCTGAAGAAAGGAAGATTGAAGATAATCCCTGGATCCGAGTAAAACATGGAAGAAAAAGAAACAGCAAAGTTTCTTTCAGTAGAAAGGTTCTTATCAAGCAAAAGTTGGCTCCCAGGAAGAAAATTTTTATCCCAAAAACGGGATATTCTTTGGTGAAAGAGAGGGGAAAAGAAGTAGAAAAACAAATTCAAGACATGGATGATTTAGACCAACCTGTTCCGGAAGTGAATGTTAATGTGGTAGTGGCTAATACTATCACAGATAACAAAGTTGGTAATAAATCAGTAAGCACATCCAATGTGGATAATATCAATAAGTTTGAAG
The DNA here is from genome assembly GCA_016618105.1 of Dendrobium huoshanense. Lineage (NCBI taxonomy): Eukaryota > Viridiplantae > Streptophyta > Magnoliopsida > Asparagales > Orchidaceae > Dendrobium > Dendrobium huoshanense. The sequence continues at coordinate 45,534,540 of CM028352.1, read as the reverse complement.
TATTATCAGATCCTCTGGTTAGCAAGGAAGCTAATTGTGTAGAAGACTATATTGAAGAATGTTTGGAGGAAGGGGAATTCCGGATTTCTAATTCTGAAACTGGTATTCATGAAGCTGTTATTGATCTTATTCGGCAAAATGATACACCCTGGGCTGAAAACAGAGTCGAACCAGTGAACAAGTCAGCAGTGGATGGAAACCGATCAGCTGAGAAGAAATCTAAACTTTTAAAAGAACTTAAATCACTTGGCTCTGGTAATGTTATCTCTCACAACAGGAAGGAGGGAAGTAGTAGAACCAAAAAGGTGGGGGGACCTCACCCCTCTTCCAAATAATGTCTTCCATATTATTTTGGAACTGTAGAGGAGCCAAAAAAATAGAGGCTGCTCTATACCTTAAGGAGATTGTCAAGGAAAATAGGGTGTTCTTTATTGGTTTGTTGGAGACAAAAATCAGCTCTCAAGACAATAATCAACTGTTGAAGTTTTTGGGTTGTAACTGGAGTTCGTTTGCTGTTCCTGCGGCTGGATTATCTGGTGGGTTAATGGTGATATGGAGGAATGACTTAGCTACCTTTTCGGTCATTGAAGCAACACCTCAAATGATCTTGGGTAACTTGGAGGTCCACAACAAAGGAAACTGGATTGTGGCTTCTATTTATGGCAGTACGAATGCCCTTTTAAGAAAAATCCTTTGGAGGGATATTGAAAAGCACTGCTCTAATAATCTACCTATGATTGTGGGAGGAGATTTCAATTGCTTATTATCACAAGCTGAGAAAAGAGGAGGTAAGAAATTTTGCTTAACTCAAGGAGCAAAGGATTTTAGTAGCTTCATGATTGAAAATGATCTACATGAATTAAGTTCTATGGGATCCAAATTCACATGGTGTAACAATAAAAATGGCAATGCCCGGATTTTGGAGAAGCTAGATAGGTGTTTAATTAACTCCCAAGCTTTAAATTTCTTACAAATTGCTTTTATTAAACACCTCCCCCGTATTGCATCGGATCATTGTCCCTTACTTCTGGAAATTTATAAACAAAGAGAGAGGATAAGTAGAGAAATACGGTATGAGGAGACCTGGGCATCTTACTATGGAGCTTCGGCTTTGGTGAAGAAAATCTGGAAGAGGAAGAGCTTGGCTGATCCGCAAGCTGGCCTCAATCTAAAGCTTAAGAGAACTTTAAGGGGACTCTACTACTGGAGTAAAGCTAAAATCTTGGAGCTGAATACTCTCAGAGATAGACTGATGGTTGAAATTCAAGATATTCAAAAAGAAGAAGAAGAAGGCTGGATTTCTTTTGAAAGGTTACAACTATTGCGGTTCAAAATTAACGAACTCAATGTAACCTTGGCTAGACTACACTCTTGGTGGAGACAGAGAGCTAAAGTTAGATGGATGGATGAAGGGGATTGCAATTCTTCCTTCCTTCATACTTATGCTAATGCTAGAAGAAACACAAATTGGATTAGCCATATCATGACAAAAGAAGGTAATATCTCGGAGGACATTAATTTGATTCATCTCACTTTCTCAGATTTCTTCAAGTTGAAATGGCAACAAAGAAAATGCTCATTGGAAGGGTGGCCGAGATCCTCCAATGTCATTAGTAATGTTGACCAAATTATGCTTGATGCTGAGTTCACTAGAGAAGATATGTGGCTGGCCGTGAACAGCTATGCTAAGAGCATTTCTCCTGGAGGGGATGGGATCACTTTCTCCTTTTTCAAAGATTTTTGGGAAACTGTTAAAGAGGATGTTTGGCTTGCAATCAATCAATTTCTAATTTCTGGTGAAATGATAAAGGATTGGAAAGAAACACTGATAGTTTTGATCCCAAAAATTAAAAGTCCAGTTGAGCCTTCTCATTTCCGCCCCATCAGCTTATGTATGACCATCTATAAAATCATAGCAAAAATGTTGCTGAACAGATTGGAAAGAGTCATGCCTAATATAATCACGGTGGACCAAGCTGCTTTTATTAAAGGGCGATCTTTATCAGATCATGTGTTGATTGCTCAGGAAGTTTTTAACAAATTCAGATGGTCGAAATCTAGAAAAGGAATGTTGGCTATTAAGCTAGACATGGAACAAGCATATGATAGCATGTCATGGGATACTCTCAGGCAAGTGCTTGTATATTTTAATTTTCCAATAAAATTTTTGGAGCTTCTATTGCATTGTGTGATTGATCCAAGATATTGCATCTTAATTAATGGTAAGAAGACTAGTTGGATTGAAGGGAAATGTGGATTTAGGCAAGGCTGCCCTTTATCTCCATTTCTTTTCATTTTATGTTCTCAAATTCTATCTAATGCTCTTTTACAAAGAAGGATTGGTAGAGGTATTTCTATTTCTGCCTCTGGACCGAAAATCTCACATCTTCTTTACGCGGATGACATTTTAATACTTGCTGAAGCAAGAATGAAAGAGGTGAAAGAGGTAAAGAAAATTATTTCTAATTACTGCAGTTGGACAGGACAGAAGGTTAACTCTTCCAAATCAATGATTCTTTTTTCAAAAAATACTAAAAGAAGAAACCAAGGAAAAATTAGGAAGCTTCTTAAGTTCAACACTGTTAAGGAAATGAAATATCTTGGAGTTAAAATGACACTAAGAAGATTGGTAGCTTCGGATTTTCAGCCCCTTTTGGAAGCAGCAGCTAGTAGATTGAACACATGGGGCAAAAGCAGCATTTCGTTGGATGGTAAGCTGATTCTTACTAAATCAGCTTTCCTTTCTCTTCCGGTATTTTTAACGTCTCTCTCACTCGTTCCAGTTAGTATTCTTAAAGAATTTGACAAATTATGTAGAGGCTTTATTTGGAGTAAAAATAATGGTAAAGCAGGCCTTCATTATGCCTCTTGGGATCTACTTTGCACACCTAAAAATGAGGGAGGAAGAGGTTTATTCTCGGCATCTTTAATGGTCGGTCCATTACGTGCAAAGTTTGCTTGGAACTTCTTAACCAAGCCAAATTCCCTATTGAATCAGATTCTCAAAGCTAAATATGGGGAAGACTTATGGTCAGATATGGTGAAGCAAGGCTCTTCCCAAACATGGAAAATTGTAAAAATGGGAGCTCAACACCTTAAAAGAATTATTAATTGGGAGGTATCAAACGGCTCTTTAATCAATTGGATGCAGGATTCCTGGATTCTTGACAGATCTCTTGCTCAGTGGCCGTCCTTTTTCAATATCCAATACAATCAGGAATCACTTCTTAACTCTTTTATCATCAATGGCTGCTGGAATATAGATAAACTGAGAGTAGTTTTCAGCGATCATCTCATAAATCTTATCCTTAAAATCAAAATCTGGAACAATAGAGATGCTGATACGGTAATTTTAAAGTCTAAATTCTCGGGGAAGTCCATTACCGCCTTAGCATATGAAGCAAGTTTTAATCACAAGGAAGAGGTGGTTCATTGGAAGTGGTTTAAAAAGTTAAAGTTAAAACCAAAAATTGAATTTTTTTGGTGGAGACTTAGTAATGATGCTATTCCCTCAAACACGTTTTTAGTCAAAAGGAAACTAAGCAATTACTCGGGTTGTCCTAGAGGATGTGGAGTAGATGAAGATAAAAGTCACTTAATTGGAAATTGCTCTAAGATCAAGAGAGTTGCTGTCTTATTGAATTGCTGGGGATTCAAAATGCCGGATTTCAATGACTTTGAAGAATGTTTAGACAGTTTGAAAAAAGACATGAAGAATAATTTACTGACTGGGAATATCTTTTGCAACATGATCTTTTTGGTTTGGAAGAGTAGGTGTAAGCTTACTCATAATAATTATGAAGACTCAGATAACTATATTGCAGCCAATGCTATTTCCTTTGCAGTGAGAAGCAACTTTATTCAGATCCAATCGGAAAACTGGGATGCTAACCAGCTTTTGCTGAAATCTACTTGGCATCCTCCTCCTACCGGGTGGATTAAAATAAATGTTGATGCAGCTCTTAAAAGAAATCACTTGGCAGGGATAGGTGGAGTAATCCGAGATGATAAAGGAAGATTTTTAATGGCTTTTGGAAACAATTATATGCATTGGGATATCTCTTATTTGGAGTTAATGGCTATTCTTGATCTGAAAAAGCTGCTTAAAGAATGGATGATGGAAGCTCAAGGTGTGATAATAGAAGGAGATAACTTAAATATTATCAGCCTGCTCAACAATGCAATCAAAGAATGGAAGGTTAGTAAGAAAATTGATAAGAATCTGGCTTTTTTACTTGAGTTTAAGCAAGTTGTCTTATCTCATTGTTTTAGGAATGGGAACAAACTAGCAGATAAATGTGCTAATTTGGGACTTATAAGATCTTTTGTATGGGAAGATCTAGATGATGTTATGATTCCTCCTTCTTTCTTGTATTGCTTGAAGGAGGAATGTGATGCTTTAGGAAAACTTTGACTTGTCGTTTTCTTCTTTTCTTTAATGCAATTTCAGCATTTTTCTCAAAAAAAAAAAATAAAAAAATAAAAAAATACAAATTTGCTGCTGACAAACATCAGAGGGAAGTTTTTTTAAGGAGGGTGACTTGGTTATAAATTACATTCGTCACCAATAATTTCTTGTTGGTACTTCTGGAAAATTAAGAAAGAAGTAATTTGGGTTTTTCTTATTGTACAAAGTTCGGCACAAATGCCTATCTCTTGGATCTTCCTATTACTATTCACACTTGTCCTGTGTTTAATATTTATGAACATTCTTTTTATGATGGAAATTTTGAAGATTCTGTGGAAGCTGAAACTTTGCCACTCTCCACATCAGTTCTAAATAATGATGAACAGTTTGAAGATGTTTTTGATGTCAGAGTTACTAAAACTAGAGATGGCGGGCACAAGAGGTTTTTTTGGCAAAATGGAAGAATCGTCCCTAGACAGACTGTACTTGGACGGATGCTAATGAGATGAAAAATTGTCATCCAGATCTTTATCAAAAAATTGTAGAAGTTTTCTCATCAGTAGATTAGATTCTCCCACCAGGAAGAATTGATGCATTAATATTTTGGTTTCTTTTTTATTTTGATGTAATTTTAACACTTTTGTTGTGTTTTATATTTTATGCTATGCAATTATGGAGAACACCCAATAATAATGTTAGGATGTTCTTGGGCATGGCAAGGATTGGGTTTGCTAGCATTTAGGTTCCTTTTGTTTTTTGGACCGCTTGCTATCTCTCAGGTTGGGTCAAGCTTTGGTTATCTTGTTTTTTACCTATTAACTTGGGATATTCTTGGTGCTAGCTCATTAATGCTTGAGCTGATGTTTAGCTCATTATTTGGAGGAGTAATTGCACTTCTTAGCTCATAAATTTGAAAAGGTATGTGGAGTTGGAGCTTGCCTCTCTACCTTCTTGTGTATCCTCAATTTTTTCCTTGTGATGTTCCCGTGACTTGATGCTGGGTGCTGGTTGCCTTTTCAACTTTCCCCCTAGCTGCTTTCCTGTCACTTCCACTTCCTGATTCCTGTCTTGCCTTCTCGGATTCTTCCCTGCTTATTTTCCCATGGTTGCCTCTACCCAGGTTCTGTGAAATCTCTTATGTTGTTGTTTTGTGCTTACTGCTATCCTTCCTCTTCATTTTACCTAATTGGTTCGGTTGGAGGTGAAAGTTGGTATTTAGCTCCACTTCTTTCTCTTATAAATAGGAGGTGTTTGTGTCATGAAAAGGTTGTTAATTAACTTGAGATAAGTTGCTAAAAACCCGAGGGTTTATTCTCTTGGAAAACCTTGAGAGCATGTTCCACCTCTTCCTCCTCTCTATTTCATCTTAGCTTCTAATATCTTCTTCTCTACGTAAGTTCCACTCCACTTGTAAAGTTCTTCTTGAGCTATTACAAGACATTTATTGGAAGATTTGGAGACATTTGCTGTAGGAGTTTGGTTAGATGTTGGACATTTTTAGTTGTGGTAGACCATTGGTTTGCAAGCCTAAGTACTTTATCTTATTTTTCCTACTTCTCATTGCATTTGAGGAAATTCTTATCAGTTGTTCTGAGGATAGTATTTTTAGTTTATAATTTTTTTGTTTGATTTAACTTTTTGTTTGTCTTGGTGTTTGTTTGGATATTTACAATCTAGATTAAATTGTATTTGGTTTTTAAGTGCTCTAGTGTTCTTCTATTTGACTTTTCTTTCTAGTTTGCCTCCATCACACAACTTCTAAACCATTGATCTTCTCTCACTTGACCTTCTCCCAATCAACTCATGGATCCAATCAATGATGAAATTCCATTGTTTGAAAACTTTGACATGGGGCCATCTTTTAGAGTAAATAAGATGACCAAGTCTCAATGACATAACTTCAAACGATGCATGAGGCAAAAAGATAAAAAGCTGAGTTGTTCAGAGAGAATAATCTATTTGCTGCTACAACTAAAGCAGCAAGGAAAGTACATTTTTCAACTTCTAAGGAGCATGTTAAAACTCCTCAGTTAGTTAGTGGAATATTTTATCAACTGTTAGCTACTACTGGATAAGTGAATATATTGCTTATAATCAATTCTGCTTTCATTACTTTTTGTGGAAATCCTATCCTCCCCTCTTTATTGAAAGAAATAGGAAATTTAAGTACTTATTGAATAGATTAATCCTTGACTATTGTTGCAAATCTATTTTCAAGTAAAATAATTTTGATGATAATAAACACTTCTATTTCTCTACGACTGCCTTGCCTATTAACATTTTAAGTCCATAAGATCAAATGACAATTTTAACTAGCTCAAGATTAGGTAGACTAGGTTTTAGTCATTTTGTAATATTTTCCTCTTCTTCAATCAATTGCAAATGACGTGGTTCCAGATGCTAAGTAACCTTGCGCACACACACTTGGGGGAAAATTTCTTATTATCTTTAAAGTTCTATATTTTTTGTCACATCATCTAGGATGATTCTAAAATTGGCCTGGATGATCAATTAAAAATAGAATCCCTAATTAGGGCATCCTAGTTAAGGCAGTCGTCATTAAGCTCATCATCCTGGATGATAGTTATATCTGCCGGGATGATAGGCTCAAATCTGAAAAAATCATCCGCCATATCTATTTAGGTAGCTTTTGTTTTTGGACATCATCCTGGATGATGCAACATAATTAAGCCTAAATTAATCTGGTAATTAAAAAAAGCAATTAAAGTTTGATTGCTCGATCATATTTTCCTAGACAATCGCAAGATCGATCAGAACGATCAATTCACAAACCTTAGTTATCTCTGGATGACCAAACATCAGCCAGCTTCTATTCAGGGTGATGCTTTAGAAAAATTGCACGGATTTGAACTAATCATTCGAGACAATCATGAGATCGTCCTGGATGTTCAAGCTATTTTCTCATCATCCAGACATCCATTCAGTATGATTGTCTAGACAATATTAAATAATTTTTATTAATCATACAAGACGATATCCTATCGACCTGGATGATATGAACAAAAACCTTCTGATCATCCCAAATCATCCTAGCTAATTGAGCTTAATTTGCACTAATCATAAATGATGATATTTATATCATACTGGACAAAAAAGATAGTTTGTTGCAATTAAGAGCTATTTTGAAGATCTTATATTTAAGATCTCTTATTTCTTTCAAGAGTGTATCTTTTGGTACTGCCTTGACCTAAAAGAGCCTAGAGGAGAGAGGAAGAGAAAGGGAGAGAAAGGGAGAGGATCTTATGAGGTGGGAGTTTGTGAGGGGTTTTACAAAGGTTGCTCCAAGAAAGGATCCAAGTCGTCTTCTCCGATTATTAACCCTTATACATAGATGTTTGAGAGAGGTCCACTTAAGCAATTGATCAAGGTTATCTTCCTGCTTCAGGAGGAAGAAAAAGGAGTCAGGTTCTCTTCCTCACAAGTGTTAGTGAAAAGTAGGTTTTATAAAGGCTTCTCTACCTTATTGTGGGAGTAAAAGGACATTCATTGAGTTTAGTGCAATACTCAGAGGGCACCTCCGGAGAGTGGACGTAGGTCGACTTAACTGAACCACTATAAATTTTTGTGTTCTTTATTATTGCTTTTTCTGCATTTAATTTCCTCACTTTTAAATTTTTTTATGATAGTTTTGGTTTGGTTTATGTTTATATTTTTGATTGAAAGATTTTTAAAAATACTAATTCACCGCCCTCTTGGTTAGCTTTGGGCTAGTTCATAAGGGCTTGACATCCCTTACGAACTATTAAGTGGTATCAGAGCGAGATTCATAAAATTGAGTTTTTGAAAACTTCTTAATTTTTATCCATGGCTAACTCCGGTAATCGTAATACTGCAGAAGGGTATTCTATTTCCCGACCACCTTCACAATATTCCTTTTAATTTTTAGAAAACTCGCATGTCTACATTTTTATAATTAATTGACTATCACATGTGGATGCTTATTAAAGATGGTTATACACCATCAAATGGAAATCTTAATGACATTACTATTCCACCTTCTTTCATTGAATGGTCTCTTGATGATAGGAATATAACACAACATAATGCGAAATATTTGAATTATTTTTTCTGTGCTTTAAAATATAAAGATTACATACATATTTCAACTTATGTTACTAATAAGGAAATTTGTGATCAATTCTATGTCATTTATGAAGGAACCAAAGAAGTTAAATAATTTAGAATGAATATTTTATTGCATGACTATGAACATTTTTTTATGAAACCTTCTGAATCAATTTCTAAAATGTATATAAAGTTTACTCAAATTGTCACCTCTTTGCATGCTTTAAGAAAAGAACTCAAGAATTATGAAAAGTTTAATAATGTTTTGAGATGTTTTGTTTCTTCCTTTGATGCTAAGATTACTATAATCACTGAATCTAAAGATTTAAATACTTATTATGTTGATAAATTACTTGTATCACTCATTGCTTAGGTGCAACGGGTGAATCAAAGAAATCTACATACAGGTGAGAAAAAGAAAGAAAAAACTGTGGCGCTGAAGGCTAATAATATAGAAATTTATTCTTTTGAGTCTGAAAGCGATGATATTTCCTTCATCACTTGGAAATTTAAAAGCTTTCTAAGGAAGAACAACAAGTACCATCAGAAGTGGAAAAAAATGTAAGGATAAATAAAATTATAAATGTTCTTCTGATGTTATTTGTTTTGAATGCAGAAAGCTTGAACATTTTAAAGCTGATTGTCCCACACTTAAAGAGCACCCAAGCAAGGAGAAGGGTAAGGAGAATTCAAAGACAGTAAGGAGAAGAAGCAAAACCTAAAATTTTTATGGGCAGATTTTGCATCTGACTCATTTGAGACTGAAGCTGAAGAGGAGATAACAAATTTTTACTTAATGGGTGATAATCTTGGTAAATCTGATCAAGAAGAGGTATGTGAACCAATCTATAATCAATTACTTGAAATTTGTGAGAAAATTTATGAATCATATAAAAAATTTAAGAAATCGCATGCTAGTTTGAAATTGGAGTTTTTGAATTTACAAAAAGAGCATGAAAGTTTAAGTAAAGATCACACTCTACTTGATAACAATCACATGTCTTTACTTATTGAATTTGATGATTTAAATAAAAAGTGTTATGATTTGATTGTTGAGCATGATTCTTTGAAAGCATCCTACACCTCACTTGAATCTGATTTTCAAACTTATACTGAAGAATCTGAGCATAAAGAGCATTATTTGAATATTTATAATGTTATTTTAGAATATGCTAACTTGAGGTTTAAAGCTAAATTGAATATACTTGAGAGAAATTTGAATACATCAACACTTGATCTATAGACAAAAACTAGGAAGAGGCATTATAACCTAATATGATTAGTAAATTCTTTTCCTTGAGCTAGATGTTTTTCATGTGTCATGTTAGGACACATTTCACACACTTGCACTATTCATCATAGTATACATTGGATGTGGAGACCCAAATTGCATCATTCACAGCATAACATAAATGCATTGCATTCTTCTTTTCATAAGAAGGGACTCAAACATGTTTGAGATCCCAAAATTAATGTTTGATGATTTTGTTGGCTAACTCTCATAAAAGGCCTCATGAGAGCATGTGATATCTAGATAATAGATGTTCACAACATATGATTGGAGATGCCAATCAATTCATTTTGTTTTAGACCAGGACAAGAGGCAATGTTACTCTTGTAGATAATACAACAAGGAAAGTGGTAGGCACAGGTATAATTGGAAACTCCAAGAACATTTTTGAATAAAAATGTTTTGCTTGTAGATGGATTGAAACACAACTTGATCAACATCAGTCAGCTTTGCAATATGGGTTTTATTAAAAAATTATTGGCAAATATTTTCTTTAGAAGCTTAAATAACAATACTATTTTATAAGGAAAGTAGATCAATAATATTTACATGTTTGACTTAAATAATAATGAGTCTCAAGATGATTCATGGTTGTGGCACTTAAGGTTATGTCATACAAGTATGAAAACTCTTAGGAAAGTGACACAGAAATACCTAGTTAGAGGTGTCCCTAAGCTTAAGTTCTCTAAAGACCACCTTTGTGATGCCTGTCAATTAAAGAAGCATGTACAGTCCTCTTTTCATTATATTAAGGACATTAGCACCTCTAGACCTTTAGAAGTCCTTCACATGGATTTGTTTAGACTAATTACCTTTGCCAGCTTAGGAGAAAAAGTCTATGATTTTGTGATTATCAATAACTACTTTAGGCTTGGATTAGATTTCAGTCACATAAGAATGAGTTTTTTGATGAGTTTAGATCCTTCTTCACTTGGATTCAGGAAAAGCTTAGTTGTGAGATCTTGACCATCTATAGTGACCATGGGGGAGAGTTTGAAAATGAGAGATATGGAGACTTTTATAAGGATAAGGAGAATAGCCATAACTTTTCATCTCTTAGTACCCCTCAGCAGAACGGGGCAGCTGAAAGGAAGAACAGAATCTTAGTGGAAGCCACTAGAGACATGCTTACTGAATATTCACTTCCAAAGTACTTTTGGGCTGAAGCGGTAAATACAGCTTGTTATGTGTTGAATAGGGTGAATGTTAAAGTCAAACTAGATAAGATACCCTATGAGATCCTTAAGGGCAGGACACTCAATCTTTCCCACCTCCATGTATTTGGTTGTAAGATTTTCATTCATAATAATGAGAAGTCACACTTAGGGAAATTTGACCCAAAATCAGATGGAGGAGTGTTCTTAGGATATTCAAGTGTAGGAAAATCCTTTAGGGTGTTTAATAAGAGGACATTGGTGGAGGAAGAGACTACTCATGTAGTGTTTGATTAATTTGATCCTAAGAAGTCTAGAGTTGAGGATGATGATGAAGTTAAAATTTTGGAGAAGATGGTAGAGCCCCAAAACACTGATAAAGTAGGTGAGATTACCTAAGGAGTTGAAAATGCAAATTTGGAGGAAAGGGTTGAACCTACATACGCCTTTCATAGAGATTGGAGATATTCTTTGAGTCATCCAAAAGAACTAATCATAGGAAACCCTTCTAAAGGTGTTAAGATTAGGCCTGGACTTAGGAAGGAAGTTAACCACTATGCCTTTATCTCAATGACTGAACCCACCAACATCAATCAAGCCCTTTTGGATGAGTTTTGGATCTTAGCCACACAAGATGAATTAAACCAATTTGTTAGGAATGATGTTTGGGAGCTTGTAAAAGATCAAACGGACAAAGAGTAGTTGGAACCAATTGGGTCTTTAAGAATAAAATGAATGATTCTAGTGTGATGGTTAGACATAAGGCAAGATTGATGGCTAAGGGGTACAATCAAATAAAAGGGATTGATTTTGAGGAGACCTTTACCCCAGTAGCTAGATTAGAAGCCATTAGAGTGCTATTAACCTTTGTTTGTTAAAAGGGATTTAAGCTTTACCAAATGGACGTGAAGAGTGCCTTTTTAAAAGGGGTAATAAAAGTGGATGTGTTTGTACATCAATCCTCGGGTTTTGAAAGTTCATAATTTATGAATCATGTTTTCAAATTAAAAAAGGCCTTATATGGATTAAAACAGACACAAAGAGCTTGGTATGAAAGACTTAGCACATTTTTACTAAAGAGAGATTTTATTAAGGGAAGTCTAGACACCACCCTTTTTTCTGAGAAAAGTAGGAGATAAGTTACTCATTGTTCAGATCTATGATTATGATATACTTTTTGAATCTTATAATAAAAAGCTATGTGATGATTTTTCTAAAATAATGAGTAAGGAGTTTGAGATGAGTATGATGAGAGAGTTATCCTACTTTTTGGGGTTTAGCATAAAATAATTTGATGATGGAACCTTTATAAGTCAATCAAAATACATTAAGGATATTTTGAAGAAATATGAAATGGATAAAGCCAAGACAATAAATAGTACCATAATTTCTAATATTTAGATGGACAAGGACTCGAATGGAAAATCTATTGATCAAAAGAAGTATGAGGGATGATTGCATCTTTACTTTACTTGACTTCTAGTCGACCTGATATAATGTTTAGTATTTGTCTCTGTGCTAGATTTCAAGATGATTCTATAGAATCCCATATAACAACAACTAAGAGAATTCTAAGATAACTGTTGGGGATCAAAAACTTATTAATCTAGTATCCTAGGCAGCACTTCTTTTGAGATTATTGGATATTCTAATTCTAATTTTGTAGTAGGGTGGATATAAAGAGCACTTCTGGAACTTGCCAATTCATAGGACAATCTTTAGTCTCCTAGTATAGTAGAAAAAAAAATTTGTTGCACTTTCCACTACTGAAGCTGAATACATTGCCTTATGAAGTTGTGTGGCCCAACTCCTTTGGTTGAACCAATAGATTCTTGATTAAGGATTACCTATAAGCACAATTTAATTTTTTTGTGACAACACTAGTACTATCTCTATGGGTAAGAATCCTATCCAACATTCAAGGACCATACACATTGGCATAAGACATCACTTTATTAGAGACTACGTGACCAAAGGAGACATTGTTTTACACCATGTGACAACTTAGAATCAATTGGCTGACATCTTTACTAAACCACTGCTTTTGACACTTTCAACACCTTAAGGACCAGATTGTGTGTGATTAAGATAAATGCATAAACTTGTTGTTTATTGATTTTTAAATCTTCAGTTTTGTTGCTTTTTTTATTTTATTTCCCTTTGCTTACTTTACTTTTTACTAGTTTTTAATTTTCTTTTTTATTTTTATTTTTTTATTTTAGTTTTTCTTATTTCTGGTCACTGCTAAAATGTTATTTTATATTATGTTTTTGTTTTCTGAAAAAATTTAAGTTTATGTTTTATATCTCTTAATCTATTAAAGGGAGAAAACACTGTTGATTGTTTCTCTTCCTCTAACCTCTTTAAGTGGTGTTTCTAAATAAAAGTCTATCTCAAATTAGCAACTGGACTTTACAATTGAGATCTTTTATATCTTTCTACAGAAATCTATCTTATATTTATAATGGTCAAAGTCTTTATATTAATTCAAGATTTCTTGTTATCCTATCATTATATTTATCATGTAATTTTGATTCTGTTTTGTGGTTTGTTCTTCCTTATATTAGAGAGTGAGTTTTTCTTCATTGATATCTAGAAGGTATACTCACAACTGAGAATATTTAAGAGTTCTGAAAAGGGATCTAACTTACAAAAATATATATATAAATAAAAAATGACCAATAACGCCAAATCAAAAGATGCGCAATGACGCCAAAATAAAAAAATATACACAAAATGTATCAAAAATCAAAAGATGCTCAAAGCACGCCATTCAATTGATAAGAGGCATAAAATATGCCCACCAAAAGCAAGTTCTCTTCTCTTTCAAACTTTTAAAACTTAGAAGAATTCACGTGTCACTTGATATTTTCAATAGCTTGATTTTGAATTTTGTGATTTTGACAAATTACGTTGATTTATTATTCTGTAAGATATCTTTCTAAAACCATGTCTTGAACATATATCTTTTTCTTATCCAATTAGCTTTTTTGAGTTAGGTCTTTTTATTTCAAAAGATGATTTTTCCCTAAGAGAAGTTCAAGCTAGAGTTAAAAGGATCAGATATTCTACTATTTTTTTGATTTTGAAGATGTTAACTCATTGATATTACAAGTCTTCAAAATTAATCACTTGGAGACTGTGTCATATTCATGCTTTGATTAAAAAAAACTTTGCTTTAATTCTTCTTTTTTTACTTTTTTCTGATTTTTTCCTCCCCCTTTTTCATTATGTGAAAAGGGGGACTAGTGTTTGAAGTTTCTTTTCATTTTCTTTAGTTTTGAATGATTAAAGAATTTTCCATCATAAAAAAAGGGGGAGATTGTTATGAATCTATTTTTAGGGAATATGATTTTGATGATAGAAAACACTTCTATTTCTCTACGACTACCTTGCCTACTAATATTTTAGGTCCACAAGATCAAACAACTATTAGAACCAGCTCAAGATTGGGTAGACTAGGACTAGGTCTGAGTTAGTTTGTAATCTTTTTCTCTTTTTGAGTCAATTATAAATAATGTGGTTCCTGATGCTAAGTAAACTTGCATTCACACACTTGGAGAAATTTTTTTAACTATTTTTAGAGTTCTCTATTTCTTGTCACTTTGTTCGGGATGATCTCAAAATTGACCTGGATGATCAGTTAAAAATAGAAACCCTAATTAGGACATCCTGGTTAAGGTAGACATCATTAAGCTCATCATCTTAGATGATAGTTGTATCAGCCGGGACTATAAGCTCAAATCAGAAAGAATCAGCTGCCAGATCTACTTCGGTAGCTTTTATTTTTTGATGATGCAACATAAGTATGCCTAAACTAATCTGGTAATTAAGGAAAGTAATTAAGGTTTGATTTCTCGATCATATATTCCTGGATGATCACAAAATTGACTGGGATGATCAGTTCACAAACCTTAGTTATCCTGGATGAACAAACATTGGCCTATTTCTATTCAAGGTGATGCTCTAAATGAATTACATGGATTTGAAGTAATCATCTTGGACGATTGTGAGATTGGCCTAGACGAACAAGTTATTTTTCCATCATCCAAACATATATTTAGTGTGATTGAATATTCAATGATTTGTACTAATCATACAGAATGATATCCTATCAGCCTAGATGATATAAATAAAAACCTTTTAATCATCCCAAATCATCCTAGCTGATTGAGCTTAATATGCACTGATCAAACAGGATAATATTTATATCATCCTGGACGATAAAGTCAGTTTGTTGTAATTAATAGTTATTTTGAAGCTCTTCTATTTAAGACCACTTGTTTCTTTTAAGAGTGTATTTTTTGCTACTATCTTGACTTTAGAGAGCCTAGAGGAGAGGGAGAGAAAGGGAGAGAGAGAATCTTATGAGGGGGAGTTTATGAGAGGTTTCATAATGGTTGCTCCAAACAATGATCCAAGTCATCTTCTCCGATCGTCATCCCTTGTCCTTAGAAGTTTGACAGAAGTCCACGTTAGCAATCGATCAAGGTTCTCTGCCTGCTTCAGAAGGAAGCAAAAAGAGTCAGGTTCTTTGCCTCACTGATGTTGGTGGAAAGGAAGTTTTGTAAATGGTTCTCCGCCTTGCTGTAGGAGCAAAAGGGGACTCATTGGGTTTAGTGCAATACTCGGAGGGTGCCTCCAGGGAGTGGACATAGGTCGAGTTGACCAAACTACTATAAATTTTTATGTTTTTTATTACTGATTTTTCTGCATTTTATTTCCTCACTTTTAAATTTCTTTGTGGAGAATTTTGGTTTGGTTAGATTTTGTGTTTTTGATTGAAAGATTTTTTAAAATAACTATTCACCCCCTCTTGGTTAGCTTTGGGCTTCTTTATAAGGGATTAGCATCCCTAACAAACTTTCAACAGTGTCATTGGTTACAAGATTTCAAAGATTGAATTTCTGAGAAGTGTTAAGGATGTAATAACTTCTGAAGTCCAACAACACTCAAGTGGAAGGTGAGGAGGGTCTCCTCCTATAAAAAGAAGAGTTCAATTCTAGAAATCGGGTCCAAGGCGACCAATTATTATAATAAATCATCGTAGGGAGCTAAAGAAGTTCTGATATCATGATCATTATGTAGCATCAATTCACGTGCATAGTCGAAAAACTCTAATTAGAGCTCTAAGGTACAAAGCATTAACTCATCGAGGGTATAATCACATATCTCCCCTATCTTCACATTAGTCTAAAAATCTTCCTGTAAGAGCTTTTGTTCACTATTTAAGTCAACATCCATCAATGGTTGATCGACCCCACTCATGAGGTGCAAATTATCTTCTCAGTTTGATTGGATGAAATTAAAGTTTGCAAATCAATTAACCTCAATATATGATATGGAGAGGGTTTTTTGGCCTACGATGGTTCCCACTCCAATTGAATTAATGGCTAATAGGAATTATGCCATGTATGAAAGATCAAGGAAAGGAAAGTTTGTGAAAGAATTATCCTCCGCTAGAGAATATACTCTGAATGATCATCATAATATGGAAGGGAAGTCAATTGAGGAGATGGTGTATCATCTATAAGAAAGAATCCATGAGATCAACAAGCAAGAAGTTTTAAAAGATGTGGAAATGAAGGAAGAGATGTCCAACAGTGTCAACATGGTTGGTAGTCATTCATCTATACAAAGAGAAAGAAAAAGGTATGGACCAATCAGGAAGTGGTAATAATGACGATGATGAGGTTGATACAGGTGATTCAACTCACCATCTGCTAGAACAATTTCATGAGAAAGATAGAAAAATACTCAAAATAGAGAAGAAGCCAAATAAATAATGGTTATGATCTCCATCATATAAGGTAATGTGCCACTAATTATGGATAATTAAGTTTGATTTTCCCCTGATGAATCAATACACTTAAATATTAAGAATAAGGGAATCAGGATTGAAGAACCAGATAAACCATTAAAAAAACATGTGACGATTAAACGACCATCATTATAGTCTATGGATATCAAATAAATGGTGGATAAATAAGTTAGAGAGGTGTTAACAAAATCTTTGGGTATTTTATCTGTTCTAAGGGGTTGATCATATCCGGAAGAATACAATTTTGTCTTATATCAAAAGGATTTGCATCACCTACTTTCAAAAATTTTGACGTATAGGTTATCTTAAGCAACACCTTGCTCATTTTAAAGCTAGTTACTGCAATATTGGAAGCAATGATGCATTGTTATTCAAGCAGTTTGTTAATTGTTTATTTCGTATTGCATTTGATTAGTATGACGAACTACCCAATGGGTTGGTCCTTATCTTTAATTACCTATAAGTTATGTTTGCTAATAAATTTTCCAGTGGAAAGTTTCACATCACTGTCAATGATCTCGTAGTTTAGAACTAGAAGCTAGGTGAAAGTGTGGTAGACTATATCCTAGGTTGGAGGAACCTCAACATGAGATGCAAGCCATTATTATAAAAATAGCATGCGATAGAGACCCTTCTAAAATAAATTGCCTTTCTACTGAAAGGTTTTATAATTAAAACTTTCAAGAAGCTACTTAAGTAAAGCATCTAATCTCTAGGAGGGAAACTTCTTAGCTATCACAAAGATCCAGCTTCTTTATAAAAGAAGAAGTTAAAATCTCATAAAGTGTTAGAGAAGAAATTTAGGACAGTATTTGCTATTGATTGGGGAAAATAGTCGATGTAGATTTTGGAGAAAAATCCAAGTCAAGCTCTTTAGTATTAGATGAACATTAGTCCTTAATGTGACCAGCAATCTAAACCTTGACCATATCTAACTTCAGATCAGCAAAAGAAAAAGTTAAACTACTTTAGGAATAAAGTATATCAGTTTAAACAAGAGGCCATCTAGAAATTGTTCAAGATGTTGAGTCCAATAATTAGGTTATTAGGCCTAAGTAAATGTCCCACGGCTACCAAGAGGGGGTGAATTGGTAGTTTTAAAAAAATTTTAAACCCTCTTTAAAGATTAAGTTGAACCGAAATAAAATTTTCTTTTAAAGTTTGTAGAAAAATATTTTTCAACCACAGTGTTGTTAAAACTGAAATTTAAAGTGCGGAAATGTAAAAACAATAAAGTAAATGACACCAGATTTATAGTGGTTCGGTCTATAACCAGACCTACATCCACTCCTCAGAGGCACCCTCTGAGTATTGCACTAAAACCAATAGTGACTCTCCTTTAGCACCCACAGCAAGGCGGAGAAGCCTTTACAACACACTCTTTTCACCACTACCCGGTGCGGTAGAGAACCGTTGTCCTTTTACACAATCCACAGTGCTGGCAGAGAACCTTCATCCTTTTACACTCTCCTAGTGTGGGCAGAGAACCATACGGCTGTTCACACTCTCCAAGTGTTGGCAGAGAACCTTTCGCTGTTCACACTCTCCAAGTGTAGGCAGAGAACCCTTCGGCTCTTCACACTCTCCAAGTGTCGGCAGAGAACCGGATCTCCTTGACTGATCTTCTCACAAGAATCTAGAAGGAAGAAGCAAAAGAGTGAAGAAATCCAATTTCACAAGTAGAGACTCTTACCTTTGTAATCCAAGTGAAGCCTTCTCGCTCCAGTGGTAGGAATCCTCCTTTGAATGCTCTCTTCCACTCTCTCCTTGACTATTCTCTCAAGAGGCACGAAGATCAAATGAAAAAAAGATTGGGTGGCAGTCTAATTTGGACTATTTATATAAAAGACAAGAAAAACCGCCCAAAAACTGCAAGTTTCCAATTCTGTACGCAGTGGATCGTCCTGTACGATCTTGGATCGTCCTGGACGATTTTACTTAAACGATCTGAAACGACCAATTTGTATATGTGTACGAAATGACTTCGTACAGATGATCGTCCTGTACGAACTAGGTTCGTCCAGTACGAACGGTTATTACAAGGTCGGTTCTAGAAACTGTTGAAAACTGTTCTAAGTCGGTTAATCGTTTGGATGAAAATATGTTCGTCCGGACGAAAATTTTCCAGAGACCCGATCGTCCTGGACGATTATTTATTTCGTATGGACTAAAATATTTCAGAGGACCAATCGCCACTGACGATAATTTATTTTCGTATGGACGAAAATTTTCCAGAGACCTGATCGTCCGGTACGATATTTAATTTCGTCTGGACGAAAATTTTCCAGAGGACCGGTCGCCTCGTACGATAATAAAATTTGTCTGGACAAAAATTTTACAGAGAACCAATCGTCTGGGACGATAATTAATTTCGTCCTGGACGAATAGGACTTAGAAAAATTTTTTCGAGCAAGTTCCTATTCGTTCCATGTGCTCTATAGGAGATAACTGACGGATCGTCTAGTACGATAAATATCATCCCGTACGATCAGTATAAAATTTTATGATCTCCTTATGTGTGTGAGTAAGTTTTTTATTCCCTCAATTACAATCACTCCCTTTCAAAATTAAATCAAAGAAAATGCAAACTTCAAATAAACAAAATATCTCATGTTGAATTTGATTTGAAGTTATCGTAGTCTGGAGTCTGATTTTCCTGAAATGTTAGTACACACAAGAGCAAATGCAAATCTTCTAAAATTGTTAGGAGATAACTATACATTTGAACAATAATGTTTGGAATCATCAAAACTACATATGTTGCAAAAATATAAATCATTCAAATAGCAACTATTCTAACAATCTCCCCTTTTTGATGATGGCAAAACAATTATTGTTTGTATGGTTTAAAGTTAAACAAATCTCCTATCTCCTAAACTCCCCCTGAATTAATGAGTACATTAAAATAAGGAGGCATAAAGAACAATATTTTTGTTTTTCAAAAATTTTAACACAAACAACTACAAAGTCAAAAACTTGCAAACAGAACAGAACAATCAAAACAGAAAACACAATAATTTCTTCCCCTTTTTGACAGCAACAAAAAGTGAAGAAAAAATAGACAAGAAATGTAAGTAATTATATGAAATTCATTTTTAAAATTTAATCTAAATTGTGATTGACATAGGGTATGCAATTTTAAACTAAAGATATTAGGTCAATCATAGAAATTCATAAAATTTAAGAAATGATATAACATTGTAAGTAAGAAGAATTTATCAAAGACATGATTCAATTTAGACATTTGACTATAGAAAATCATTACAAGAGAGATATATAAAAATTCTATATTTCAAAGTTCAATAGAATATAAATGAACATAAGATCAATTTGAATTAAGAGATTTAACGAATTTGGAAAGAAGAGAATTACCACATGCGGCGCTTTGCGCATCTTTTTCAAAATTTTGGGGCACATTTTTGTGCATTTTTTCTTGTTTGGGCTTATTTTGTGCCTCTTTTTCACTTTGCAAATCTTTGCGAATTCCTTTTGATTTTTGTACATTTGTACAATGTTCAAGAGTAATTGAGACCAATTCTTTTCAAAACCTATAATCTAAAATTTCAAATATTTCTAAGTGCATAAATATCACTTGAGCATAGAAATACAAAATAAGAAAACATCTAAATTGTAATAGTAATATTAACTTTTATGTAGTCTAAATGAATAGACATGAATTTAAAATTTCTAATTACAACAAGTTATAAATAACTTATAAATTCAGAAAGTCTAGATTTTCTAATATAGATAATCTCAAATTACAATCGAATTTAAGCACTATGTAGATTAAATAATACTAATGAAATTCATAAACATTAACCACATTTCAAAACAAATCAAATAAAAAAAAAACATAATAACTTTCATTGATATTAAAGAAACGGATTACATAATAAAAAAAGAAAAAAAACTTTGAACTTACAAAGAAAAACCAACATAAACACAAACACTTAACAATTAAACAGACACAATAAAAACATAAAAAACAAATACAACAGACACACATAAAATCATTTCTACTGTTCTGGAGGAGGAGGAGGAATGCCGCCAAAAAGGTTGAAGTAGGAGGCCATCAACATTACATTGGTATTAATTTCATGAACATCATTTCTAATATTACCAATGTCTTGTTGCTGCTGCGTAAGTTGAGCATCAAATTGATCAAACCTTTGATCAATGTGAGTCTCTAATCTATCAAATCTTTCAATCAGATTCTGATAATCTGATTGAGGAGCAGAAGCTTGCACTCCTTCTTCTTCTTCCTCTTCTGAAGCACTGTCATGTGCTTTTCCTTTTTCCTCCTTGAAGAGCAATCTCAATGATGCATCATTATAGTAAACTGGCTCTACGTATTCTTCATCAGGATGCACTATGTTGTATTTCTTTTCCAAAATATAAGTGATTAAGTGTCCTAATGAAATGTTCTTCTTCCTCTTCTGATCTGCATGTCCTATTTCTTAAAGCCCATAGATATGGTCTATGATAAATTGGTCTTCGTCTATAGGATGTCCTTCCATGATTAAAAAAGGTAGAGAAGAAAGGAGAGGAGTAATGTTAATCCTATCACCAGCTTTAGGAATGATTGAGGATCTAAGGATATGCTGGATGATTCGGGCATTTTTGGTCATTCCAGAAACTCTAGCAACATGATAGGTTAGGCCAATTTCCCTAATCACCCTATTGACTTCATACCATTCAAATTTCTTTTCACTCATTAGGGTATTGGCTCTATATCCCTCAGTTCTTAGGTTTAAAAATGCACCAAGGTCGTGCTTGGTGATCTCAACTTTTTTCTTAAAAACAAAAGAACTAATGGTGGAGTGGTCAGAATTAAAACTCATGTTCGCTAGAAAGTAGTGGTAGGTTTGCTTGTTGTAGAAGTGGACAAGAGAAAGAATGAAATGAAATTGGGTTGAGGCGAAGAGGTGCATTACCCGAAATTTCAACTCAGTTTGAATAAGAATGCGAGAGGGAGTAATTTTGGCGGATGCAAAATGAGGAAAAGATTCCTCATTCGCCTTAGAGAGAAAGTTGTCTGGGGCATTCCTATTTGGTTTCTTCACCAACACCTTTTGTCTCTTGCTTGAGGATGCCATTGTTGATTTGAAGTAGAAAGGGATTGAAAATGAAGTTTGGAAGTGTGATTGTTAAGTTAGAAAGTCTTCATATTTAAAGAAAAATGATACATTCGTCCTGGACGAAAATATTCGTCCTGGACAAAAAATCATCGTTCGCCTGGACGAAATAATTTCGTACAGACGATCCAATTCGTCCAAAATGTAACGGCTTTTCGTAATCAACACAACTTACGATGCGTCCCTTCGTACAGGCTTTTTGACTTGACCGATCGTACAGACGAAAAATTTTCGTACAGACGATCAAAAAGTAAATCGTTTTAATGTCTTATGAAAACCGTCCCCTACAATGAATCGACACATGTTCGTCTGGACGAACGAAAACTTCGTACAGACGAAGTTCATATTAAAAACTGTTTTATCCACTCAACCGCTACATTCAATCGTCCCGACGTTTGAGAGAAAAAAATATTCGTCCTGGACGATCATCAGATCGTACAGACGATCTAATTAAAAACTGCTCTCAAAACGGTTAAAATTCGCGCAAACTGTTCCTTCACACATCGTCCCGTACGAAACCATTTTCGTCCCGGACGATTTCCTCCAAAATTTTTAATTTTGAATTTTTTTTTAAAATAAGAAAAACAAACTAAACATTAAAAAAAAACACAGAAAACATAAAACAAAAACATTAACCCAAAAACAATTCATTCAAAACACACAAAATTTCACAAAATCAAAAAACAAAACACAACAAATATCAATGTTGCAAAGACATTTTGTTTAAGCATTCAAATCAATAACACCAAGCCTTGTTCTTAAAGTACTGAAGGTATCAAAGGCTAAAGGTTTTGTAAAAATGTCTGCAAGTTGATTTTCAGTTAAAACATGTATGAGTTCAATTTCTCCTTTGGATACATGATCCTTTATGAAATGATGCCTTATATCAATGTGTTTGGTTCTAGAATGTTGAATAGGATTTTTGGAAATGCAAATAGCACTAGTATTGTCACAATAATTTGGAATAGTGCCTATAGTTAATCCTAAATCAATCAACTGTTGTTTTAACCAAAGTACTTGTGCCACACAACTTCCTAATGCAATGTATTCTGCTTCTGCAGTAGATAGTGCCACTGAATTTTGTTTTCTACTAGACCATGAAACTAATGAATTTCCAATGAATTGACATGTTCCAGAAGTGCTTTTCCTATCCACTCTATAGCCTGCAAAGTCAGAATCTGAGTAACCAATAATTTCAAATGAAGAGCTAAACTTAGGATACCAAATCCCTAAGTTTTGAGTTCCTAGTAGATATCTTAAAATCCTTTTCACTGCTGTCAAATGTGATTCTTTTGGATCTGATTGAAATCTAGCACATAAGCAAACACTGAACATAATATCTGGTCGGCTAGCAGTCAAGTAAAGTAAAGATCCAATTATCCCTCTAAATTTCTTTTGATCAACAGATTTTCCCTTAAGGTCCTTATCCAACTGAACTGAAGAACTCATTGGTGTACTAACAGGTTTAGCATTGTCAATTTCATATTTTTTGAGGATGTCCTTAATATATTTAGTTTGACTAAGAAAAGTACCTTCCTCAAGTTGCTTAATGCTAAATCCTAGAAAGTAATTTAAATCTCCCATTAGACTCATTTCAAATTCACTACTCATTGTTTTAGAAAAATCATCACAAAGATGTTTATTTGAAGATCCAAAGATGATGTCATCCACATAAATTTGAACAATAAGTATATCCTTTCCAATTTTCCTCAAAAAGAGAGTTGTATCCACACTTCCTGTTTCAAAAGATCTTTCAAGTAGGAAGGTGCTCAACCTCTCATACCAAGCCCTAGGTGCCTGTTTCAATCCATATAATGCCTTTTTTAATTTGAAAACATGATTTGGAAATTTAGAATTTTCAAAACCTGGAGGTTGTTCTACAAAAACATCTTCCTCAATTACCCCATTTAAAAAGGCACTTTTGACATCCATTTGAAACAATTTAAAACCTTTAAAACAGGCAAAGGCTAGTAAAACCCTAATTGCTTCAAGTCTAGCTACAGGGGCAAAAGTTTCCTCAAAATCAATTCCTTCAATTTGATTATACCCCTTAGCTACTAATCTAGCCTTATTTCTAATGACTACTCCTGAGTAATTCATTTTATTTTTGAACACCCACTTGGTTCCAACAACACTTTGATCTTTTGGCCTTGTAGTTAGTTCCCAAACTTTATTTCTTACAAATTGATTTAACTCTTCTTGCATGACCAATATCCAAAATTCATCTGAAAGTGCTTGATCAATGTTAGTGGGTTCAATAGTTGTAATTAAGGCTGAATGATTGCCTTCCTTGTTTAATCCAAGCCTAGTTCTAACACCCTCACTTGGTTCACCTATAATCAATTCCTTTGGGTGGTTTTTAGAAAATCTCAAATCTCTAGGCAAAGGGTCTTCTCTTTCTAAATTTTCTTCAACATTTTCTTCCAAATTTAATCTATCAATCTTTTGGGAGTTTTCTTCAATTTCTTCTTCAACAACATTTGGCTCTTCCATGTTTCCATTTTCATCAAATACAACATGTGTGATTTCTTCAATGACTAAAGTTCTTTTGTTGAATACTCTATAAGATTTTCCAACACTTGAATATCCAACAAAAATTCTTTCATCTGATTTTGGATCAAATTTTCCTAAGGAAGATTTTCTATTATTATGTATGAACACCTTGCAACCAAATACATGCAAATAAGACAAATTTGGTGTTCTTCCTTTTAGTAACTCATAGGGTGTTTTATTCAAATTTGATCTCACATTCACCCTATTCAGAACATAGCATGCAGTGCTAACCGCCTCAGCCCAAAAATATCTAGGAAGCGAGTATTCTGCTAACATTGCTCGGGCGGCTTCTATTAATGTTCTGTTCTTTCTTTCAACTACTCCATTTTGTTAAGGAGTTCTAGGTGCAGAAAAATTGTGATCAATCCCTTTTTCTTTACATAAATCTTCAAATCTTTCATTTTCAAATTCTCCTCCATAATCACTTTGTATAGAAATTATTTCACATCCTAGTTTTCTTTGTATCCAAGTTGAAAAATTTTTGAATTCCTCAAATGAATCACTCTTATGAAAAAGAAATTTAACCCAGGTGAATCTTGAAAAATCATCTACTATAACAATACCATATACCTTTCCTCCTAGACTTACAGTGCTTACAGGTCCAAAAAGATCCATGTGTAGAATTTCTAAAGGTTTACTGGTCCTAAGATCTTTATTGGACTTAAAAGAGGACTTTACTTGTTTTCCTAATTGACATGCATCACATAGATGGTCCTTAGTAAATTCTAGTTTAGGTATTCCTCTCACCAAATTCTTTTGGGTAATTCTTCTAAGATTTTTCATACTAGAATGACAAAGTCTCCTATGCCAAAGCCATGATTCATCAGAAACAGTTTTCAAATAAAAAGCAGTAGGAGAATGAATACAATTTAAGTCTAGCATATAGACATTGTTTACCCTTTTTTCATTTAAAATAATTTTCCCATTTAGGCTAATTATGCAGCTAGTAGGTAAAAATTTTACATTATAGCCCTTATCACATAACTGACTTATGCTAAGCAAATTATGTTTTAAGCCTTCAACTAATAACATATTGTCTATGAAAAAGTTTTTTTCAAATTTCCAATCATACCTGATCCAACCACTTTATTTGTGGTATTATCTCCAAGTGTAACCTTGCCTCCACTCCTGGCTTCCAGCGTTATGAATTGAGCAGTATCTCCAGTCATGTGATTTGAACATCCGCTGTCCAGGTACCATATACTCTCACGAGGTCTTGTGTGAGAGTATTCCTCTTCTTGATCTGATTGTTCAACATTATCTGCCATCAAGCAAAGGTTGGTGACTACTTCTTCTTTTTCAGTCTCAGATGAGTCTGAAGCTGAGTCCGCCCAAAAAGCCTTTTGAAACTTCTTCTTGCCCTTCTTTACCATTGGTTTCTCCTCGACCTTCTCCTTGCTAGGAGTGGCTTTGAGTTTTGGACAATCAGTCTTTATATGACCTGATTTCCTGCATTCATAACAAATCACTTCATTAGAAACCTTGTCATTTCTGTTATACTTACCTCTATTCCATTACTGGCGTCTCTTCTGCTTCCTCTTTAAAAAGCTTCTGAATTGTCTAGTCATCAGTGCAATATCGTCTTCATCCTCAGGTTGTGAGTGTTCACTTTCGAACTCTTCCACATTTAGTGCAATATTCTTGTCCTTTCTTGGTTCACCTGCATCAATCTTTCTTTGACTTACTCCTTGCTCGTAAGCAATGAGTAAACCAAGAAGATTGTCAATGGAATAAATGTTCAGATCTTTAGACTCTGTAATTGCAGTAATTTTAGCATCGTATGCAGTAGGTAAACAACGAAGAATCTTATTGACCATTTCAGTATTAGTTAATTCCCTACCAAGTGCATGCAAAGAGGTGACAATTTGAGTGAATCTTGTGTACATGTCAGATATAGATTCATTAGGTTTCATGCAAAATAATTCGTAGTCATGTAACAAGATATTGAGTCTTGATTGCTTAACCTCATTTGTCCCTTCATAAGTTATACAAAGTCTATCCCATATGTCCTTTCCGCTTTTACAAGTGGAAACTCGCATGTAGTCTTCAGATTTTAAAGCACAAAAGAAACTATTTAAACATTTCGCATTTAATTATAATAAGTCACGTTCTTTAATAGTCCAATCTGCATTGGGTGTTTCTACCCTAATTTCATCAACTAATCTAGTTGGTTTTGAGTAACCTTCCTAAACTAGCATCCACATGCGATAATCAAGTGACTGTAAGAAAGTAGACATGCGTGTTTTCCAAAAATTAAAAGGAATATTGTCAAACAGTGGAGGTCTAGTGATAGAGTAACCCTCAGGTGTGTTTCGGTTTCCAAATGTAGCCATCTACGTTAATCAAAAAGTAGTTCAAACTTATGATTTTGAAACTATGCTCTGATACCACTTGTTGAGTCCAGTAATTAGGTTGTTAAGCCTAAGTAAATGTCCCACGGCTACCAAGAGGGGGGTGAATTGGTAGTTTTAAAAAAATTTTAAACCCTCTTTAAAGATTAAGTTGAACCAAAATAAAATTTTCTTTTAAAGTTTGTAGAAAAATATTTTTTAACCACAGTGTTGTTAAAACTGAAATTTAAAGTGCCGAAACGTAAAAATAATAAAGTAAATGACACCAGATTTATAGTGGTTCGGTCTATAACCAGACCTACATCCACTCCTCAGAGGCACCCTCTGAGTATTGCACTAAAACCAATAGTGACTCTCCTTTAGCACCCACAGCAAGGCGGAGAAGCCTTTACAACACACTCTTTTCACCACTACCCGGTGCGGCAGAGAACCGTCGTCCTTTTACACAATCCACAGTGCTGGCTGAGAACCGTCATCCTTTTACACTCTCCTAGTGTGGTCAGAGAACCCTACGGCTGTTCACACTCTCCAAGTGTTGGCAGAGAACCTTTCCGCTGTTCACACTCTCCAAGTGTAGCAGAGAACCCTTCGGCTGTTCACACTCTCCAAGTGTCGGCAGAGAACCGGATCTCCTTGACTGATCTTCTCACAAGAATCTAGAAGGAAGAAGGAAAAGAGTGAAGAAATCCAATTTCACAAGTAGAGACTCTTACCTTTGTAATCCAAGTGAAGCCTTCTCGCTCCAGTGGTAGGAATCCTCCTTTGAATGCTCTCTTCCACTCTCTCCTTGGCTATTCTCTCAAGAGGAACGAAGATCAAATGACAAAAAGATTAGGTGGCAGTCTAATTTGGACTATTTATATAAAAGACAAGAAAAACCGCCCAAAAACTGCAAGTTTCCAATTATGTACGCAGTGGATCATCCTATACGATCTTGGATCGTCCTGGACAATTTTACTTAAACGATCTGAAACGACCAATTTGTATATGTGTACGAAATGACTTCGTACAGATGATCGTCCTGTACGAACTAGGTTCATCCAGTACGAACGGTTATTACAAGGTCGGTTCTAGAAACTACTGAAAACTGTTCTAAGTCGGTTAATCGTTTGGACGAAAATATGTTCGTCTAGACAAAAATTTTCCAGAGAACCGATTGTCCTGGATGATTATTTATTTCGTCTGGACGAAAATATTTCAGAGGACCAATCGCCACGGACGATAATTTATTTTCGTATGGACGAAAATTTTCCAGAGACCTGATCGTCCGGTACGATATTTAATTTCGTCTGGACGAAAATTTTCCAGAGGACCGGTCGCCTCGTACGATAATAAAATTCGTCTGGACGAAAATTTTATAGAGAACCAATCGTCCGGGACGATAATTAATTTCGTCCTGGACGAATAGGACTTAGAAAAATTTTTTCGAGCAAGTTCCTATTCGTTCCATGTGCTCTATAGGAGATAACTGACGGATCGTCCAGTACGATAAATATCGTCCCGTACGATCAGTATAAAATTTTATGATCTCCTTATGTGTGTGAGTAAGTTTTTTATTCACTCAATTACAATCACTCCCTTTCAAAATTAAATCAAAGAAAATGCAAACTTCAAATAAACAAAATATCTCATGTTGAATTTGATTTGAAGTTATCGTAGTCTGGAGTCTGATTTTCCTGAAATGTTAGTACACACAAGAGCAAATGCAAATCTTCTAAAATTTGTTAGGAGATAACTATACATTTGAACAATAATGTTTGGAATCATCAAAACTACATAAGTTGCAAAAATATAAATCATTCAAATAGCAACTATTCTAACACAAGAGTCTCATTAGAAAGGTAGGACTTAAACTTCCCTGGTACCAAGAAACCAAAAGAAGTGAGTAAAACAGAGCAACCCAATTATTATTTGTATCATTATATGTTAGGTAATGAGTTGGAAGATTGTATAACTTCAAAGAGTGGATGAAAAAAAAAACTATAAAGATGGGATAGTTGTGATACCTAAAGAATAATTAGTGGATTCGAGTCAGAAATCTGCTAAATGTATATTTGGTGAACCTTCTACAACTTATCTTATTATAAAAACTTTATTGGTGGGTGTAGCTCTATCCAATTATTTTAAAATAACCATAAAAAATTTATATCATTCAAATTTCCAGGATCTCCTGAGAGTTTAAAATCCCTTCCAGGTTGATCTAGTAGTTTGTAAGGAAAAGAAGAATAATGTTTCAACAAAAGAGCCTAATGAACTACGAGTTGATTAAGCTCCTACAGCTTTAAGAGAGGAATTTATGATATGATAAATTTTTTTTTTTTTTTGCAAATGGTGAACATATTTCTCTTAAACCAATAACTCTACTTCTATAATTTTGTCCCTCTTTTGACTTAGAAAGTAATGAAAAAGAATTCTGCGTATATTATGTTTATTTCTGCTAACAATTATCCGGATCAAAGTATAAACAATGCCAAAAATAATTCTCAAGGAATACTATAAATGATGTATACAAATAATTTAAATACTATTATAAAAGTGATTTATTTATTACTAATGTATAAGGTGATCCTATCAATATAGAATTAAAAGCATCTGATTTTTATGGTCCACCATAAGACAAGAAGAAGAGGATGGAAGATCAATAATCAAAACTCAATAAAGACCCTTCCTTTAAAGAAGTAGTGAAAGCTAACCTTCATAGTGGTAAAGTCTTACCTCCATGAGTTATAACTAGTGATAATTGGGAACAGTTGTAAATAATCTAGAAGTTTTCAACAAACATCAATAAGTTCAACAATTAGATGTAGAGAATATAGAGATTCCAAAGGTGGATTATAATTTTTTAACACCCTTTATAAAAATTTCTTTTAAAACTAAGAATTTATGATGATCTAATTCTCTTACAAGAAATGAGGGATGCGTTAGTCAAATATTTACTTAATCTAGAGATATGTATGAATCAGCTAGTGTCAACACAGTCAGAAAAAGAAACCCTATTTTTCAAGGAAGTTCTAGGTGTCACATTTTCTTATGAAGATTTGTTGTTGGGTACAACAGATCATAATCATGTGATTCATGTTCCAAATCTATGTTTATGGATTAGAACTTTTGATGATAGCAAACATTCATGATTTCATATGACTGCTTTGCCTACTAACTTTTTCAGGTCCACAAGATTGAATGCAACTCAAAGCCAGCTCAAGATCGGGTAGATTTAGGTTTAGTCAAGTCTATATTTTTTCTTTATTGAGTCAATTGTAAAAGTGGTTCCTAATGCTAAATAACCTTGCACACACACACTTTAGGGGTTTTCTGAGTTTTCTATTTTGAGTACATCGGCCAGGATGATTCAACTAAAAATACAAACCCTAATTAGAGCATCTTGGTTAA
Source organism: Dendrobium huoshanense (assembly GCA_016618105.1). Taxonomy (NCBI): domain Eukaryota; kingdom Viridiplantae; phylum Streptophyta; class Magnoliopsida; order Asparagales; family Orchidaceae; genus Dendrobium; species Dendrobium huoshanense. Next base: position 45,504,351 of record CM028352.1, on the reverse strand, counting down.
GTAGCTATCATTAAGCAAATTATCCTGGATGATACATGTATCGGCCAGGACGATAGGCTCAAATCTGAAAGAATCAGCCGCCATGATCAATTTTGGTATTCTTTATTTTAAATTATCAGCTCGGATAATCTCCATATCGTCCTGGATGATACAACACAATTATGCCTAAATTAATCTAGGAACTATAGAAAGCAAATAAGGCTGATTGATACGATCACATCAACCGGGATGATCATAAAATAGGCCGGGACGATGTCCTGTATGATTGATATCGGCCATACTTTATTCAGGGTGATGTTCAGGATGATTGTACTCATATTTGAACTAATCGGCCATGATGATATTGCATCGGCCTACACGATGTAACCAATTTTCTTCTAATCATCCTGAATCGTCACAGCTTGTTGAGCTTATTTTTTACTTATCAGCTAAGATGATATTTCTATCATCCTAGACGATAAAGTTGGATCTTTAAATTCTATTTAAAGGATCCAAATTTTCTCATGCTTAAGACCTTTAATGCTGTTGTCTTGACCTAAGAGAGCCTTAGGAGAGGGGGAGAGAGAGAGAGAGAGAGAGAGAGAGAGAGAGAGAGAGAGAGAGAGAGAGAGAGAGAGAGAGAGAGAGAGAGAGAGAGAGAGAGAGAGAGAGAGAGAGAGAGAGGAAATTATGAGGGGGAGTTTGTGAGAGGGTTCACAAAGGTTGCTCCAAGCAAGGTTCCAAGTCATTGTCTCCATTCTTTGTCCTTGGGAGGTTCCTGGGAGGTCTACTTTAGCAAAGGTCTGGGTTCTCTGCCCGCTTCAGGAGGAAGCAAAAGGAGTCGGTTCTTTATCGCACCGGGGTTGGTGAAAAGGAGTCTGTGTAAAGGCTTCTCTGCCTAGCTATGGTAGCGAAAGGAGTGACACTTAGTTAGTGCAATACTCGGAGGGTGCCTCCGAGGAGTGGACGTAGGTCAAGGATTGACCGAACAACTATAAATCCGTTGTGATCTTTCTTTGTTTTGCTTACGCATTTATTTATTTTTGGCACTTTGATTTCTGTAATGATTTGGTTTTAAGTTTTGTTGTGCTTTGCTTAAAGAATTTTTTTTTTAAATACCATTTCACCCCCCCCCCCCCTCTTGGTTAACCTCAGGCTAGTTCTTAAGGGCTTAACATCCCTAACGAACTTTCAAGTGGTATCAGAGTGGAATTCATTAAATTTAAGTTTGAAAACTTTTGAATTTTGATCCATGGCTAACAACAAAAATCATAATACTGCGGAATGATATTCTATTACCCGACCACCTTTTTTTTATAATATCCCTTTTGATTTTTGGAAAACTTGCATGTCTACATTTTTACAATCAAATGATTATCGCATGTGGATGCTTGTTAAGGATGGTTATACACCTCAACTAGAAAATTGAATGGCATTACTATTCCACTTCCTTTTACTGAATGGACTCTAGATGATAGGAATTTAGCACAATTAAATTCAAAATGTTTGAATTATTTTTTCTTTGCTTTGAAATCAGAAGATTACATGTGTGTTTTCACTTGCACTACTCGTAAAGAAATTTGAGATAAATTGTGTATCACCTATGAAGGTACTAATGAAGTCAAGCAATCTCGTTTGAATATTCTCTTGCATGATTATGAATTTTTTTATATGAAATCTCATGAATTAATTTCTGATATGTATACGAGATTTACTCAGATTGTTCTTTGCATGCCTTAGGAAGAGAACTTACTAACTATGAAAAAGTAAACAATATTTTAAGATGTTTGCCTTGCTCTTTTGATGAAAACATTACTGTAATATTTGAATCAAAAGATTTAAATACATATTCGATTGATAACTTACTTGGTTCACTCAATTCTTATGAGTAAAGGGTGAACCAAAGAAATCTTGATGTAGGTGAAAGGAACAAGGAGAAAATGGTGGTACTTAAGGCAAATGATTCGAAAACTGATTCTTCCGAGTCTGAAAGCGATGATATTGCTTTAATCACAAGGCAATTTAAGAGCTTTCTAAGGAAGAAGCACAAGAATCATCAAAAGTGGAATAAAGGTAAGGGTAGCAAAAATTTTAAGAATTATAATGAAATAATTTCCTTTGAATGCAGGAAGTCTGGGCATGCTTAAGCTGATTGTCCTATGCTTAAAGCTCACCCAAGTAAGGAGAAGGGTGAGGAAAAACCAAACCTTAAAAAGGACGAGAAAGAAGCGATTCCAAAAGGTGTTCTAGGCAGATTTTGCATCAGATTCCTCTGAAACGGAACCTGAGGAGGAGACAACAAACTTGTGTTTAATGGCAGACAATAATCTTTGTCAAAGTGACCAAGAAGAGGAATGTGAACTAACCTATAAGCAACTCCTTGAAGTTTCTAAAAAAATACATGCATCATATAGGAAACTTAAGAAAACGCATGGTAGACTGAAACAGGAATTTTTTAATTTACAAAAAGAGCATGAAATTGTTTTTAAATATCATTCAATAATTGATTCAAACCACATTGCTTTACTTGATGAGTTTGATGCATTAAACAAAAAGTATGTTGAGTTATCTGACTCTCATGATTCTTTAAAATTGTCCCATTCTAAGTTAGAAAAAGAATATAAAAAATTAGAAAATTTAAAAACCTTTGAAAATAAAAAATCTTCATTTCATGCATCGCATAAAAAGCATCGCCATAGGAGTAGATTAGTGCATCCTTTTCCAGGAATTAGATATTTTTCTTGTGGCATGCTAGGACACATAGTACACACTTGCACCATTCACCATAGCCCACATTGGGTCTGGAGACCCAAGTTACATGATCCATAGCATGCATTGCATTTTACATGATCCACAACATGAAGGAACCCAAACATGTTTGGGTTCCTAAATCTGATATTTGATAATTTTGCAGGCAAGCTCTCATAAAAGGCCTTGTGAGAGCATGTGTTACCTGGACAGTGGATGCTCTCGACATATGACTGGTGATGCAAATCAATTCATAGTGTTGGAAACCAGGACAGGAGGCAAGGTGACTCTTGGATATAGCACCACTAGGAAGGTGGTAGGAGTAGGTATAATTAGTAATTCTAAGAATATTCTGATTGAAAATGTTTTTCTTGTAAATGGACTGAAACACAACTTGTTCAACATCAATCAGCTTTATGATAAGGGCTTCATCATAAAATTTTTGGCAAATTCTTGCATTATGATCTTAAATAATAACACTATTTGCAGGGAATGCGGATCAACAATGTTTTCATGCTTGATTTAAATAACATAGAATGTGCTGCTTCATTTTGTTTAAAAACTACTATTGATGATTTATGGTTGAGGCACAGGAGATTATGTCATGCTAGTATAAAAACCCTTAGGAAAGTGACCCAAAAAGACCTAGTCTGAGGTGTCCCCAAAGCTTAAGTTTCAAAAGACCACTTTTGTGATGCTTGCCAATTAGGAAAGCAAATCCACTACACTTTTTATTCCATTAAGAACATTAGCACCTATAGACCTTTAAAAGTCCTTCACATGGATTTGTTTGGACCCGTTAGCTTAGCCAGCTTGGGAGGGAAAGTCTATGGTTTTGTGATTATTTTTGAATACTTGAGGTTTACTTGGATTAGATTTCTGTCACACACAAATGAGTCATTTGGTGAGTTTAGATTCTTCTTTACTTGGATTCAGAAAAAGCTAGGTTGCGAGATCTTTACCATTCATAGTGACCAAGGGGAGAGTTTAAAAATGAGAGATCTGGAGATTTTTGTGAGGACAAGAAGATTAGCCACAACTTCTCAGCTCATAGGAACCAAATGAAAATTAGTTGATCAGAAGAAGTAGAGGGGGATGATTGGATCTTTACTTTACAAGACTGCTAGTTGACTTATTATAATATTTAGTGTTTATCTTTGTGCTATATTTCAAGCTGCCCTTAAGGAATCCCACTTGACTGCAGTTAAGAGAATCCCACTTGACTGCAGTTAAGAGGGACCCAAAACTTATGAATCTGGTACCCTAGGCACAACACTTCTTTTGAGAGTATTGTATATTCTGATTCTGATTTTGCAGGATATAAAGTGGATAGAAAAAGCACTTATGGAATTTGTCAATTCATAGGACGGTCTTTAGTCTCCTAGTCTAGCAGAAAGGAAAACTCTGTTTCTCTTTCCACTGCTGAAGCTGAGTACATTGCTTTAGAAAGTTATGCGGCCCAAGTCCTTTGGTTAAAACAACAAGTACTAGATTTAGGATTACTTTTAGGCACCATCTCTGTTCTTTGTGACAACACTAATGCCATCTACATTTCTATGAATTCTATCCAACATTCAAGGACTAAGCACATTGACATTAGGCATCACTTTATTACAGACCATGTGACTAAGGGAGACATTGAGTTACATCATGTCGCGACTGAGAATCTACTGGCTGACATATTTACTAAACCACTGGCCTGTTGCAACCCATGACCCCGAGTTTGAGATTTTGATGATGCCAAATAATGAGTGTTTTGGAACAACGTTTCATTGAATACTATTTTATTTGCTATTTTCCTTGAGTACTAACATTTCAGGAAGATCACAAGTGACTCAGGACGAAAGGAAGACTCAAGAAAGGGTAGATTAGGAGTATGAGTCAAACATTGTATTTTTCTATTTATTTTATTTTATTTTATTGAGTCTGGCCACAAAATGCACAAGAGTAAGAGCAACCATGCACACACACAGGGGGAGAGTTTGTTTTTAAATGCAAAATGTCATAGAAATTCTTCTTTGGAGATCGTACTGTACGATTTTAATTCGTACCGTACGATCAGAGCTATGTGGACAATTTTGTGAATAAATCATACTGTACGAACCTATTCATACTGTACGATATGTTCAGATCTAAAACCCTAGCCGTAGTTTAATTTGAGTAAGTAATTTTTGCACCGTTCGTACTGTACGAACTTGTTCGTACTGTACGATTAATTTTTAATACTTACTTAAATTAACCCGTAATTAGTGCATGTAATCCAGGCCTAATTAATTTTTGAACATCATACTATACGAACCGGATCATACCATACGATGAACAGAGACGACATCTGATCGTCCAGAACATCGTCCTGTAAAAATAGTGTTTTGTGGATCGTACCGTACGATATTATATTGTACATTACGAATTGTTTTTGAACTGTTCGTACATCTTCGTACCAGGACAATGTCTGTTTATACATATCGTACTGTACGATGTTACATCGTACTGTACGATGTTACATCGTACTGTACGATGTTACATCGTACTGTACGATGTTACATCGTACTGTACGAACAGTAATGGCTACTTTTGAAATCAGAGGTTTTTGGAGCCCGTTTTTAGATGTCAATCAAGTCCTTTTTCAGAAAGAATCACAGTAGGGGGTGAACGTGGTTAGAGAGGGATTCCAAGGGAGAGAGCTCTAGAGAAATTCTTGAGGGTTGAGAGAGGAAGGAGGAGGTGAGCATTGTGAGGGAGAAGAGGTGTGAGGGAGATCACACGGTTGCTCCAAGCTTGCTGCATCTTGCTCCTCCTGTGGTCCTAGAAGGATTTGAGGGAGGATCTCCAAGGGAAAGGCTCGTCTACATCCGTTACCTCGAGGTTCTCTGCCTTCTCCAGGAGGGAGAAAAATGAGAAGGTTCTCTGCCTATGCCAGGAGGGCGAAAACAGAGTTTGGCACTCCGCCATGCCGGGTTGGTGAAAGGGAGGTTTGTAAAGGCTTCTCCGCCTTGCCGAGGGGGGCAAAAGGAGAACTATTTTGATAGTGAAAATCCCGGAGCAGAGGACTCCGGGGAGTGGACGTAGGTCATATTTTGATCGAACCACTATAAAAATTCTTGGTGTGATTTTTCCTTATCGTCATTTACTTTTTACTTGCATTTAACTTTCATAACTATTGCATGGTGAAATTTGTAGAAGAAAAATTGCTTAAAATTTTGTTGTAGAATTTCAAAAATAACAAAAAAATTAGAACTCTTGTTTAGGGTTATTTTTATTAAGGAAAAGATTTTCACAATTCACCCCCCCTCTTATCATTTAGTAATTTCAATTGGTATCAGAGCTTGTTTTTCAAAAAAAGTGTTTTAGAAAACCTTAAAAAAATGATCATGTCGAATTTTGGTAATCGTAACACTGCGGAGGGTTATTCAATAACTCATCCACCACTTTTTGATAACATTCTGTTTGATTTCTGGAAAATTAGAATGTCTACATTTTTGCAATCTATAGATTACCGCTTGTGGATGTTAGTAAATGATGGGTATGTTGCACCGTTTAAAATTGTTAATGGTTTCAAAACTCATGTACCTTTTATTGAATGGAGCAATGAGGATAGGGAGTTAGCCCAACTGAATGCTAAGTGCTTAAACTATTTTTTTTGTGCATTGAAATCTGAGGACTATATGAGAATATCTACTTGTGTTTCTGGTAAGGAAATTTGGGATAGACTGTGCATTACATACGAAGGAACAAACGAAGTAAAATAGTCTAGGCTTAACATTCTACTGCATGATTATGAATTATTCCGTATGAAACCTAGCGAAACAATTTCTGACATGTATACTAGATTCACCCAAATTGTGACATCCTTGCATGCATTAGGTAGAGAAATTTCAAATTCTGAGAAAGTGAATAAAATTCTTAGATGCCTACCTAGTTCCTATGATGCTAAGATAACTGCTATCACTGAGTCCAAACATCTTAATATTTATTCTATTGATAACCTCCTTGGGTCACTCATTGCATACGTGCAAGGACTGAGCCAAAGGCAAAGTGATGTAGGTGAAAAGAAAAAGGAGCGGACGGTGGCATTAAAAGCTAGCAACTCAGAAAGTGAAAGCTCTGTAGAGGAGGAAGTCGATGAGATAGCACTGATGACCCGACAGTTCAAAAATTTTCTGAAGAGAAAACAAAAGCGTCATCAGAACAGCTGGAATAAAGGTAAGAGCTCAAGGTCCAATAAGATTTCATCTGATACAATCTGTTTTGAATGCAGGAAGCCAGGTCACCTTCGAGCCGATTGCCCCAATCTGAAGAGCCAACCAGCTAAGGAGAAAGGTGATGAGAAAGCCAAATACAAGAAAGGAAAGGCGAGGACACAAAAAGTTTTTTGGGCCGACTCTGCCTCAGAATCGTCAGAGGAAGAAGCAGAGGAGGAGGTAACTAATTTGTGTCTTATGGCTAACGATAACCTTGATCAATCGGATCAAGACGAGGTATGTCAACTTTCATATGATGAATTACTGCTTATTTCTAAGAATATTCATGACTCGTATAGGAAACTGAAAAAGATGCATGCTAAGCTTAATGTTGAATTTAATTCTTTACAAACTGAGCATGCTAACTTAGTTAAAGAAAATTCTGATTTAGATAAAGATCACATGTTACTTCTTGAAGAGTATGATGCATTAAATAAGAAGCATATTGAACTAATTGAAGCACATGAATCATTGAAAACATCACATATTGAACTAGATGTAGAGTTTGAAAAACTAACGGCACTTGCATTAGAAGTAGATCATAGTGAACACTTGCTATTAATAGAAGTTGATGGATTGACAGCTCAAAATAAAACTTTTAGTGAGAGAATAAAAGAACTAGAAAATGAAATTGCATCACTCACATTAGGCCATCCTCGCAAACCCCCAACACAGCATGCATCACAAAACTTTAGAAAGAGTCACCACCACCCACATAGATTAGTAAACCCATTTTCTGGTGTTAGGTGTTTCTCTTGTGGCATGCTAGGTCACATAGCCCGCACATGCACAATTCACCGTAGGACACACTTAGTATGGAGACCTAAACTGCATCCATCACAACACAGCATACATACATCTCATTCATGCAAGCATAAGGAGGAATCCAAACTCACTTGGCTTCCCAAATCTAATCTTTGAATGAAATTGTAGGGATGCTCTCACAAAAGACCTAGTGAGAGCATGTGGTACCTGGATAGTGGCTGCTCGCGACACATGACTGGAGATATGAAGAAGTTCATCCTATTGGAGACCAAAACTGGAGGCAAAGTAACATTGGGAGACAACACTATCAGGAAGGTGATAGGCTCAGGTATCGTTGGTAATGCTAAGAATTTTTTAATTGAAAATGTTTTACTAGTTGATGGTTTGAAACATAATTTACTTAGCATTAGTCAACTGTGTGACAAAGGTTTTGATGTTAAATTTTTTACTTATAGATGCCTGATTAGTTTATTTGATGAAATAATTTTAGAAGGAAAATGAATGAAACAATGTTTACATGTTAGACCTTGATTGCGTTGATAGCTCAAAATCATTTTGCTTGAAAACAATAGTTGATGACTCGTGGCTATGGCATAGGAGACTATGCCATGCTAGTATGAAAACTCTTAGAAACATCACTCAGAAAAACCTAGTTAGAGGTGTACCTAAGTTAGACTTTACCAAGGATCACTTATGTGATGCTTGCCAACTAGGAAAATAAGTTAAATCATCCTTTCACTCAATTAGAGATGTGATCACCTCTAGGCCACTAGAAATTCTACACATGGACTTATTTGGACTCGTTAGTAAAGCCAGTCTAGGTGGAAAGAATTATGGATTTGTGATTGTAGATGACTTCACTAGATTTACTTGGGTAAGATTCTTAGCACACAAAAATGAGTCTTTTGATGAATTTAAAGTATTCTCCACATGGATTCAACGAAAATTAGGTTGTGAAATATCAATAATCCATAGCGATTATGGTGGAGAGTTCCAAAATGATAGGTTTGAGTCATTCTGTCAAGAGATAGGAATAGAACATAATTTCTCAGCTCCTAGAACACCCCAGTAGAATGGCATAGCAGAAAGGAAGAATAGAACTTTGGTAGAAGCTGCTAGGGCAATGTTAGCGGAGTATACACTTCCTAGATACTTTTGGGAAGAAGCAGTCAACATAGCCTGTTATGTTTTGAACAGAGTAAACATAAGATCGAAGCTAAATAAAACTCCATATGAACTCCTTAAGGGTAGGACACCAAACCTTTCACATTTACATGTATTTGGGTGTAAGTGCTTCATCTTAAATAACGATAAACATCCCTTAGGAAAATTTGATCCCAAGTCTGATGAGGGTGTCTTCTTAGGTAATTCTTCTGTAGGTAAGGCCTACAGAATTTTTAATAAGAGAACCCTTGTAGTAGAAGAATCCACCCATGTGGTATTTGATGAATCAGATAAGCCATCAGAATCTAAAATTGAAGATGATGAAATAGAGGCAATTCAAGGAGTAGAAACTATGACCTTAGGAGAAAGGGTCGAACCTCAGGAAGTTTTGCCTAGAGAATGGAGATATTCTTCTAGTCATCCTAAAGAGTTAATTTTAGGATACCCTTCAGAAGGTGTAAGAACTTGGCATGGACTTAGGAAAGAGGTTAGTCACTCAGCATTCATCTCTATGATAGAACCTACAAGTATAAATCAAGCCTTAGGAGATGAATTTTGGATTCTAGCAATGTAAGAAGAGCTGAACCAATTCACCAGGAATGATGTTTGGGAGTTAGTTAAGAGACCTAAAGAGCAAAGTGTTGTTGGAACAAAATGGGTCTTCAACAATAAGGTGAATGATTCAGGAACAATAATAAGTAATAAAGCAAGACTAGTAGCTAAGGGGTACAACCAAATTGAGGGGATAGACTTTGAAGAAACCTTTGCCCCGGTTGCTAGACTAGAAGCCATAAGAGTGCTCTTAGCTTTTGCTTGCTTCAAGAACTTTAAGTTATATCAAATGGATGTAAAGAGTGCATTTCTGAACGGGGTAATTAAGGAGATGTCTACGTTGAGCAACCCCCCGGATTTGAAAGTTCACAATTTCCAAACCATGTATTTAAATTAAAGAAGGAACTATATGGATTAAAGCAAGCACCTAGAGAATGGTACGAAAGACTTAGCTCATTTCCTTTGGATAGAGGATTTAAAAAGGGTAGTGTAGATACTACACTCTTTTTACAAAAGGTCAAAGAAGAAATTCTCATTGTTCAAATATATGTGAATGACATCTTGTTTGGATCTTCAGATAAAAACTTATGCGATGAATTTTCAAAAATAATGAGTAATGAGTTTGAAATGAGCATGATGGGAGAACTTAATTACTTTCTTGGCTTTAGTGTAAAACAAATGGATAATGGAACTTTTCTTAGCCAATCAAAGTATATTAAGGATATTTTAAAGAAATATGAAATGGATAGTGCAAAACCCATGAACACCCCAATGAGTTCGACAATCCAATTTGATAAGGATCCTAGTGGAAAATCAGTAGATCAGAAAAAATATAGAGGAATGATTGGATCCATTCTTTACCTGACTGCCAGTAGACCGGACATAATGTTTAGTGTGTGCCTTTGTGCCCATTTCCAAGCTGATCCTAAAGAGTGTCACTTAACTGCTGTCAAAAGAATTCTTAGATATCTACTAGGCACCCCAAACTTAGGAATTTGGTATCCCAGACACAGCACTTCCTTTGAAATCCTAGGGTACTCAGATTCTGACTTTGCAGGATGTAGGATAGATAGAAAGAGCACCTCTGGTACTTGCCAATTCATTGGACAATCATTAGTTTCTTGGTCCAGTAGGAAGCAAAACTCAGTAGCACTTTCCACAGCCGAGGCAGAATATATTGCAGTAGGAAGTTGTGTTACACAGGTACTATGGTTAAAACAATAAATTCTTGATCTTGGCCTACCTCTTGGAACCATCTCGATCATGTGTGACAACACAAGTGCAATTTGTATCTCTAAGAATCCAATTCAACACTCTCGAACGAAACACATAGACATTAGACATCATTTCATTAGAGATCACGTCGCTAAGGGAGATATAGAATTACATCACATCGCTACAGGAGATCAATTGGCAAACATATTCACAAAACCTTTAGCTTTTGACACCTTTAGCACCCTGAGGACCAGATTAGGTGTCATAGATATAACAGCATAAAAAAAAATACAAAAAAGAAACAAAAAAAAAATAAAAAAAAAAACCAAAAACACAAAAATTCTTTTTGGATGCTCCTGATCACCACACACTCACCTCACCCAAACTCTGCATTCACTGTTCATCGTACTGTACGACCTACATCGTACTGTACGTTACATCTCACTGTCCACAAACAAGCAGATTTCGGCTTTATTGGTCGTACTGTACGATCTACATCGTACTGTACGATATTCATCCCGCATAATTGCCTACCGTATTGTACGATATCTCTTCTTTGTATACAATACGATCCACGTTAGCAACGGATTGGGACGAATTAAATCCGGTTGGTACGACATTATTGAGTATCGTACTGTACGATACATCCATTTCGTACGGTACGATCCACATCAGCACACGGAATAAATATGAGTTAAAGCTGTTCGGTACGATATTTATTATGTATCGTATTGTACGATACACCTGTTCGTACAGTACGAAACTTTTGGTAAAAAGTCATACTAAGGCCTCGGGACGATCAAAATTCACCTGATCGTACTATACGATACCTATCGTACTGTACGAGTTGACTGCCTTTTCCCGAAACTAACAGTCAGAATATTGATTACCTATCGTACTATACGATTCAAGATCGTACTGTACGATGTCCGAAATTTCCTATAAATACCCTTGCCTAGGCCGTTCTTTTCACTCAAACCTCTCCTCACTCACTCCTTCACTCATTTTCGTGCCCTATTGCAATGTCTAAGCGAGGTCGGATGACTGCTGGAAGCTCGTCCTCGTCGAGTCGCCAACCTGATCGTTTCCTGAATACTGAAAATGAGGAAGCCTACCACCGTTATAAAGCCTGCAAAATTTCCCCTTCAAAAATGCTTAATCAGTCTACTCTTAATTTTGCGGTAATGGGCATCTTTGCTTCCACCACCTTCCAATTCCTACTCACCCTGGCGTTTCCATATAATTCTGAACTTCTTTTTGAATTTCTCGCCAACCTCACCTACACCGTCGACAATACCAATTTTCACTCTTTTGTTTGTGGCCGCACCATTGAGATCACTAGAGCCGATATCGCCTAATATATTGGGCTGTCCACTGAAGGACCTATGGTTCGCTTGTTTCTTACCGATGAATTTGATTGGAGCGATGTAAATAGAGTCCTTAGGAATACTGCTTTTCATCAACACCAACCTCTTGTTCAATCCTTAACTCGAAATGCCCGTATAATTCAACATGTTCTTCGAACCTCAATCATACCCAAAGGTGGCGACCGTATCAATCTGACCCCTACCTTGTCCGTCGCTACCTATCTTATTATGTCCAATATTAAGTTTGATGAGGTCGATTTAATTAGCAACTATATCTGCAACATGACTTTTGTTCGTCTACCTACCACTCGACGGAAATAGAATATGGCTCTTGGTCACCTAATAAGATATATCCTCCATAATAAATATCAATTATCCTACCCTGGTGAACCCGACATTCATCCTATTTTTTATACGGATGCTTCCTTTCGTATTCTCTTTTATCGGGGACATGAGCCTGAAGATCCAGTCTTTGATGAAGAAGAAGGAGAAGATGCCCCAGTCGCAGCTCCAGCTCTACCACGACGCCATGCCACACCCCGAGCACCTGCACCAGCTCCAGCACACCCTAATGATGATTTAGTCGCCCGCTTCAACCAGTTGCAGACTCATCTCGACATGCATATTCAAGAACAACATCAGCAATACGAGACTGATATGCAGTGGTTTGAAGAACGTTTCACTGCAATTGATCACCGCTTCAATGCTCTATTTCAAAATTTTCAACCAAATTCACCTCCACCACCACCAGATCAGGACCTGTCTGCTTAGATTGTTTGTGTTTGCATTGTAGTTTTTTGTTCTTTTGTTTTTTGCTTTTAGTTGCTCCTCCTTTTTGTGCTGTCAAAAGGGGGAGAAGTTTATTGTACCTGTTGTTATGCCTGTTATCTAAATGCATTCCTTTTGTTTTTCACTTGTTTTTGTTATTCTATTTTTATTCTTGTGTTTACTTTAAAAAAAATAATAATATAAATAAAAAAAACAAAAGAAATGTTTTTCGTACTCACTTGCAACAAATTATTTGACATCATCAAAAAGGGGGAGATTGTTGCAACCCATGACCCCGAGTTTGAGATTTTGATGATGTCAAATAATTAGTGTTTTAGAACAACATTTCATTGAATACTATTTTATTTGCTATTGTCCTTGAGTACTAACATTTCAAGAAGATCACAAGTGACTCAGGACAAAAGGAAGACTCAAGAAAGAGTAGATTAGGAGTATGAGTCAAACATTGTATTTTTCTATTTATTTTATTTTATTTTATTGAGTCTGGCCACAAAATGCATAAGAGTAAGAGCAACCATGCACACACACAGGGGGAGAGTTTGTTTTTAAATGCAAAATGTCATAGAAATTCTTCTCTGGAGATCGTACTGTACGATTTTAATTCGTACCGTACGATCAGAGCTATGTGGACGATTCTGTGAATAAATCATACTGTACGAACCTATTCGTACTGTATGATATGTTCAGATCCAAAACCCTAGCCGTAGTTTAATTTAAGTAAGTGATTTTTGCGCCGTTCGTACTGTACGAACTTGTTCGTACTGTATGATCAATTTTTAATACTTACTTAAATTAACCCGTAATTAGTGCATGTAATCCAAGCCTAATTAATTTTTGAACATCGTATTGTACGAACCGGATCGTACCATATGATGAATAGAGACGACATCTGATCGTCCAGACCATCGTCCTGTATGAATAGTGCTTTGTGGATCGTACCGTACGATATTATATCGTACAGTACGAATTGTTTTTGAACTGTTCGTACATCTTCGTACCAGGACGACGTCTATTTATACATATCGTACTGTACAATGTTATATCGTACTGTACAAATAGTAACGACTACTTTTGAAATCAGAGGTTTTTGGAGCCCATTTTTAGATGTCAATCAAGTCCTTTTTCAGAAAGAATCACAGAGGGGGTGAACGTGGTTAGAGAGGGATTCCAAGGGAGAGAGCTCTAGAGAAATTCTTGAGGGTTGAGAGAGGAAGGAGGGGGTGAGCGTTGTGAGGGAGAAGAGGTGTGAGGGAGATCACACGGTTGCTCCAAGCTTGCTGTATCTTGCTCCTCCTGTGGCCCTAGAAGGATTTGAGGGAGGATCTCCAAGGGAAAGGCTCGTCTACATCCGTTACCTCACGGTTCTCTGCCTTCTCCAGGAGGGAGAAAAATGTGAAGGTTCTCTGCCATCGCTAGGAGGGCGAAAATAGAGTTTGGCACTCCGCCACGCCGGGTTGGTGAAAGGGAGGTTTGTAAAGGCTTCTCCGCCTTGCCGAGGGGGGCAAAAGGAGAACTATTTTGATAGTGAAAATCCCGGAGCGGAGGACTCCGGGGAGTGGACGTAGGTCATATTTTGACCGAACCACTATAAAAATTCTTGGTGTGATTCTTCCTTATCGTCATTTACTTTTTACTTGCATTTAACTTTCATAACTATTGCATCGTGAAATTTGTGGAAGAAAAATTGCTTAAAATTTTGTTGTAGAATTTCAAAAATAACAAAAAAATTAGAACTCTTATTTAGGATTATTTTTATTAAGGAAAAGATTTTCAAAATTCACCCCCCCCTCTTGTCATTTAGTAATTTCATGGCCTTCGACACTTTCAGTAATTTAAGGACCAGATTGGGCGTGATTGACATTAATGCATGAACTTGATTTCTACTTATCTCTTTGCTGTATTTTTTCTAGTTGTTTTTTATTTTTTTAGTTTTTGTTTTGCTTTTAGTGCTTTATTTTTCATATGCCTTGCTTTGTTTTTCCTTGTTCGAATTATCGCTGAATTGATATCTTATACCTTATTTTTTATTTTGAAAATTTGTAGTTAATGTTTTACATCTCTTAATATACTAAAGGGTAAAAAACACCGTTGATTGTGTCTCTTTCTCTAACATATTTTGGTGGTAAAAATTTCTTTTCTAACCAAAAGTCTATCTCAAAATAACAACTAGATTTTGCAATTGAGATCTTTTCTACTTTGCTATAATAATCTAGCTTATACTGTAATAATCAAAGTTTTTATGTTACTTCAAGATTTCTTGTTATCATGTCAATGCATCTCTCACATGATTTTTTATTCTGTTTTATGGATTATTCTTCCCAATATTAGAGAGTGAGTTTTTTCTTCTCTAATATCTGGAAGATATACTCACAACTAATAATATTTAAGAGTTTTTAAAAAAGAATCTAGCTTGCAAAAATAATAAAAAAACGTGGCTAATGATGCCAAAAATAAAAGATGCGCAATGACACCAAATTGAAAAAAAATATACACAAAGTGTACCAAAAATCAAAAGATGCACAAAGTGCGTCATTCAATGGTCAAGAGGCATAAAATGATCCCATCAAAAAGGAAGCTATCTTCCTTCCTCCAACTCTTAAAACTTAGAAGATTTCATGTATCACTTGAGATTTTTAAAGTCTTGATTTTAAATTTCGCGATTGTAACAAACTACTTTGATATATTATTCTATAAGATATTTTTCTAAAACCAAGTCTTGATTGGATCTCTTTTTCTTATCCAAATGTTTTTCTAAGTTAGGCCTTTTGATTTCAAAAGAAGATTTTGCCCTAAAAGAAGTCCAAGCTTAAGGTTAACATGATTGGAATTTTTATTATTTTTTAGATTTTTGAAGTTGTTAACTCATTAATTTTCAAATTTTTAGAATCAATCACATGGAGACTATATATTGTTCATACCTTGATTAAAAAAAAATTGGCTTTTGTTTTATCATTGTTATTTCTTTCTTGTTATTTTTGGGCCTTCTCTGATCATCTCCATCCATCCTTTCATTTGAACTTTTTTTTTGTCACATCATCCTGACCGATTTTTATATTGTCCTACATGATTGGTTTTTTGTGCTTCAAAAATTCCATTTGATGAATATTCTGACTTTTTGCTCTCATCATCCTGGACGATCCTTTATCATCGTGGACGATATGATCAACCTCTCTAACAATCAACTTGATCATCCTGGCCGATAGCTTTTTTTTCAAGGATGATGCATTTATTGGTTATCGTCCCATCCAAAACCCCTGTTCGTCCCGGATGATACACATGTCAGTACGTTTAAAATCTTAAAATTGCCTGGGATGATCCATTTTTGGAGAATCGTCCTAGACGGTCCACTATTCATCTGGACGATACACATGGCACATGATTTAAAACATTTTAAATTCGGCCTATACAACTCCTGAATGATCCACCTAATCGACCTTGATGGTTTGCTTTTTCAACGGTCGTCTGGCCAGACTCCTCAGGACGATCATATGTGTCTAATTGGCCCGAACAATGTCTGATCATCCTAGCCGATCAGACCGCCTTGTTGACCAATTGGCCTATTCACAATAATTGGACTGGATCGTCCTGGACAATACTGTGATCAGCCTGGATGATCCGGCCGCTCCTTTAAATTAAGAGCCTTCCAGCCAATGTTTCTAACTTCAAAACTCTTCTCCTCTCTTGTTTACTTCCTGTTTGCTTTTGGATGGCAAAAAGCGTGCTCGTTAGATGTCTGGAAGATCCTCGAGGGGCATGCTGGACCCTCATTATCGGGAAGCAGATGATCAGGCTACCTACCATCATTACAAAGAGTGTGGCATTACTCTCTCTCCCGCATAATGAATCCATCCTATCTCTCCTATCCAGTACTGGATCTTTTTGCTCACACTTCTCTTTGCATTATTCTCACTCTTGCAGTCCCCTTTAGTTCTGAACTTATTTTTGAGTTTTATGCTAACCTTTGCATAAATTCCTCCTACACTGCACTCACCTCATATGTGAATCGACGTCTTGTCGAAATCACATATCAGGACTGTGTTGAATGTTTACAGCTGTCCACCACCGGGGATAAGCTACATACCCTTTTCTCTGATCTTGGCTTTGACTGGTCCACTGGAAATCACTTTTATGTTGGTTTGACTAGCTCTTTACTCAAAGATGTTAGGACAATCCAGCATGTCCTTCGCTCTTCTGTTATTCCAAAAACCATGGACCGAGTTCACATCACTTCACTTCTTTCACTTACTACCTTTTACATTATGTCCCATAGAGAATTTAATGCCACATACCTGATTTTTTTCTACATCGAGCATTTGACTACCATTTGAGATCCAGGTCATTGAAAAAAGCCCAATCTTGCTCTATGACACATCATTACATATGTTCTAGAATCCAAATACAACCTTTAATATCCTGCTTCTGCAAACCACCCGCCACCTTTCAACTCAAATAATTCCTTCAATGCCCTTCACAGTACCCGTCTCCACCTAGAGGATGGGGAAGCTCAGGGGGCAGAGGAGAGGAAGCCTCCCGCTCCTGCTCCTGTTCCTGAACCTATTCTTCTTCGCTAGCACTCTCAGCTGGATCAGTTGGTGGAGAGATTTGATCATTTTGAGACCCATTTCAATGCCTATGTTACACACCACCACCAGCAGCATGACCGGGACATGGCCTTATTTGGGGCACAGTTTGCTACGCTCTCCAGTTACTTTTAGCAGTCACTACCACCACCACCTCCGTATGTTGAACAGGGGCCCTTGTTTCTTTGATTTTCTTTGTGTTTTTCTAGTTTGATTCTCTTCTAGTTTTTAGTTTCAGTTTTCTGTAGTTTGTTTATTTTTATTATGTTTTGTTTTAGTTTCTGTTATATTTTTATTTTTGTTGTTGTGTTTCCCTCCTTTTATGATTACAAAAGGGGGAGTAGGTTGATGTATCATGTACTTTGAATTCTGGAACTTTGTGAACCTTTGTTTTTATGAAACTGCCATAACTATTTGAAATTTTCTGGGTATATTAAACCTCATAAAAAAAGAGGGAGATTGTTGCAAATTTGAGTTTATAGATTAGACTTATGATGATAGAAAACATTCATGGTTTCTTACAACTTCTTTTCATACTAACTTTTCAGGACCACAACATCGAATGCAACTCAAGCCAGCTCATGATCAGGTAGATTTAGGTTGAGTCAAGTCTATATTTTTCCTTTTTTAAGTCAATTGTAAAAGTGGTTCCTGATGCTAAGTAACCTTGCACACACACATTTGAGGGGTTTTCTGAGTTTTTCTATTTTGAGTACATCGGCCTGGACGATGTTCATATCGACTAGGACGATTCAAATAAAAATAGAAACCCTAATTAGGGCATCCTGGTTAAGCAGCCACCATTAAGCAAATTATCCTGGATGACACTTGTATCAGCCAGGGTGATTGGCTCAAATCAGAAAGAATCAGCTGCAATGATTAATTTGGGTATTCTTTATTTTAAATTATCAGCCTGGACGATCTCCATATCAGCCTGGACAATACATCACAATTATGCCTAAATTAATCTAGTAATTATGGAAAATAATTAAGGCTGATTGATATGATCTCATAGATCGGGCCAATCACAGAATCGGTCGGGACGATATCTTGGATGATTGACATCGGCCAGACTCTATTCAGGGTAATGTTTTGGATGATTGTACTCGAATTTGAACTAATCGACTAGGATGATATTGCATTGGCCTGGATGATGTAATAAATTTTCTTCTAATTGTACTAAATAGTCCCAGATGATTGAGCTTATTTTGTACTAATCGGCTAGAATGATATTTATATCATCCTGGACGATAAAGTTGGTTCTTGAAATTCTATTTAAAGGATTCAAATTTTCTCATGCTTAAGACCTTGAGTGCTGCTGTCTTGACCTGAGAGAGCCTTGGGAGAGGGAGGGAGAGAGAGAGAGAGAGAGAGAGAGAGAGAGAGAGAGAGAGAGAGAGAGAGAGAGAGAGAGAGAGAGAGAGAGAGAGAGAGAGAGAGAGAGAGAGAGAGAGAGAGAGAGGGAGAGGGAGAGAGAGAGAGATAGGAACATGTGAAGGGGAGTTTTTGAGAGGGTTCACAAAGTTTGCTCCAAGCAAGGTTCCTAGTCGTCGCCTCCATTCTTCATCCTTCATCCTTGGGAGGTTCTTGGGAGGTCTACTTCAGCAAAGGTTTGGGTTCTCTGCCCTCTTTAGGAGGAAGAAAAAGGAGTCGGTTCTCTACCGCACCGGGGTTGGTGAAAAGGAGTCTGTTGTAATGGATTCTCCGCCTAACTGTGGGAGCTAATGGAGAGACACTTAGTTAGTGCAATACTCAGAGGATGCCTTTGACGAGTGGACGTAGGTCAAGGATTGACCGAACCACTATAAATCCGGTGCGATTTTTCTTTGTTTTGCTTTTGCGTTTATTTATTTATTGCACTTTGATTTCTGTGGTGATTTGGTTTTAAGTTTTTTTGTACTTTGCTTAAATTTTTTTTTTTTAAATACCAATTAACCCTTCCCCCCTCTTAGTTAGCCTCAGGCTAGTTCTTAAGGGCTTAACATCCCTAACAAACTTTCAATTCATATTTCTATTAATGTGGATAACTTTAAAGTATCTGGTGTGCTTTGTTGATACAAGTGCATCGGTCAACATTGTGACTCTTAGAACTCCCACATACATAAGGGTGGACACTCTTAAGCACAGCTTCGATAAAAATATATTGCAAGGATTCAACAAGAAGGATGAGAGGGCTATGGGTTCAATAACCTTCCTTTGAAATATAGAAACCCTAAAAATCAAAGCTAAATTCCATATAATAAAGTATATAACCTCTTTTAACACTCTCCTAGGTTGACCCTGACTCCTTGAATACACAATGGTACCTTCCACCCTATATAAGTGTATCAAATTCTCTCAAGAGGGAGTTGAACACTATATTAAAGGCAATATACAAACATTTTTTATTCCCAGAGTCGATATATACGAAGATTCTTCTTACTAGCTACCTAAGAAGTAGTTTATTTTCTCTAAAAATCTCATAGTAACTTAAGTAGAAGTAAAAGAAAAAAGAGAAAAAGGAAGAATAAGAAAAGGAAAAATTATATTATTCTAATCTCAAACATGATGTTTGCTGGTCACCTATTACTCCCTCACAATGAGGTGGTAGAATGGTTTAATAATATAGATAATGAGATCGAGGATTAAAAAACCAAATAATACAAGAAAAGTAAAATTAATATATGAAAATAAGAAAACCTACAATACATATTCATTTGGAATCTAGCTCGAAAGATGAATCATATATTCTTCAGAAAGACCCGTAGGCTGTAGAATATAAGAAATTCATAAATCAGCCAAAGTTTGAGATTTCTATATAAATTAGTAATGATAAGGATAAGGTCCAAATTTCTACGTAAGATAATTTAGATTTATTTATAATAGAGAGGTTAAAAAGGTATTTGGAAAATATTTCCTTAACCCCACTATCCCAGAATGATGAAAAAAGGTTATAGGTGAAAGCCTTTCTTACTTTAAACCCTAATAGTAAACCCAATATATTTGTACTTTCCACCAGTAGTAAACCTCAAGAAACTTAAGTAATCATCAATGATCCATTCATGGATGAGATAATTGAACTATTTTTTGATTGGTATTCAAACTCTATAAATAAATTTAATAGGGTTTAACACCTTCAAATTGAACTAGAGGTGAAGCCAAGTCATTTGAATGACTATGGAATACAAAATATAATAAATATACACTAAAATTGAGTATTATCTTTGAAACTTTGTATTCATTTGATTATGATGAATATTGCTTAGTTATATCAAATATTCTAGAGTTTGATAGTCTTTTAAAGAACTCTATTTAGAAGCTTTTGATGATTTGGATGACTCTTAATTTAGGGATGTACCTCCTAAACCTGAAGAGGAAATTAAATATACAATCGATGATCTAAAAGAATTAAATTTGGGCATCGAGGAAGACCCTTGTTTGATCTTCATCAATTTTTTATGGAATGAGGATGAGCCAAACAACATGATTCAAATATTATCAAAATTTAAAAACTGCTTTGCTTGGAGTTTTGAAGAGATGCACTGATTATCTCCATATATAGTAGTTCACAAGTTAACGATTCAACTAGAGATAGTTCCAGTAAAACAAGCACCTCGACATATATGACTCAACATCAAGTAGTAGGTTATGATTGAAGTCAAGAAGTTAAATTTAGAGAACTCATGGTAGATGTCAGTTCCTCGCATGCAATATTCTCCTTTATTATCAGCTCATATGGATATAATTAAATTAAAATGGATTGTGTGGAGGAAAAATATACAACATTTAGAAGGTCGATTGGGATTTACTACTACAAAGTCATGGCATTCGGATAAAAGAATGCACCTAAATTTTTTGAGCAGGTATTATTTTCAAAGTTGAATACCTTGTAAGATGTAACAAGTGGAATATAGTGTAAACATTAGACTTAAGATCAAGTAAATATAATGTATAGGTAGCCTTTTTAGTCCTTGATATAATTTCAAAGGGCACAACATATCTAAGACTCGACTTATCTATCTTAACAAATCTACTGATGCACTTCACTAGCCTAATCATTGGCATACGATCAACTACAATCCAAATAGCATCAGGTCCTTATCTTGAGCTAAACAAATTCCATTGCAAAGTCTATAGACACTTTTTTCCATTTGAAAAGGTAGAATCTAAAGAAAATATGTCGATTACATATGTTGTGTTTTCACTAATTAATAGATTTCCTATGTAGATACGAAATCTGCTACACCTTTCTTTAATCCAGACTAACAAAACATATATTTTAAATCTTTATATATTTTATGACTTCATGAGTGAATGTTGTAACATGAATGATATTCTGTGTGGATAAACTAATCTCAAATCTCTCGAATGAAGAACCTATAACCTATTCTTAGAGTAGATAATACCATAAGTGGATACTTGTAATTCATATTTTTTTAATAAATTTAATCTAGTATGTTGACTATAAAAGAAAAAAGAAGAAGATAGAGAGAACATAGAAGTTACAAATCATTAAACCTACCACTGATTTGACCCCACTCAAGCGGTTGATTGCCAAGAGATTCATTATTTTGCTAGTACAACTCCCATTTGGCGAGTTGGTCAATAAAAAGGTGTTAAGAGAGTTGTTATTTGCATATTTTACATTCTTGCAACTTGTATAGTTTTGATGATTCCAAAATATTATTATTTTATGTGTAGTTATAATACTTTTTAGAAAATTTGTTTTTGCTCTTGTGTGTACTAACATTTCAAGAAAATTGAACTCCAAACTATTGAAGACTTCAAATAAAATTCAACATGAGATATCTTGTATTTTATATCATGTAATTTTTGTATGAATTAAGTTTGAAGGGAGTTATTCTAATTGAGTGAATAAACACACACACACACACACACTTGAGGAGATCTTAAAAATTTTGTACTGATCGTACGGGATGAATACAATTCGTATGGGATGATCAGGTCAGTTATCTCCTTTTAAGAGCAATGGTGCGAACAGGAGTTGGAGGAAATTTTTCTAAGTCCTGATCATCGAGGATGAAATTATTTTTGTCCCAGGACGAGTTAGGCTCTGTAAAATTTCGTTCAGACAAAATCTATATTCGTGCTAGGATGACTTGGGCTCTATAAAAATTTCTTCTAGATGAAATCCAAATCGTCCCCAGATGAAGTTTTCGCTATAAAAATTTTGCTCAGATGAAATTCAGATGAAATTCATAATCATGCTAGCATGAGTTGCTCTCTGTAAAACTTTCATCCGGATGAAGTCCTGTTCGTCCCAAGATGATGGGAACTGACTTAGGTAAGTTTGTTACATCCTTTGGTAATTAAGGAACCGACCTATGGAATAACTGTTTGTCCGGATGAACCTAGTTCGTACGGGATGATGATCGTGTATGAACATATTTTGTACCAATATTCATTAGGATCATTTCCAACACTTTAAGTAAAATCATCCAGAATGATCCACGATCATACGGGACGATCCATTTCATGTTGACTTGAATATTACAGTTTTTGGACGGTTTTTCTTGTCTCTCCTATATATGGTCCAATTTTTACTGTCACCCAATCTTTTTGCTCATTAATCTTCATGCCTTTTGAAATAAAAGTCAAGGAGAGAGTCTGGGAGTGCATTCAAAGGAGGATTCCTACCACTGTAGCGTGAAGGCTTTGCTTGGTGTTCAAAGGTAAGAATCTCTACTTGTGATTTGGGATTACTTCACTCTTTTGTTTCTTCCTTCTAGAATTATTGGGAGAAGATCTGTCAAGGAGATCCGGTTCTCTGCCGAGACTTGGAGAGTGTGAACAGCCACCGGTTCTCTGCCCACACTAGGAGAGTGTGAAAGGATGAAGGGTTCTCTGCCCACACTAGGAAAGTGTGAAAGGATGAAGTGTTCTCTGCCCACACTAGGAGAGTGTGAAAGGATGAAGGGTTCTCTGCCCACACTAGGAGAGTGTGAAAGGATGAACAGTTCTCTGCCAGCACTAGGGATAGTGTAAAAGAACGATGGTTCTCTACCGCACCGGGTAGTGGTAAAAAGAGTTTTTGTAAAGGCTTCTCTGCCTTGCTGTGGGTGCAAAAGGAGAGTCACTAGTGGTATTAGTGCAATACTCGGAGAGTGCCTCCGGGGAGTGGCTGTAGGTCTGGTTTTGGCCGAACCACTATAAACTTGGTGTCTTTATTTTTTCGCTACTTTTTATTTTTGAGATTTACTGTTTTAAAACTATGGTTAAAAAACTATTTCAATAAAAAATCACTAAAATTTAATTTCGGTGTAAAATACTCAGAAGAGAGATTAATTTTTAAAATATCAATTTACCCCTCCCCCTCTTGGTTAGCCATGGGACATAAACTTAGGCTTAACAACCTAATTCATAATGAACGAGTTTCAACAAGTGGTATTGGAGCTTTGTTTCAAAATCATAAGTTTAGACTAATTTTTTATTAACGTAGATGGTTACATTTGGAAACCGAAACACACCTGAGGGTTATTGTATAACTAGACCTCCACTTTTTAACAATATACCTTTTGATTTTGGAAAACTCGCATGTATACTTTTTTATAGTCACTTGATTATCGTATGTAGATCTTAGTCCAGGAAGAATATACAAAACCAACTAGATTAGTTGACGGAGTTAGAGTTGAAACACCTTTTGCAGACTGGATAATAGAAGAACGTGACTTAGCACAACTTAATGCCAAATGCTTGAATAGTTTCTTTTGTGCTTTAAAATCAGAAGACTACATGCGGGTTTCCACTTGCAAAAGTGGAAAGGAGATATGTGATAGACTTTGCATAACATATAAGGGGACTAATGAGGTTAAGCAATTTAGACTTAATATCTTGTTGCATGATTATAAACTATTTTGCATGAAACCAAATGAATCTATTTCTGATATGTACATAAAATTCACACAAATAGTCACCTCTTTGCATGCATTGGGAAGAGAGTTAACAAATGCTGAAATGGATAATAAGATTATTCGTTGCTTACCTATTGTATATGTTGCTAAAATTACTGCAATTACAGAGTCTAAAGATTTAAACATTTACTCTATTGACAATCTTATTGGTTCGCTTATTGCTTACGAGCAAGGAATTAGCAAAAGAAAGGTTGATGTAGGTGAACCACGAAGGGAGAAAAACATAGCACTTAATGTGGAAGAGTCTGAGAGTGAACACTCACAACCTGAGGATGAAGACGACATCGCATTGATGACTAGAAAATTCAGAAGCTTTCTGAAGAGGAAGCAAAAGAGATGCTAGCAATGGAATAGAGGTAAATTAAATAGAAATGCCAAGGTCTCTAATGAAATTATTTGCTATGAGTGCAAGAAATCTGTACATATAAAGACGGAATGCCCAAAACTCAAAGTCAATCCTAGCAAGGAGAAGGTAGAGGAGAAACCATTTGTGAAGAAGGGCAAGAAGAAGTTCCAACAAGGTTTTTGGGCGGACTCAGCTTCGGACTCGTCAGAAATAGAAAAGGAAGAGGAAGACACTAATCTATGCTTAATAGCCGACAATCTTGATCAGTCAGATCAATAAGACGTATGTGACTTAACTTATGATGAACTTTTTAAAGTTTCTGAACACATGCATGAATCATATAGGAAAATGAAGAAAAGGCATACTAGCCTTTGTTTAGAATTGGAAGAGCTTAAAAAGGAACATGAAATCCTTAGGAAAGATCATGCTTTGATAGATAACAACCACATGAAATTACTTGATGAGTTTGATGACTTGAATAAAAATCATGAGAATTTAAAATCATCTTATGCAAAACTCGTGAAAGATTTTAAGAATTCTAAGGATGAATTTCAGAGCATACTTTATTGAACCAATTATACAAATCAAATTTTGGAAGATATGAATTCATTTTACAAATTAACAATAAAATCTCTCAAGGATAATAGGATACCTCCTAAACTTGAAGATTTTACTAATCCTATTATGTATCCTAAATTTATGCAATCCCTAAAAAGACAGATGAATGTTAGAAGACTTATAAAACCATTTCCAAAAGTAAAATGTAATAATTATGGATTGTTTGGACATATAGCTCACACCTGTACTTTGAAGATAAAAACTAATTTGGTGTGGAGACATAAGATGCATAAACCTAGACATATCATACATACATCTGATTATAAATTGCTAAAAGGTGAACCAAAACTTGTTTGGGTTCCTAGGTCTAACGTTTGATAATTTTACAGGTTCGCTCTCACACAAGACCTCGTGAGAGCATATGGTAGCTGGACAGCGGATGTTCAAAGCATATGACTGGAGATACTTCTCAACTGATAACGCTGGAAGCCAGAAGTGGAGGCAAGGTTACACTTGGAGATAACACCACAAGGAAGGTTGTTGGATCATGTATGATTGGAAATTTTAAGAATTTTTTCATTGACAATATGTTATTGGTAGAAGATTTAAAGCATAATTTGTTAAGTATAAGCCAGCTATGTGATAAGGGTTATTGTGTAAACTTTTTTCCTACTAGCTGTATATTAAGCCTAAATGATAAAGATGTTTTGAATGGTAAAATGATAAACAATGTTTACATGCTAGATTTAAATTACATTAATTCTCCTACTACTTTTTGTTTGAAAACTGTATCTGATAAGTCATGGAAATGACATAGGAGACTTTGTCTTTCTAGCATGAAAAACCTTAGGAGGAATACCCAAAAGAACTTAGTGAGAGGTATACCTAAACTAGACTTTACCAAGGACCACCTTTGTGATGCATGTCAACTAGGAAAGCAAGTGAAGTCCTCTTTTCAGTCCAATAAGGATCTTAGAACTAGTAAACCTTTAGAGATTTTGCATATGGATCTTTTTGGACATGTTGGAAATATGAGTCTAGGAGGGAAGATATACGGATTTGTGATTGTGAATGATTACTAAATATTCACATGGGTTAGATTTCTATTTTATAAGAGTGAATCATTTGAGAAATTTAGAAATTTTTCGACTTGGATTCAAAGAAAACTATGGTGTAAAATTATTTCTATACAAAGTGATCATAGAGGAGAATTTGAGAATACGAAATTTGATGAATTTTGTAAGAAAAAAGGAATAGATCACAACTTTTTTGCACCTAGATCCCCTCAGTAAAATGGGGTAGTCAAAAGAAAAAGTAGAACATTAGTAGAAGCAGCCCGAGCAATGTTGGCAGAATACTCACTTCCATAATATTTCTGGGCTGAGGTGGTTAGCACTGCATGTTATGTTCTGAACAGAGTGAATGTAAGATCAAAATTAAATAAAACACCCAATGAGTTACTAAAAGGAAGCACCTAATTTATCTCATTTGCATATTTTTGATTGCAAGGTGTTCATTCATAACAATGGAAAATCTGGAAAAATTTGATCCAAAATTAGATGAAGGAATTTTTGTCAGATACTCAAGTGTTGGAAAATCTTATAGGATATTCAATAAAGAACAGTGGTAATTGAGGAGACCACACATGTTTTATTTGATGAATCTGGAAATATAAAAGAGCCAAATGTTGAAGAAGATGAGATTATAGATAACTCTCAA
Organism: Dendrobium huoshanense; assembly: GCA_016618105.1. Lineage (NCBI taxonomy): Eukaryota > Viridiplantae > Streptophyta > Magnoliopsida > Asparagales > Orchidaceae > Dendrobium > Dendrobium huoshanense. Next base: position 45,477,417 of record CM028352.1, on the reverse strand, counting down.
AAGTTTGATAAAATAAATTTGAAAGAAAATGTGAAAGAAAATTTGGAGATAGAAAACCCTTTGCTTAGAGAATTGAGATTTTCTAAAAACCACCCAAGGGAATTGATTAGGTGAACCTAATGAGGGTGTAAGGACTAGGCATGGATTAAACAAGAAAGTCAATCATTCAGCCTTCATTTCAACTATATAACCTACAAATATTGATTAAACACTATCAGATGAATTTTGGATTTTGGCCATGCAAGAAAAGTTGAATCAATTTGTAAGAAATAAAGTTTGGGAATTAACTACAAGGCCAAATGATCAAAGTGTAGTTGAAACTAAGTTGGTATTCAAAAATAAAAATGAATGACTCAGGAGTGGTCATTCGAAATAAGTCTAGATTAGTAGCTAAGGGGTATAATCAGATTGAAGGGATTAATTTTGAGGAGACTTTTGCCCCTACAGCTAGACTTGAAGCAATTAGGGTTTTTCTAGCCTTTGCCTATTTTAGAGGATTTAAATTGTATCAAATGGATGTCAAAAGTGCCTTTTTAAATGGGGTAATTCAAGGGGATGTGTTTGTAGAACAACCTCCAGGCTTTGAAAATTCTAAATTCCCAAATCATATTTTCAAGTAAAAAAAGGCATTATAGGGATTGAAATAGATACCTAGGGCTTGGTATGTGAGGTTGAGCATCTTCCTACTTGAAAGATCTTTTGAAAAAGGAAGTGTGGATACACCTCTCTTTTTGAAGAGATGTGGAAAGGATATTCTCATTGTTCAAATTTATGTGGATGATATCATTTTTGGATCTTCAAATAAAAATCTTTGTGATATTTTTTTCTAAAATAATGAGTAGTGAATTTGAAATGAGTCTAATGGGAGATTTGAGTTACTTTCTAGGATTTAGCATTAAGCAAATTGAGGAAGACACATTTCTTAGTCAATCGAAGTATGTTAAGGACATCCTCAAAAAGTATGAAATGGACAATGCTAAACCTGTTAGTACATCAATGAGTTCCTCAGTTCAGTTGGATAAGGATCCTAAGGGAAAATCTGTTGATCAAAAGAAATAGTGGGATAATTGGATCATTGCTTTACTTGATAGCTAGCCATCTCGATATCATGTTTAGTGTCTGTTTGTGGGCTAGATTTCAATCAGATCCAAAATAATCACATTTGACAGTAGTGAAAGGATTTTGAGATATCTGTTAGGAACTCAGAACTTAGGAATTTGGTATCCTAAGTTTAACTCTTCATTTAAAATAATTGGTTATTCAAATTCTGACTTTACAGGATGTAGGGTTGATAGGATAAGCACTTATGGAACATGTCAATTCATTTGAAATTCTTTAGTCTTGGTCCAGCAGAAAACAAATTCAGTAGCCCTATCTACTGCTGAAGCTGAATACATTTTATTAGGAAGTTGTGTGGCATAAGTACTTTGGTTAAAACAACAGTTGATTGATTTAGGATTGTCTATAAGCGCTATTCCAATTTATTGTGATAATACTAGTGCTATTTATATTTCTAAAAATCCTATTCAACATTCAAGAACCAAATACATAGACATAAGGCATCATTTCATAAGGGATCATGTATCCAAGGGAGAAATTGAACTCATTCATGTTACAACTGAAAATCAACATGTAGACATTTTTACAAAACCTTTAGCCTTTGATACTTTCAGTGCATTAAGAACAAGGCATGGTGTGATTGATTTAAATGCTTAAATAAAAATGTTTTCTCCAATATTGATGTTTGTTTTCTAGTTAATATTTTTGTGTTCGCTATGAGTTTTTAATCTTTTTTTTGTGTGATTTGTTTTTAATCTGTGTTTCTTTGTTGTACATGGTGTTTTAATGTGTCTTTTGAATTTTAGTTTTTTTTTATGTGCAAAATCAAATTTTTTTTTTTGTGAAAATCATCCGGGATGATGAATTTTTTTACGGGACGATTTGTGTATTGTGTCAAAGTGTCAGATTCTAACCCGTTTGCATGCAGTTTTCAGTGTTTAATGGTCACTTCGTTTGGACTATCGTTATGATCGTACGTGATGATTTATTTTTCAATCGATGGGATGAATGAATGAAGCGGTTGAATGGATAAGGTAGTTTTTAATACGAACTTCATACATACGAACCTTTGGTTTGTCTAGATGAACACATGTCAGTTCGATGTAGGGGACGGTTTCAACTGCCATTAAAATGATATAAGTTCTGATCATCCTGGGACGAACACGTGTTCGTCTGCACGATCAGACTGGTCAAAAGTTTGTACGAAAGGATGCTTTGTAAGACGCATTGATTACGAAAAGTCATTTCATTATGGTCATATTAAATCGTCTGTACGAAATATTTTCATACGAAACGAACAAAAATTTCGTACGGGATGAATTATTTTCGTCTAGTACGAATGAATCATTTTTCAACAAATTGGCGGTCTTTTCAACTCAATTGTCACTCTCTAAATATCTCTTTCAAATCTTTTCTTACTATAGATCATTTTGAAATGGCCAGTTCAAGCAAGCGTCAAAAGGTCTTAGTAAAGAAACCACATAGGAATTCATCCAAAAATTTTCTGTCCAAAGCAAATGAGGATTCTTATCCTAGGTTTGCTTCAACCAAAATCACCCCTTCCCGGATCCTAATCCAAGAAGATATTACCTTTCAAGTATTGCATTTATTTGCTTCAACTTAGTTTTGCTTTATCCTTACTCTCTTCCACCTCTATAACAAAGAAATCTTTCACTACTTTTTAGCAAATATGTCCTTCAACTCTGACCACTCTGTGATTCGCTCTTATGTCTTCAAACAAAAAGTTGAAATTACCATGCATGACTTAGGAGCATTTCTAAATTTAAGGACCGAGGGAAAAAGTGCCCATACCTTAATCACCAATGATCAATAGAAATGGTATGAAATCAATAGGGTGATTAGAGGAAATGATTTAAATGAGCATGTGGCTAAGGTATCCGATCTTGTCCGGAATGCACGCATCATCCAGCACGTTCTTAGAACTTTAATCATTCCAAAAGCTGGTGATAGAGTCAATATTACCCCCCTTCTCTCTATGGTGACCATTCTAATCATGTCAAATGAGCCTATAGATGAAGCCCAACTTCTCCATGACTATATGTATGGGCTTTCTGAAATTGGCCATGCATAACAGAAAAGAAAAAGAAATATTGCCTTAGGACACATAGTTACCTATGTTCTGGAGAAGAAATACAACTTGGTTCATCCAGATCAATAATATGAAGAACCACTCTACTAGAATGACGGATCATTTAGAGCAATCTTCAAGGAGGAATCAGGTAAAACACATGCCATAAGTGATACAAACGAAGAGCCAGAAGGTGCACCTGCTCCCGCTAATGAACCAAATTATCAGGAATTGGTTCAAAGATTTGATCCGTTAGAGACTCATTTTGATCAACACTTTGATCAAATTAAGACTCATTAACAGCAGTAGGCTGCTCAATATCAACATGATATGGGCTATATGAGGGAGCAAATGAAAGATATTAGTACCAATGTACTTATGATGAGTATATACTTTAACCTCTTTGGTGGTGCTCCTCCTCCTCCGCCTTCAGATTAGGGACCATCTAAGTTATAGATGCACTTGATATTATGTGTTTGTGTTGTTATTGTTTTTACTTTGTGTTTGTTATTGTTTGTTTTTAGTAGTTTGATGTATTTCTCTTTTATTTCAGATATTTTATTTTGTATTGATATCCTGATGTATCATTGTAATATTTTCCAAGTGATATCAATATTAGTTTTTGTGTTTTGATTAGAACTTATTTCTGAAATGTTTATAAGTCTTTATAAAAATCATCGGATTTTTTAATCTTAATTGTGCTATAGCCTGAATTGTAAGTTAAAAATAAATTCATTAGAAAATCTAATTATTGTAAGTTTAAGTTTTGGATATAACTTGATATTATTAGAATTTTCAATTTCATGTCTCTCTTTTAGTCTACCTTATTGTTAATATTATTATTGCAATTGCGATGATTTCTTATTTTATATTTAACTTATCAATCATTATTTATGCACTTAGAAAGATTTGAAATTTTAGATTATTGTTTTTGGAAAGAATAAAATTACTCTTGCAAATTGTATAAAAGTACAAAAAATCAAAAGGAATGTGCAAAGGTTTGCAATGTAAAAAAAAGAAGAGGCACAAAATAAGCCCAAAGTAAAAATGATGCACAGAAATGAGCCACAAATGTGAAAAAGATGCGTAAAGCGCCACATGTGGTAGTTATTTCTTTCCAAACTCTTTTAATCTCTTAATTCAAATTAATCTTATATTCATTTATAATTGATATTGAAATTTGAAATATATAATTTTTTATTCATCCTTAGTGCAATGATTTTCTATATCTTAGTGTCTAACTTGACTCATGTCTTTGATAAATTCTTTTTATTATCAATGTTATATCACTTCTTAAATTATATGAATTTCTATAATTTTTCTAATGTTTTAATTTTATTTGCATACATTATTTCAAACACTTTCAAGGTTAAATGTTCAACTAATTTTCATATTTCTACTTACATTTCAAGTATTTTTTCTTCTTCACTTTTTGATGTTGTCAAAAAGGGGGAGAAATTGTTTGTTGTGTCTTGTGTATTTATGTAAAGTGTATTTTTTGTCTTGTGTATTTATGTCAAGTGTATTTTTTTTGTATTTTTTATTTATTTTATCGTATGTGTGTTTGATTGTTTTTGTTTTGTCTTTTGTATTATTTTGTGTTGTTTAAATTAAAAAAAAAACAAAATTTTTTTAATTCAATTGCCTCCTTATTTTCATGGGTTTATCAATTCAGGGGGAGTTTAGGAGATTCTTAGAATTTGAAATCCTACAAACAATAATTATTTTATCATCATAAAAAAGGGGAGATTGTTAAGAGAGTTGTTATTTGCATGTTTTACATTCTTGCAACTTATATAGTTTTAATGATTCCAAATATTATTATTTTATGTGTAGTTATCGCCTAACACTTTTTAGAAAATTTGTTTTTGCTCTAGTGTGTACTAACAATTCAGGAAAATCAAACTCTAAACTACTGAAGACTTCAAATATAATTCAACATGAGATATCTTGTATTTTATGTCTTGTAATTTTTGTATGAATTAAGTTTGAGAGGGAGTGATTTTAATTGAGTGAATAAACACACACACAGTTGAGGAGATCTTAAAAATTTTGTACTGATCATTTGGGACGAATACAATTCGTACGAAACGATCAGGTCACTTATCTCCTTTTAAGAGCATTTGTGCGAACAGGAGTTGGAGGAAATATTTCTAAGTCCTGATCGTCCAGGACGAAATTATTTTTGTCCCAGGAAGAGTTAGGCTCTATAAAAATTTCGTTCAGATGAAATCTATAATCATGCCAGAATGACTTGGGCTATGTAAAAATTTCATCCAGAACAAATCCAAATCGTCCTCGGACGAAGTCTTCTCTGTAAAAATTTTGTTCAGACAAAATTCATAATCGTGCTAGGACGAGTTTTTCTGTTTAAAAATTTTGTCTGGATAAAGTCCTATTCGTCCCAGGATGATGGGAACCAACTTAAGTAAGTTTGTTGCATCCTGTGGTAATTATGGAACCGACCTATGAAAAAACTATTCGTCCGGACGAACCTAGTTCATATAGGATGATGATCGTGTACGAACATAGTTCGTACCAACATTCATTAGGATCATTTCCGACACTTTAAGTAAAATCATCCAGGATGATCCACAATCGTACGGGACAATCCATTTCTTCTTGACTTGAATATTTGCAATTTTTGGATGTGTTAAAATAGTTGCTATTTGCATGCTTTACATTTTTGCAACTTGTATAGTTTTGATGATTCCAAACATTATTGTTCAAATGTGTAGTTATCTCCTAACAATTTTAGAAGATTTGTATTTGCTCTTGTGTGTACTAACATTTCAGAAAAATCAGACTCTAGACTACAAAAATTTCAAATCAAATTCAACATGAGATACTTTGTGAATTTGAAGCTTGTATTTTTCTTTGAATTAAATTTGAAAGGGAGTAATTGTATTTGAGTGAATAAAAATATACACTCACACATAAGGAGATCATATATAAGTTATACTGATCGTACGGGACGATATTAGATCGTACGGGACGATCAGACAGTTATCTCCTATTGAGCACATAGAACGAATAGGAACTGGCTTGAAAAATATTTTAAATCCTATTCATCCGGGACAAAATTTTTATCGTCCAGGACTATCTGGTCTCTATAAAATTTTCCTCCAGAAGAAATTAATTATCGTCAGAAAATGAGTTGCTCTCTGTAAAATTTTCGTCCAGACAAAATTAATTATCGTCCAGGACGATCTGGTCTCTGTAAAATTTTCATCCAGACAAAATTATTATTGTCAGAAAACGATCTGCTCTGTGTAAAAATTTCGTCCAGACGAACCGATTTTCGTCCAGACGATTAACCGACTTAGAATAGCTTTCAGCAGTTTTCTAGACCGACCTTGTAATAACCGTTCATACCGAACGAACTTAATTCGTACGGGACGATCAGCTGTACGAAGATATTTCGTACACATATACAAATAGGGTCATTTCAAAGCATTTAAGTAAAATCGTCTAGGACGATCCACGATTGTACGGAACGATCCTCTGCGTACAGAATTGAAAACTTACAGTTTTTGGGCGGTTTTTCTTGTCTTTTGTATATATAGTCCAAATTAGACTGCCACCCTATCTTTTTGTCATTTGATCTTCGTGTCTCTTGAGAGAATAGCTAAGGAGAGAGTGGAAGAGTGCATTCAAAGGAGGATTCCTACCATAGGAGCGTGAAGGCTTCACTTGGAGTTCAAAGGTAAGAATCTCTACTTGTGAATTGGGATTACTTCACTCTTTTCTTTCTTCCTTCTAGATTTCTTGTGAGAAGATCAGTCAAGGAGATCCAGTTCGCTGCCGACACTTGGAGAGTGTGAATAGCTGAAAGGATCGCTTCCTACACTTGGAGAGTGTGAACAGCCGGAAGGGTTCTCTGCCCACACTAGGAGAGTGTGAAAGGACAAAAGTCTTCTCTGCCCATACTAGGAGAGTGTGAAAGGACGGACGGTTCTCTGCCAACACTGGGGAATGTGTAAAAGGATGACGATTCTCTTCCGCACTGGGTTGTGGTGAAAAGAGTGTGTTGTAAAGGCTTCTCCGCCTTACTGTGGGTGCAAAAGGAGAGTCACTATTGGTTTTAGTGCAATACTCAGAGGGTGCCTCTAAGGAGTGGATGTATGTCTGGTTATAGACCGAACCACTATAAATCTGGTGTCATTTACAGTTTTTTTATGTTTCTACATTTTATTTTAATTTTTAACAACTCTGTGGTTGAAAAATATTTTCTAGAAAAACTTTAAAAGAAAAATTTTCATTTCAGTTCAACTTAATTTTCAAAGAGGGATTAAATTTTTAAACTACCAATTCACCCCCCGTCTTGGTAGCCTTGGGACATTAACTTAGGCTTAACAACCTAATTACTAGATTTAATAATTGGTATTAGAGTGTCGTTTCAAAATCATAAGTTTGAACTACTTTTTGATTAATGTAGATGGCTACATTTGGAAACCTAAACACTCCTGAGGGTTACTCTATCACTAGACCTCCACTGTTTGACAATATTCCTTTTGATTTTTGGAAAACACGCATGTCTACTTTCTTACAGTCACTTGATTATCGCATGTGGATGCCAGTCCAAGAAGGTTACACAAAACCAACAAGATTAGTTGATGGAGTTAGGGTAGAAACACCTTATGCAGATTGGACTATAGAAGAACGTGACTTAGCACAATTAAATGCCAAATGTTTAAATAGTTTCTTTTGTGCTTTAAAATTGGAAGACTACATGCGGGTTTCCACTTGCAAAAGCGGAAAGGACATATGAGATAGACTTTGTATAACTTATGAAGGGACAAATGAGGTTAAGCAATCAAGACTCAATATCTTGTTACATGACTATGAATTATTTCGCATGAAACCAAATGAATCTATTTCAAACATGTACAAAAGATTCACACAAATTGTCACTTCTTTGCATGCACTTGGTAGGGAATTAACTAATACTGAAATGGTCAATAAGATTCTTCGTTGTTTACCTACTGCTTATGATGCTAAAATTACTACAATTATAGAGTCTAAAGATCTGAACATTTATTTTATTGACAATCTTCTTGGTTTACTCATTGCTTATGAGCAAGGAGTAAGTCAAAGAAAGATTGATGCAGGTGAACCACGAAAGGACAAGAATATTACACTAAATTTAGAAGAGTCAGAGAGTGAACACTCACAACTTGAGGATGAATTCGATAGTGCATTGATGACTAGACAATTCAGAAGCTTTTTAAAGAGGAAGCAGAAGAGACGCCAGTAATGGAATAGAGGTAAGTATAATAGAAATGACAAGGTTTCTAATGAAGTGATTTGTTATGAATGCAGGAAACCAGGTCATATAAAGACTGATTGTCCAAAACTCAAAGCCACTCCAAGCAAGGAGAAGGTAGAGAACAAACCAATGGTAAAGAAGGGCAAGAAGAAGTTTCAAAGAGCTTTCTGGCCGGACTCAGCTTCAGACTCATCTGAGACTGAAAAAGAAGAAGAATTCACCAACCTTTGCTTGATGGAAGATAATGTTGAACAATTAGATCAAGAAGAGGTGTGCTCTCACACAAGACCTCGTGAGAGCATATGGTACCTGGACAGCGAATGTTCAAAGCATATGACTAGAGATACTGCTCAATTCATAACGCTGGAAGCCAGGAATGGAGGCAAGGTTACACTTGGAGATAATACCATAAAGAAAGTGGTTGGATCAGGTATGATTGGAAATTTGAAAAACTTTTTCATAGACAATGTGTTATTAGTTGAAGGCTTAAAACATAATTTGCTAAGCATAAGTCAGCTATGTGATAAGGGCTATATTGTAAAATTTTTACCTACTAGCTACAAAATAAGCCTAAATGAGAAAAATGTTTTAAATGGAAAAAGGGTAAACAATGTTTACATGCTAGATTTAAATTGTATTCAATCTCCTACTGCTTTTTGTTTGAAAACTGTTTCTGATGAATCATGGCTTTGGCATAGGAGACTTTGTCATTCTAGTATGAAAAATTTTAGAAGAATTACCCAAAAGAACTTAGTGAGAGGTATACCAAAACTAGACTTTACTAAGGACCACCTTTGTGATGCATGTCAATTAGGAAAACAAGTGAAGTCCTCTTTTAAGTCCAATAAAGATCTTAGGACCAGTAAACCTTTAGAAATTCTACACATGGATCTTTTTGGAGCTGTAGGAACTGTAAGTCTAGGAGGGAAGGTATACGAATTTGTTATAGTGGATGATTTCTCAAGATTCACTTGGGTTAGATTTTTTTTCTTAAGAGTAAATCATTTGAGGAATTCAGAAATTTTTCTACTTGGATTTAAAGAAAACTAGGGAGTGAAATAATTTCTATACAAAGTGATCATAGAGGAGAATTTGAAAATGAAAGATTTGAAAATTTCTGTAAAGAAAAAGGGATTGATCACAATTTTTCTGCACCTAGAACCCCTCAACAAAATGGGGTAGTTGAAAGGAAAAACGAAACATTAATAGAAGCCGCCCGAGCAATGTTAGCAGAATACTCACTTCCTAGATATTTTTGGGCTGAGGCGGTTAGCACTGCATGTTATGTTCTGAATAGGGTGAATGTGAGATCAAATTTGAATAAAACACCCTATGAGTTGTTAAAAGGTAGAACACCTAATTTGTCTCATTTGCATGTATTTGGTTGCTAGGTGTTCATACATAATAATGGAAAATCTGCCTTAGGAAAATTTGATCCAAAATCAGATGAAGGAATTTTTATTGGATATTCAAGTGTTGGAAAATCTTATAGGGTATTCAACAAAAGAACTTTAGTCATTGAAGAAACCACACATGTTGTATTTGATGAATCTGGAAATTTGGAAGAGCCAAATATTATTGAAGAAGAGATTGAAGAAAACTCCCAAAAGATTGATAAATTAAATTTGGAAGAAAATGTGGAAGAGAATTTGGAAAGTAAAAACCCTTTGACTAGAGATTTGAGATTTTCTAAAAACCACCCAAAGGAATTGATTATAGGTGAACCAAGTGAGGGTGTTAGAACTAGGTGTGGACTAAACAAGAAAGTCAATCATTCAGCCTTTATTTCAACTATTGAACCCATTAACATTGATCAAGCACTTTCTGATGAATTTTGGATATTGGCCATGCAAGAAGAGTTAAATCAATTTGTAAGAAATAAAGTTTGGGAACTAACTACAAGGCCAAAAGATTAAAGTGTTGTTGGAACCAAGTGGGTGTTTAAAAATAAAATGAATGACTCAGGAGTAGTCATTAGAAATAAGGCTAGATTAGTTGCTAAGGGGTATAATCAAATTGAAGGAATTGATTTTGAGGAGACATTTGCCCCTGTAGCTAGACTTGAAGCAATTTGAGTTTTACTAGCCTTTTCCTGTTTTAAAGGTTTTAAACTATTTCAAATGGATGTCAAGAGTGCCTTTTTAAATGGGGTAATTGAGGAAGATGTTTTTGTAGAACAATCTCCAGGTTTTGAAAATTCTAAATACCCAAATCATGTTTTCAAGTTAAAAAAGACATTATATGGATTGAAACAGGCACCTAGGGCTTGGTATGAGAGGTTGAGCACCTTCCTACTTGAAAGATCTTTTGAAAAAGGGAGTGTGGATACAACTCTCTTTTTAAGGAAATTTGGAAAGGATATACTCATTATTCAAGTTTATGTGGATGACATCATCTTTGGATCTTCAAATAAAAATCTTTGTGATAATTTTTCTAAAACAATGAGTAGTGAATTTGAAATGAGTCTAATGGGAGATTTAAATTACTTTCTAGGATTTAGAATTAAGCAACTTGAGGAAGGTACATTTCTTAGTCAAACTAAATATATTAAGGACATCCTCAAAAAATATGAAATGGACAATGCTAAACCTGTTAGTACACCAATGAGTTCCTCAGTTTAGTTGGATAAGGACCTTAAGGGAAAATCTGTTGATCAAAAACAATTTAGAGGGATAATTGGATCTTTACTTTACTTGACTGCTAGACGACAAGATATTGTGTTCAGTGTTTACTTATGTGCTAGATTTCAATCAGATCCAAAAGAATCACATTTGACAGCAGTAAAAAGGATTTTAAGATATTTACTAGGAACTCAAAACTTAGGGATTTGGTATCCTAAGTTTAGCTCTTCATTTGAAATTATTGGATACTCAAATTCTGACTTTGCAGGTTGTAGAGTGGATAGGAAAAGCACTTCTGGAACATGTCAATTCATTGGAAATTCATTTGTTTCATGGTCTAGTAGAAAACAAAATTCAGTGGCACTATCTACTACAGAAGCAGAATACATTGCATTTGGAAGTTGTGTGGCACAGGTATATTGGTTAAAACAACAGTTGATTGATTTAGGATTAACTATAGGCACTATTCCAATTTATTGTGACAATACTAGTGCTATTTGCATTTCCAAAAATCCTATTCAACATTCTAGAACCAAACACATTGACATAAGGCATCATTTCATAAGGGATCATATATCCAAGGGAGAAATTGAACTCACACATGTTTCAACTGAAAATCAACTTGCAGATATTTTTACAAAACCTTTAGCCTTTGATACCTTCAGTACATTAAGAACAAGGCTTGGTGTTATTGATTTGAATGCTTAAATAAAAATGTTTTTGCAACAATGATATTTTTGTTTTCTTAGTTTATTTATCTTTGATTTTTTGTTTTGAATTTTGTGATTTTTGAGTGTTTTGATTGAGTTTATTTTAGAGTCTGTGGTTTTGTCTTTGTTTTCTATGGTTTGAATGTTTTGTTTGTTTTTCTTCATTAAAAAATTCAAAAATCCAAAAATGTGTAGAAATCGTCCGGGACGAAATTTTTTGTACTGGACGATGTGTGTTAGATTCAGTTTACGTGATATGGAACGTTTTGAGAGTTGTTTTTATTGTAGTTCGTCTATATGATCTAATGATCGTCCAGGACGAAATATTTATCTTCTCAAACGTCGGGACGTTTGAATGCAGCGGTTGAGTGGATAAGGCAGTTTTAAATGTGAAGTTCGTCCGTACAAACTTTTTGTTCGTCTAGACGAACAGACGTCGTTTCATTGTAGGGGACGGTTTTCAACTTACATTAAAACGACTTAACTTTTGATTGTATGTACGAAATTTTTTCGTCTGTACGATCGGTCAAGTCAAAAGTCTGTACGAAAGGACACATCATAAATTGTGTTGATTAAGAAAAGCTGTTTCATTTTGGACGAAATGGATCGTCTGTACAAACTTTTTTCGTCCAGACAAACGATAATTTTGTCCAGGACGAACTGTTTTTGTCCAGGACAAACGTATCATTTTTCTTTAAATATGAAGACATTCTAACTCAACAATCACATCTCCAAACTTCACTTTCAATCTCTTTCGACCTTAAATTGACAATGGCCTCCTCAAGCAAAAGACAAAAGGTGTTGGCAAAGAAACCTCACAGGAATAACTCTGAAAACTTCCTGTCAAAAGCAAATGAGAAATCTTTTCCTCGTTTTGCATCTTCCAAAATCACACCTTCTCGCATTCTGATTCAAAGCGAGATAAACTTTAAGGTAATGCACCTTTTTGCCTCCACCCAGTTTCAATTCATTCTTTCTCTCGTTCACCTTTACAACAAACAAACCTTTCTCTACTTTCTAGCCAACATGAGTTTTAATTCCGACCACTCCTGCATAAGTTCTTTTGTTTTTAAACAAAAAGTTGAAATCACCAAGCATGACATTGGTGCCTTTTTGAACTTAAGAACTGAAGGATATAGAGCCCACACCCTAATGAGTGAAAATAAATTCGAATGGTATCAAGTCAATAGGGTGATTAGAGAAATTGGCCTAACATATCATGTTGTTAGAGTTTCAGGAATGACCAGGAATGCTCGAATCATCCAGCATATTCTTTGATCTTCAATCATTCCCAAAGCTGGTGATAGAATCAATATTACCCCTCTTCTTTCTATTCTAACCTTTTTGATTATGGATTATTAGCCTATCGATGAAGCCCAACTTATCATAGATCATCTCTATGGGCTTTCAGAAATAGGACATGCAGAGCAGAAGAGAAAAAGGAACATCTCATTAGGACACTTAGTTACATATATTTTGGAAAAGAAATACAACATAGTGCATCCTGATGATGAATACGAAGAGCCAGTCTACTACAATGATGCTTCTTTCAGAGCAATTTTCAAGGAGGAAAAAGGGAAAGCACATGTTAGTGCTTCTAAAGAAGAAGAAGAAGAAGGAGAGCAAACTTCTGCACCTCAATCAGATTATCAGAATTTGATTGAGAAATTTGACAGACTTGAGACTCATGTTGATCAAAGATTTGATCAAATTGATGCTCAACTCCTGCAACAGCAATAGGACATTGCTATTATCAGAAATGAAGTTCATGAAATCAATACCAATGTTATGATGATGGCCTCCTACTTCAATCTGTTTAGTGGCATTCCTCCTCCTCCTCCAGAAGAATAGAAAATGAGAGATGAATTTCTTTATGTTTGTTGTACTAGTGTTTTGTTTTAAATGTTTTGTTGTGTTAGTGTTTTTTTTTTAGTTGTCTTTATTAAAAAGTTAAGTATATTTTCTTAGTTGTTTTAATATTATGAAAAAATATGTAATCATTTTCATTAATATCAATGCATGTTGTACTTGATTCTAATTTGGTTTGTTTTTGGAATGTGGTTAATTTTTATGAATTTCATTAGTCTTATTTAATCTTAATGCTTAAATTAGATTGTAATTTGAGATTAATTACATTAGAAAATATAGTCTTTCTAAATTTAAAAGTTGTTTATAACTTGTTATAATTAGAACTTTTAAATTCATGTCTATTCATTTAGACTACATAAAAGTTAATATTATTATTGCAATATAGATGTTTTCTTATTTTGTATTTGCGGGTAAAAAGCCGTCGCAAAATTTTTGCGGGGAAATTAGCCGTCGGAAAGCCGCCGGACAATTCCGCTGGATAATTTTGCGGGAAATTAGCCGTAGCAAAAATTTGCGGGGAAAACTGGCCGTCGGAAAGCCGCCGGAAAATTCTGTAGGGAATAAGCCGTCAAAAACCGCCGGAAATTTGCCGGAAAGCCGCCGGAAAACTGGCCGCCGGAAAGCCACCGGAAAATTCGCCGGAAAACTGTGATTTTCCTGGAGTGTATGCTCAAGTGATATTTATGCACTTAGAAATATTTGAAATTTTAGATTATTGATTTTGGAAAGATTTGGTCTCAATTACTCTTGAAAATTGTACAAAGAGTACAAAAATCAAAAGGAATGCGCAAAGGTTCGCAAATATGAAAAAGAGGCACAAAATTAGCCCAATGTCAAAAGATGCACAAAAATGTGACCAAAAAATTTGAAAAAGATGCGCAAAGCGCCACATGTGGTAATACTCTTCTTTCCAAATTCTTTCAATCTCTTAATTCAAATTGATCTTATGTTCATTTATATTCTATTGAACATTAAAATATAGAATTTTTATACATCTCTCTTGTAATGATTTTTTATATTCGAATGTCTAAATTGAATCATGTCTTTAATAAATTTTTCTTACTTACAATGTTATATCACTTCTTAAATTTTATGAATTTCTATGATTGACTTAATGTTATTAGTTTTAGATTGCATACCTTATGACAATCACCATTTAGATTAAATTTTCAAATGAATTTCATATAATTATTTACATTTCTTGTCTATTTCTTCTTCACTTTTTGTTGTTGTCAAAAAGGGGTAGAAATTGTTGTGTTTGTATGTTTTGTTTTGTTTTAATTGTTTTGTTTGCATTTTGGTTTTTGTGTTTAACTTTGTAATTTTGTTAAAATTTTTTGAAAAACAAAAATTTTATTCTTTGGTTCAAAATGCCTCCTTATTTTCATGTATTCATAAATTCATGGGGAGTTTAGGAGATTTGTTTAAATTGAAATCATACAAACAATAATTATTTTGCCATCATCAAAAAGGGGGAGATTGTTAAAATAGTTGCTATTTGCATACTTTACATTTTTGCAACTTGTATAGTTTTGATGATTCCAAACATTATTGTTCAAATGTGTAGTTTTTTTTTTTTTTGAAAATGCCAAAGGCAGAAATTAAAAAACTAAAAACGGATACAACCTAGGAAGTGATAGAACACTTATCACATTCCTCTTTAAGCAAAGAAAAAAACAAAGGAGGGATCATGCTATCACTAAGATCCTCCCAAACAAAATTATCAACTAAAGCCAATTTATCACAAAAGTCTGCTAAACGGTTACAATTCCTATGAACACAATGAAAATGAAACATACCGAAATCCTCCAGGAAAGATAAATCTTCCAAATCTTCCAAATCATCCTTGTTGTGCTTATCTTTCTTCACCGATCTTTGTAGGTGCTTGATCACATTTTGATTGTCCCCTTCAATGACAATCTCTTTAGCTTCAAACTTCCAAGATTTATGGAACAATTTAAATGCTCAAATAGCCATGAGCTCAAGCAAACCAATATCCCAATGAATACATTTGATTCCAAAAGCAAATAAGAACCTCCCTTTGTTGTCTCTAAAAATTCCAGCAATACCAGCCATATTGGAATCAAGAAGTGCGGCATCAAAGTTTCCTTTGATCCAGTCGGGTGGAGGGGGGTGCCAAGAATAACTAGACAGCTTCTCAAGCTGATTAGCACCCCAGTGATCTGATAGGATACCACAATTAGAAGAAATAACAGGCACATCAATTACTTTAGCTGCCAAACAACTCAACCCGGCTTCCTTCCCACCATGAACAACCTCATTCCTACTTTTCCATGAGTAAAAAACTGTAGTGCAATAGAGATTCACTAAAAAAGGATTGGTCCGAGCTGCCGCTTTTAAACCTTGTAAACATCCAGTCCAATTCCTGAATCTAGGAACTTTGAAACCCCATCCTCCCAAAGTGTTGAACAAACCAGTAAGAAAACAGCAATTCACAGCTACATGTTCTTCATTTTCAACATCTAAACAACCTCTTGGGCAACCATTAATATTAGAAATTCTCCTGAAATTTAAGAATTCCAAAGTGGGAATACCTCTATTCACTAACCTCCACCAAAAGCAATGGACTTTAGCTGTTAGTTTGCTTAACCGGAGCCATTTCCAATCTTCATTGCTGCAGAGAACCGATTGTTGAACAGATCTGATAAGAGCTGCAAGCGATTTACCAAAGAATTTATAATAAAGCTCTCTGGAATCCTTACCCTCCCCAATCTTCATTTGAACAATTAAATTTACAAGTTCTGGACCAAAAAATTTACTCAACTCCTCCTCATTCCAAGCTTTATGATGAATAAAACAACTGAGTTTAGGAACTTCCTCCATCATAACATTGACAAAAGTAGGCCATTTGGACAGCTTATTTTTTTGAATCCATATATCTTCAAAAGGATCAATTGATTCACCCGTAGCCACATTCCACCTCAACAGGGGTTGTAATGATTTCATACCGCTGGTTATTATCTTCCATGTAACCGAGCAGCTTTTCCCATTCAATTTAGTATAAAGGACATCACCATACTTGGCCCTTAAAGTCCTGTATAACAAGGAATCAGATTCTTTAATAAACGCCCAAGCAAACTTAGCTCTCAAAGGCCCCATCAAAGCAATAGGAGAGTGAACCCCAGCTCCACCTCCAGCAATCGGCTTACAGAGCACATCCCAAGATAAGAAATGCATTCCAGTGGTATTATCTGATTTCTTCCATATGAAATCTCTACAAATCCTTTCCAATTTCTTCAGGATATTAATGGGAATTAAAGCATGAGAGACATAGAAAATCGGGATAGCTAATAAGATGGCCTTCACCAACACAATTCTACCAGCAAGAGAAAAGTATTTATTTCCCCAACTATTGATTCTAGAAGAGACTCTTTCGAGCAGAAAAAGGAAATCAGATGATACCACTCTTCTCAAACAAAGATTTATTCCCAAATATTTCATTTCCTGCACCACTTTAAAATTTAGAATTTTGGATAAAGACTTCCTTTTTGCTCTATTCACCGAATTGCTTAAAAGAATGGCAGATTTTTTAGCATTAACAGCCAGCCCAGTCCAGTTGCAGTACTCCATGATGTAGTCCTTAACAATTTTTGTTTGCTTCGAGTTGGCTTCAGAGAAAAGAAGTATATCATCTGCATAAAGAAGATTGGATATGCAGGGAGCCGATGCAGCTACTTTAATACCAAGATTACTCCCAATATGGTGCAAATTATTAGACAACAATTGGGAACATAAAATAAACAGATAAGGAGATAGAGGACATCCCTGTCTAAATCCACTCCTAGCTTCAATCCATTTAGATTGCTTCCCATTAAATAAATTAGAGAATCTAGCATTAGTAACACATTCCATGTCAATTTAGAGAAACCTTTTGGAAACCCAAAGTAGCTAAGAGTATTTTCCAAAGCTTTCCAAGAAATACAATCATAAGCTTGTTCCATATCGATCTTCACAGCCATCAATCCTTTTTTCGATTTAGAAAACCTGAATTTATGAATAATTTCTTGCACCAAAAGGATATGTTCAGATAAGGATATACCTTTAAGAAAAGCAGCTAGGTTTTCCGAAATTAATTCATGAATAACGAAATTCAGTCTATTTAAAAGAAGCTTAGCTATGATTTTGTATATAGACATACATAAGCTGATAGGCCGAAAATGAGAGGGATTAACCAGATTTTGTACCTTGGGAATAAGGACAATTAGAGTATCTTTCCATTCCTTGTTCATTATACCAATCGAGATGAACATAAAGATAGCCTCTCATATGTCCTGAGCAATAATATTCCAATACCCCTTGATAAAAGAGTATGTGATTCCATCAATTCCCGGAGATATGTTGCTACCCAAGTTAGAAATGACTTTCTCAACTTCATCCCTAGTGAAATCAGCCTTAAGTAATTCAATGCAATCATAGCTAAGGCCATTGATTCTTCTAGGCCAACCATTAATACTACAGTCACGATCCTTCCATTTTTGAGAGAAAAAGCTCAAAAGAACTTATTCAATTCCATATTGATCATTCACCATGTTGCCCGCATTATCTTTGATCTGTATGATAGAGTTACCGTTCTTCCTACCATTAGCAAAGGAGTGGAAGAACTGAGAATTTATGTCACCCTCCTTAATCCATTTGACTTTGATTCTTTGTCTCCACCATATGTTTAATCTTGCCAAAGTAATATTTAATTCATGGACTCTGGCCTTGAGAAGCAAAATAGACTGATCAGATAAACCACTTCCATCAGACTCTTTATTTTGCAATTCATCCACTTCTGTTTTTAGTTTGTCTTTCAGTTCCAACAAGCTATTATGCTTTGACCGGTTCCAAAAAAACAAAGTCCTCAGCACAAACCGAAATTTTTTATTTAAAACCTCCATTGGATCACCAATAAACTTCTTGCTCCAAGCTTTCTTGACAACTTGGTAAGCAACAGGATACGAAAGCCACACATTTTCAAATCTCATGATCTTTGGATGTTTGAAATTCTAAAACTCGACCTACAGAACCACCGGATAATGGTCAGAGGCAACCAGTGCAACATGCCGGTTGACAACCATTGGAATAGCCTCCAATGCTTTGGAATTGAGTAGACATCTATCAAGCCTTTCCCAAATATGAGCTCCTCCGCTTTTGTTATTACACCAAGTGAATTTAGGCCCAATGACTCCCACATCATGGAGATCACATCTACTCATGAAGGAACTCATATCTTGAGAAGCAATAGAGAATTTGAATTTTTTACCACCCCTTTTCTCTTCTTGTGAAATTATACAATTAAAATCACCTCCGATAACATACGAATCATCCAAAGACATGTGATTTCCAAGGCACTCCCATAACTCCCTTCTACTATACATATCTCTACTCCCATACACCATAGAAATAATCCAAGAACCTTTATTAGCTATACAAAGCTTCCCAATTACACATTGATCATTAGCTGCAATTAGTGAAAAATTAGCCAAATCAGATCTCCACATAACTACAATACCTCCAGATGCTCCAGTAGAGGGATAAAGAAAAAAATCCCACTTATTTCCCAAGTACTTATTTAAATCCCATTTCTCCATTTTATCAATTTTAGTTTCCACCACCCCCACCTAGATAGCTTTCCAATCACTAATAACTTCCTTCAAATAAAGAGGGGCTTCCTTCTTATTTGCCCCCCTACAATTCCAGAAAACAAATGAACTCATTTAGACACCAAGGGGGAAGGTCCCCCGCCCTTCTTCCTGCCAACTCCTTCTTGTTTTTTCAGTCTTGAAGAAAGATTGAGTGGTCCAAACGACCTCAGTTCTTTTTGAAGTTTTGGTTTTGCTTTCCCAGCAAAGCTTTCTCCAATGGTTCCACTGTCAAGAGAAATTCTAGATAAACCTTTTTCAACCTCCAATCCCCCAGAACACCCCAATTCTTCATTCCCAACTAATTCTCCTTCTTCAATGTCAAGATTATCTGGAGAAAAAATCTTTTAATTGATCATGTCGACATTCTCCTCTTCAACTTCATTAAGAAGATCAAATTTGTTGCTACTTTGTATTAAAAAAGAATTGGCAGGAGGAATTTTTGAATGGTCTTAGGGTAAACCAGATCCACCAAGCTCCTCACGGACAGGACCATCCGGAACTTCAATCACTTGTTCCAACAATACCTCCTTAGCAGCATCTCCCTCCTCATTTTTTTGAATAATTTTTTCTTTAAAAACTTGTTTCCCTTTAGCTTGGAAAGAATTGGAAACCACTTGATTACCTCTCCTCTGATCATTCCTGAATTTCTTCCTATTAAGAACTTGAATCCAAGGCCCATAGTCCGAGCCCCCTTGTGCCGAATTAACCTTACCACCTTCTTGAGAACAAGATTTCCTCTCCTGAGCAGAGCTAGCCAACACACCATTGCCTCCACAATCGGGTTCTAAATGCCCCACTTTCCCACATTTGTAACAGAGAGAAGAAATCCTTTCATACTCAACATTTTGGAAGAATCTCCCATTGGGCCCATCCACCCAAACCCCAATAGGAATTGGTTTATCAAGCTCCAATCTTACACAAACTCTACTCCATTGAAACATGTTCCCATGAAGAAGTAAAGGAGTACCAATGAGTGAAACAATTCTTGTCACATTTATTTCATCCCAACAAAATAGAGGAAGGTTAGGAAGCCTAACCTAAACCGGAGAGCTTAAACCTTTTAAGGAAGATGGTGAGAATTTTGGGCTCCACTTATCCAAACCAATTATATGGCCCTTGACAAACCAAGGTCCACCCATCAAAACATTCTCCATAGTCTCTAACTTCTCAAACGAGCATAACATCCATCCGAGTCCCAATGAAGTTAGGTGGAATTTACCAAAACTGCTCCATTGTCGTCTAAGCTCCCATGCCATCAACAGAATTGAAATATCTGCACCAAAGGCTTTCACCACTATGGATAGCTTTAACCGTTCAGAATTGTTTTTAACATTTGGTTCATATAATTTCACAGCACACCCATCTCCAGATAAACAATTCGAAAAAGCCGACGGATCAATTTTGAGATGATTATGTTTTTCCCACGGGTTATTCCCCTCCATACGCCCTTCTTTAACAATTCTGTGGATCTCATTAGCCAAAGCAAATTCATTGTTGACAATTTCACAAACATTTGAAAAACAACCAGTTTTATTTGGAATTGAAGGGAGATCTTAAGATCCATTGGTCGTTCTTGTTGTGTTACCAAAACGGCTAACAAAGATTTTAAATTCAGAGTTAGAAGAATTATCCCCTACCAAAGGATTGAAATTAACACCAGCTACGGGCGATCCAGTCTCCATTCTTGATTCAACAATTCCTTTTCCTTTTCCCGAAACAGGAACAGGGGAAGTAGACAGAGGAACAACAGGTTCGCGAATTACCAAATTCCCGTTCTTGACAGGATGAGCAGACATCATTTGATTAACAAAACTGAAGCCATCAGTAGCTTCGCCGCCTGCGATCGCGGCCGAGCCACCCGCCGGCATCTCAGAACCGCCCGCCAAAAAATGAAAACAAACGGATTCAAAAGTTTTCTCTCTCTAGAAAAAAAATGGGAGTTTTTGAAAAATTTTTGACATCGAATATTGTGTAGTTATCTCCTAACAATTTTAGAAGATTTATATTTGATCTTATATGTACTAACATTTCAGAAAAATCAGACTCCAAACTACGAAAACTTCAAATCAAATTCAACATGAGATACTTTGTGAATTTGAAGCTTGTATTTTTTTTTTTGAATTAAATTTGAAAGGGAGTGATTGTAATTGAGTGAATAAAAACATACACTCACACATAAGGAGATCATATATAAGTTATACTGATCGTACGGGACGATATCAGATCGTACGGGATGATCAGACATTTAACTCCTATTGAGCACATAGAACAAATAGGAATTGGCTTGAAAAATTTTCTAAGTCCTATTCGTCCGGGACGAAATTTTTATCGTCCAGGACGATCTGGTCTCTGTAAAATTTTCGTCCAGACGAAATTAATTATCGTCAAAAAATGAGTTGCTCTCTGTAAAATTTTCGTCCAGACGAAATTAATTATCGTCCAGGACGATCTGGTCTCTGTAAAATTTTCGTCTAGACAAAATTATTATCGTCAGAAAATGATCTGCTCTCTGTAAAAATTTCGTCCAGACGAACCGATTTTCATCCAGACGATTAATCGACTTAGAACGGTTTTCAGCAGTTTTCTAGACCGACCTTGTAATAACCGTTCGTACCGGACGAACTTAGTTCGTACGGGACGATCAGCTGTACAAAGACATTTCGTACACATATACAAATAGGGTCGTTACAAAGTATTTAAGTAAAATCGTCCAGGACGATCCATGAACGTACGGGACGATCCTCTGCGTACATAATTGAAAACTTGCAGTTTTTGGGCGGTTTTTCTTGTCTTTTGTATATATAGTCCAAATTAGACTTCCACCCTATCTTTTTGTCATTTGATCTTCATGTCTCTTGAGAGAATAGCTAAGGAGAGAGTGGAAGAGTACATTCAAAGGAGGATTCCTATAATAGGAGCGTGAAGGCTTCACTTGGAGTTCAAAGGTAAGAATCTCTACTTGTGAATTGGGATTACTTCACTCTTTTCTTTCTTCCTTCTAGATTTCTTGTGAGAAGATCAGTCAAGGAGATCTGGTTCGCTGCCGACACTTGGAGAGTGTGAATAGCCGAAAGGATCGCTTCCTACACTTGGAGAGTGTGAACAGCCGGAAGGGTTCTCTGCCCACACTAGGAGAGTGTGAAAGGATGAAAGGGTTCTCTTCCCACACTAGGAGAGTGTGAAAGGACGGATGGTTCTCTGCCAACACCCGGGAATGTGTAAAAGGATGACGGTTCTCTGCCGCACCGGGTAGTGGTGAAAAGAGTGTTTTGTAAAGGCTTCTCAGCCTTGCTGTGGGTGCAAAAGGAGAGTCACAATTGGTTTTAGTGCAATACTCAGAGTGTGCCTCTGAGAAGTGGATGTAGATCTGGTTATAGACCGAACCACTATAAATCTGGTGTCATTTACAGTTTTTTATGTTTCGCATTTTATTTTCATTTTTAACAACTCTGTGGTTGAAAAATATTTTCTAGAAAAACTTGAAAAGAAAAATTTTCATTTCGGTTCAACTTAATCTTCAAAGAGGGATTAAACTTTTAAA
This sequence comes from Dendrobium huoshanense, assembly GCA_016618105.1. Lineage (NCBI taxonomy): Eukaryota > Viridiplantae > Streptophyta > Magnoliopsida > Asparagales > Orchidaceae > Dendrobium > Dendrobium huoshanense. The sequence continues at coordinate 45,454,611 of CM028352.1, read as the reverse complement.
CTACCAATTCACCCCCCCTCTTGGTAGCCTTGGGACATTAACTTAGGCTTAACAATCTAATTACTAGATTCAACAGGATGGTTTTTTTGTTTGTCTCTTCTATATAAGGTCCAATTTTAACTACCACCCAATCTTTTTGCTCATTGATCTTCGTGCCTATTAAAAGAAGAGTCAAGGAGAGAGTGTGAGAGTGCATTCAAAGGAGGATTCCTACCACTGGAGCGTGAAGGCTTTGCTTGGTGTTTAAAGGAAAGAATCTCTACTTGTGATTTGGGATTTCTTCACTCTTTTCTTTCTTCCTTCTAGAATTCTTATGAGAAGGTCTGTCAAAGAGATCTGGTTCTCTGCCGACAATTGGAGAGTGTGAACAGCTGCCAATTCTCTGCCAACACTTGGAGAGTGTGAATAGCCGCGGGTTCTCTACCCACACTAGGAGAGTGTGAAAGGACGAAGGGTTTTCTGTCCACACTAGGAGAGTGTGAAAGGAGGAAGGGTTCTCTTCCCACACTAGGAGAGTATGAAAGGACAAACAATTCTCTGCTAGCACTGGGGATAGTGTAAAAGGATGACGGTTCTCTGCTGCACTGGGTAGTGATGAAAAGAGTTTTTGTAAGGGCTTCTCCGCCTTGCTATGGGTGCAAAAGGAGAGTCACTAGTGGTATTAGTGCAATACTCGGAGGGTGCCTCCGGGAAGTGGATGTAGGTTTGGTTTTGATCGAACCAGTATAAATCTGGTGTCTTTATTTTTCCAATTTACTATTTTAAAACTGTGGTTGAAAAATTATTTCTATAAAAAATTACTAAAATTTAATTTCGATTTAAAATACTCATAAGAGGGATTAATTTTTAAAATGCCAATTCACCCCCCCTGTTGGTCAGCCATGGGACATAAACTTAGATTTAACAACCTAATTCATAGTGAACGAGTTTCAACAAAAGGGAAGGAAGTCAAAAAAAAAATAAAAAATACTCTACATCATATCTTCTTTTGTTCCTTCGACTCCGAGGTTGTTGTTCGACTTCCTTCGACTCATTTAGTTGTTGTTTGGATCCATCAGAGGAGGTATAGAAATTACACCAGTGGCTTCTTCAGCTCCTTTGTTACTGTTTGACTGTGCTTCTTCTTCATCGAGCCCAAGAGCCCGATTCTGACCCGATGGCCCCCATCACTCCTTCTCTTTTTAACATCACATATTATGTATTATAATATAATGTTATTTATTATATTATAATATATTATATAATATTAAAAACAAATATAACATTGCATATCTAAAAAAATAAGAAGAAAGAAATAAAAAAAGAGAATAAAGATTTTTTTCAAGCAAGTGTCAAAGATTCTGGGCCATTGTACCTTAGGTATGGCCGGGATGGTTTGAATTGAAGACCCATGCCATCGATCTTAGATCCGGGTGAAAAGTTTAAAAATTAGAAGACCGGAATCGTTGATTTGTAATCCAAACAGATGATTTTTAAATTTGAAGACACCAGCCTATCCTTCCTTAGATCTGGACGGGATGGTTTTAATTTGAATACCCCGCACAATTGATCTTAAATCCTAGTGGGTTGGTTCACCCTATGCCATCGTCCTTAGGTCTGGGTAAGAAGTAATTATAATAGTACCACCCTAATTTCTTCCTCAGTGGGGAGGAGACGACGGGAGGCTGCTAAACTTTCCTACGAAATTATTAAAATTTTCTTTTTGGGCCAATTAGGCAGAGTCAAATTTAAGTAATCGATTACAACTAAAATTGATTAATTAAATGATTTAAATTAGTTAATTGAGATTAATTTAGTCAAAATAATTTATTTTGATTATTAAAATTGATTTAAAAAAAATTGAGAGCATTTTTCAAATCTAAGAGTAAAATTTAAATCAAGGTGCTTTTATTAAATTTTGAGAAAAAGTTGATTTTTATTAATTTGTGCATTTAAAAAAAAGTTCAATAAATAAAAGTGTGGGGGCTAGAAATTCCACTAATTAATATATATAATAATACTCTCAAGCTCTCAAACTCTCCAAAATCCTCTCCAAATATCAACTCTCAAGAAAATTATACAAATTCTTCAAAAACTCTCAAACTCTCCTAAACAATATGTGCAAACAACTCATAAATCTTCAAGGCTACAAGCTCTCCAAAGTCCCTTTTGTACAGGTTCCTGAACTATCTTTGGGCTCTATCTTCTGCAACTGCAAGCCTCGGCTTTTGCAAATACTAGCTATGAACACCTACAAATAAATTGAATGAATACTGATAAATCTAAGCTATTAAAGGTAGAATAAAGTGTTAAAAGGAAAGAAAAGCTATAATCGAAAAAGCTAGTTGAGCAACAGTGCTAAAAAATAAGTGGAGTAGCGGAATACTGTAGTACAAAAGAGACTATGAGTACAGAATAACTAAAACACTAGCACCAGTGTCAAAACTCCGAAGTATTGAAATCACAAACTCTAACCAACTCAAACAACAGCAGAACAAATCTATAAACATTATACAAGCAACTATTATCTAAAATCAAATTAATTTTTTGGTCAGCCTTGTTTATAAGGACTTAGTTGTAAAACTCACTACCTAATAACTTTCAAAGAAAAGCCATAAGCCCAACCTTAGAGAAATTTTTAGGTAGAAAACAACCTAATCCCCAAATCCTAATTAAAACATCGATCACTTATAATATAAGTCGTATGTCTGACCTCTGAGAGAAAGTTTAGGTGATAACACAACCGTAGATCCCTCACATGGGCATCCTAGTCTACAAGGTTAGGTTGTAAGGCCCATCACTCGGGCAACTTAGCTTATAGGGCTAGGTCGTAAGACCCATCATTAAGCAACTTCTAAGGAAGCACTAAGACCTATCTAACTTAAATATTTGGGATACCCTTAGTACAGGTCATAAGTTCCACTAATTGGGCCACATTCTAATGAAAGCCACAAGTCCCTACACAAATCTAATTTCACAGATAATTCTTGTTGAAAATTTAAGAAAAGTGCCTCAAGAGAGAATTTCATCTTTAAATAATGCTTTGAAATACAACAATTATGATTCATATTTTGAAAGAATATGAAATTACTATTATAGGATCTCATTCCCAAATAATTAAAGCCTTCGGGCATCTTAACCTATAGGGTTAGGTTGTAAGACTTGCTAATGGGTAACTTCTAAGTGAAACAGTAAGACCCACACTATAGGAAAATTACTAAATAAATAGCAATGATCATAAACCCTAAACAATCTAATTTAAATCAATGGGCATCTTAATTTAAAAGATTAAATTATAAGACCCAGTTTTTTTTAGGCTACTTTATATGGGAAGCCATAAGTTCTACCCAAATAATTGAAAAAACTCGGGCATCCTTGCTGTAGAGTTAGGTTGTAAGACCCATCCTTGGGCAACTCATAAAAAGAGCAGTAAGCCACATTCCAAATTTAAATCTTTGGGCTACTTTCTATGAAAGCGATAAGACCCAATCTAAATCCAAACCCTTAGGCTACTTCCTAAAAAGATATAAGACTCGCTCAAATTGAAACTCCTGGGTTACTTCTAAATGAAGTTATAAATCCCAAACTGAATTAATTTTTTGGTATTCTAATAGTTGTACACCCCAAAACACCCAATAAAATTAAAATCCATATTTATCCACTTTAGTCTGCTCGGGATCCTTGAGAGGATTTAACCCATGGCTGCTAATCTGATTCCCCCTGGACACTACGATTAATGATTGTTAGTGTTGGTAGACTGAAATTATGGTATACCCCAGACAATAGAATCATAGGATCTTGATCATTTTTATCTCCATTTTCCCAATAATTGAGACTAAATTACCTAAAGTTTATTTATCCTTAATCAAATGTTCTCTCTTACTCCTTAAGAGGGGTAATTAACTATGAGTGCTTGCATTTATAGGAAGTAAGGACCCCCAGATCTAATTAAACCCTGACACTACCATCAGGGGAAATCTGTTAAATTTTAATCTTACTTAGGGAAAGTGGAATCCTATGACCGGAAAATGGGATTCATGCATTTATGTAATTTTTCTTGATTCAACATAGTAAATCAACTTTGAATATTATGTATCTAGCTTCTTGGCTTATTGAATATTTTCTTGTAGAGATGATTGTCTATCATTATTGAGTAGCAATCAAATCATTTTCAATCAGACAGTCTCACTCCACATACTCAAAGAAATCAAAAATTTGAAATGGAACCAGAAGTTATCTTATAATGTTCCTTAATCCCCTTAGAAATCTATAGCATTTTTCCTTAGGAGTGTTAATCAACAACAAAGCATACTTGAAGGAATAAATTTTAACTCAAAATGCATAACGGTCCTACTCCTCTGAATCAAACTCAAGAAAGTCTTATGTTTTTAGCGATGTACAGGAGTACAAATTAGACTAGAGAAATATTTAAAAAATCTTCTAAGCTAATTAAAGAATTCAATCACCCTTAAAATGTTTCTAAGCTATAGAGTATCTCCAATCAATTTTATGATGTTTAACAATATTAGTTATAATATTTTTGAATGAATGATCATTATCTGATATAATTCGGCGAGGAATATTAAATCTTTATACGATATTTTCTTTGAAATATTTCAGAACCTGATGAACTTAAACTTTTCTCAAAGGAATTACTTCTACTCATTTTGAGATGTAACATGTAACTACTAATATAAACCTATGACCTCTGGAGGATGTAGGATCCATCAGACCGATAATATATGTACCTCAACTTTCAAAAGGCCATGAAGAAATGGTTCGATATAGGACATTTGGTGGCTGATGTAAAACTACACTGTTGACCTAACATTGATGACAATGACGTGCAACATTCATGTAGACAGTTGTCATCGACGGCTAGTAATATCCCATTCGGTCAATTTTCATCTTCATTTTTGGCCTAGATTGGTGTGAACCACAAAATCCAACGTGCACTTATATAATCTTATTTGCTTCTTATTTATTTAGAAACTATAACCATATCTGATAGAATGATCTTCTGTATAAGATGTCATTAATCATAGCTTAAGATAATGATCTTCTTTTAATTTGATCCCCTATTGATTTATATGGGAGCTTTTTTTCTTCCAAGTATTTGATGAAGTGTTTTCTCCAATCCACCACTTCATCATGTACTGCTAAAATAATTTTCACATCGGTTGAAGGTTTTCTATTTATGCATTCAAAATTTATGGAGATAAAACTTGTCGACCTAGCACCTTTATCTGAATTTAATCTCTTTTAAGACATGCTAATGCTTTTGCTAGCTAAGAGAGAGCATAAGCTGTGGAATTCTTCCGACAAGAAATCCTATATAACATTACATTTGGGATCTATTCTAATAGAGGCATCAAATATTGATGATAAGAAATTAAAGTTTCTTTTAATATTTTGTAAATTCAAACTACTTGATTGATCACAAGTTGCAAATCTCTAAAAAATTTTATCTCTTTGATTTCATTTCTAAGTTAAAAGTTTATCAATGATGTTAAGCCCTTATGAACCTAGTCCCGAGGCTAACCAAGAGTGGGGTGGGGGGGGGGGGGGGGGGGTGAATTGGTATTTAAAAAATTTCTTCAAGCAAAAACAAAAACACAACCAAACTATAATTTTTCACTAGAGAAATGAAATGCAAAAATTAAATGCAAAAGAATAATAAGAAAGTACAACCCCTCCGATAATTAAAAGATAACTCAATTTGTTATTCAACATCAAAGGTTATAAATTTGCTTATAAGCATAGGCTTAAAATACATCTCCATGAATTGCTAGATGATAAGTACTACTCTGAGCCAATCAATTTTAAAACCAATAGGGTTTCCATGCAATCATATAATGAACCTCTCATATTAGAAAGGATCAGTAATATTACAAATTATTAATGGATACACAAAAAAATGAAGGAAATTAGTATTTAATTACTTCCATGAGCATGATTAATATCATGAAAAATGAATCTTTTTGGGTTGAATAACCTTTATGTCGGTAGGGTTTAATATATCATTCATATTCCAAGTTTAAGAAACATTTATAGTAGAACATTTAACAATTAATTGTCATTTGATGTCCTTCAACAAAGAACTTCTCTAGGTTCCCTTATGAAAGTTCTTTGGAAACCCTTTGCTATGTAGAGATCAGCTTAGATATTCTTTCTATAGATAGACATAAATTAAGATTTAGCATCTGTCAAGGAGTGTAAAGCTTAACAAGGCACACTACAGTTCATATATACATGGGAATAGAGAATTCATAGTAACCATAATGTTTATCCTACGGGCATGGACAAGAAGCTCATACAAAACAAACTAGCTTGTCTAGGGATAGAAGTGGGAAATTTTAAGTTCATGTTACCATTCACTTATATACAGGAGTAAGGGATTAATAGTGCATAGAATTAGCATGCAAGTAGTACTAAGAAATTCTTGACAAATGATGTAACCCACTAACAAGTAAAAAGCAACGATCCCCTAGCATCTATTGAGCAAAAATACTCGAGGAATTATGTTTAATGATAACTGGAACGAGACAAAATCAAACAAATATCTCTCATATATATAACTAAAATCTAATGTACTCGAAAGCCACCAAATTTGCAACACTCAAACAAGAAGACAGATGGTTGTACTCCTATATTAACTCCAAACATATACTAGAATAAATCTTGCATGCACTCCAACAAACATGTTAAATTTACAAATATAAATGCTTGAGAATGCTACACAGGGTCAAATGCTCACTAATAAAACATTCTATTTTCAAACTAAATATAACTTGCTTGTGCTCCAATCATCATATATGATTCCTAAAACCAATGGTTTGAGAATGTTATGCATGTCAAATATTCAAGTCTCATCCTCCTCCTTGAAATGGCTGGATTCGATCTCACTTGATTTACAAAATGACACCAAAATTCCTACTATAATATAAATAAATTTAACGTTATCCTGATGATGGTCGTGTTGAATACAAATATCAACAGGTGGGGTCAGACCTCAAAACTAGTAAAAGTTAATAGTTCTTAAAATGAAATATATCACCTAAAAACAAAGAACTAAAATTGATCCACCTCCCGCAACTATTTGTTGGGTGAGATATATTTTAAACTAGCCTTAGCTCTCAAAGATAAAATGTCATGTCTGGTGTATCACTAATATGCATCCTCAAATATATCTTACCATCAAGGACATGGCACGTGCCCTTTGATCGGGTGATTTTGACACAAATTGGAACCATTATTATACGATTAAGGCCAAAGCCCGTATGTTCCCTAATGGTCTCAAACCACCGAGTAATAAATCATTCAGTACATTCCATAGGAATAAAGCCCTTTGTGAGTTAATGTTGATTCAGATCTATCCCCTTAGATAAACACCAACCCTAGTTTATAAGGTTTTCTTGGACGAAGGAACTCATGGCTACAATAAGGTACCTTTTATAAGGTTGGGTCGACTACGTCCTCTAGCTAAATAGATTACCAAGGATAACAAAACCATAGGATCTTAATCGGTCTCATATTCATTCGCCCCACCACTAGTTTTAAGTTTATGGTGATAAACTTTAAGTCACAAACTACAAAATTCATATCCAAAAATTCAAACCCTAAAATCGTTGCTATTATACACTAGATTTATAGCCTATGCTACCTCTTTAATTACTAGCCTTAATTAAAAGTTCTCTCTCATTTATCAAGAAAGGTAATTAATTATAGGGGCTTGCACCTATAGGAAACAAGAACTAAAATCATAAAGTACTCACAAAATGAGTGCGAAATCTCTGGGCAGTGTCTTATCTAAAACCAAATCTACCTTTTGAAAATTCACCCACAACCTAAGATCGTTAAAACTCTCCGTCGTCAAACACAAATAAGAAAAGGGAAGACGTGCGAGGAAAAGCTAGAGCGCGCACGAATTTTGGAGCTCACACATGTTTCTTTTATAATCTGCAAAAAAAAGTTAGAAATAATAAATAAAGGACCTCACTTTCCCTCAATTGCTTTGGATATGCTCAACACTCTCTCTTTCACTTTTGGTTCTTTTCAAATGACAATATTTTAAATTACCCATTGTAATTCACCAAAGACATATAAACATAAAATTTCAAAATAAAAATTGGGATAAATACAACAAACAAGAATTTTTAAATCATGAAAAGATACAAAATCTCAAAAAAAGAAATTGCGATTTGAGTATGGCCAGAGTGGCTCTTCGATACTCAAATAATAGAAAATAAAAAAAAATTGGAGATATATATATATATATATATATATATATATATATATATATATATATATATATATATATATATATATATATATATATATATATATATATATATATTTGAAGAAACTACATTGAAACTAAATCTAACATTGAATATAAAATAAAATAAAGTGATGGAAAAACCAGCCAAAAACCTTCTCTAATACCAAACAAATTTCAACCTCTACAACTTGTGACAAAATATGTAGTATGACTAAGCACCAAAACTTTTTTAGGATAAATTTGTGAGGTGGAACCATAATCGATTACCTATTATTACGGTAAAACCTTTAAATAATGATGATGACTCAATCAACTATGCAAAGGATTGACTGATAAATCAAACTAAGAACACCACGAAATAATTCTGATATGTTCAAAATCATCAAAGAACCAATAAGTTTCTATCAAAACATTCAAAGTCCCCATTTCTCATTGGTAGTTGCCTATTTTTATGTTAAATTTTCAAGTCTTCAAAAGTTGAAAAGTCACAAGCATTAAAACCTAGAATTTAAAAACCTACAAGCATAAAATTTCATATATCTTGAAAGAATAGGTATAAATAAAAAATTTGAATAATAATAAGTATTAAAAAACTTATTATAGTCCCAAAATCATGCCTCTATGAAAAGAAAAGGATTTTGATTGAATTGGAAAGTTACAAAGCTTTTTAATTAAATGTTGAAAGTTTAAAAGCTTTGAACTTAAACGCACGCCCCTTACTTGCTAAAAATTAGGTTTAACTTTGACCAGAACCTCTATAAATTTGATTAAATTTATTACTTAAATTGAACAAGTGGAATTTAATTAATAAGCTTCAATGAATCTTTTTTAGTGTAAACATCTAGAATCAGCCCATGAGGCACTTTCTTGAGCCTTGTATTGTGTGACCTCAAAATTGGTCCAATGGTTACTTGAACGAGACGTCCGATGATGCTCATTGATTTGCATCAGTATCTCAATAATAAGTGGATAACCTTAAATCAAAGAATAAATAGATACTAGTGCCAATGTGCCATTAATAAGAACAACAACTCCTTCCATGACAACTACATGGTAACTAACAAGGATGAAACTAATTCTTATACCCCATAAATTGACAATTTTATGCATCCATTGAGATTTTTACATAACTCAACCAAATTGAATAAATTTGGAAAGAAGTTAATCATATTTAAATGGAACAAATATTCAAAAAATGATGTGATTGTTGGTATGAAATGATTTACGAGACAAAAGAAGGATTTAGTCATGACTTATTAAATTTTGATAAATTAGAATAGGTTTAAAAGTTATTTAGTGATTTTTATAGGTTTGTTGGCTAGGTTAACATATTAAATAGTGTGCATTGAAAGATGGAATGACTTCACAGTTGAGTGATAGGAATTATGTCCGATAATGTCTGAGTAGCAATTTAGCCAACCAGATTCACTAGTAGAAAGATTAAAGGCATCTCAACAAATAGTACCTAATTGGCTAGACCTACCTTAAGCTTTACACTTCATGCTATCAACTAGTTTAGTGGCCTTTACTTATCATGCTTTAGACTAGCTTAGTGGTCACCTCCCAAATAAGCTGTCCAAGCAAATTTATCGCATAAATTACCTATCTATTTTGACATGAGAAACATATGAAAAAACTTGTAGATAACTACAACATATCCTAACATTAAATGAAATAAGCCTTTAAGAGTGTGCCACAAAAAAAAGTAACATAAGGATTGACTCTTTTCAAGTTTGGAGTAAATGATGGCTTCGAAACACCACGATAAAATGAGAAGAAGGCATTGGGGACAATTTACCACTATTCTAAATCCATCAGAGAGATTTAAGAGCTGAGCGGTGAAGTCATTCTTTCATTTACTAGAACATAAGTAGGAACCTCGGCGTACTGTGTGGTAGCTTAGGAAGGAATCAAATTGATTGATTATATTAGCTCTTTATGTCATTAATGAGGAAGGAGATTGAGCCCATTAACTTGTTGCATTTTTTCTTATATGTGTAGTATGATGCTTCCTATTATCCTTTCATTTTGAATATATTTAACATGAAATGTTATACACTTTAGATGAATAAATAGTATCCTTTTTTTCTTAAACAAATGAATGATTGAAGAATAACTTTAGATGAAGACGCAATGACATGAAATAATGGTGCTTTCTATTTATTTTATTGAGTTAATCTATTAGGTTTGAAAAAACAAAGCTGACATAGAATGGTAGTTATCAACACTGCAAAAATATAAGTCTTCACATAAAGAAATTGATACCTTCCTATTTCCATAGAGTGTACTTCATAAAATGAAGCACCTATTATGAATAAACATGTATAACTTACGGAGTAATTAATCATTATATGAAGAATATTTCAATACATTTTTTTTAAAAAAGTTAAAAATTAGAATTTCATAGAATGTGTAATGTGAGCATAAAGATTATTATTTTTTAATAGCTTTTTATATTTGCTGCACACTAAAAAAAACCATAAAGAAGGAAGACTACTTCTATCACTTATAAGACTTGCAAGTGCAATCCAATGCATAAATTGGATATTTAATAGTTAAACATGATTAAAAGATGCCATAATGATAAGGCTTTCCATGATTTTGATCGTGCCTTAACTAATATAAAAATTAAGTACTATATGCCTCACATATCTCAACTAGTAACAATCACTCGAATTTAACCATTCTTTAATATTAATTCCAAAATTTGAATCAATCAAATGATGTGCCAAATTATAACAAATATATCTAACTTAAACTGTAATAACCTCCTTTAGGTAAGAATGAATCATATAAAAACAAATCAACTTCACATAATTATTATTGAGTTTGGTATAATTATCCAATAAGTAATCCCCCTTAGTTAACACTACCCAATTTGTCACTAGGATTTAGGTCAAGTCCTATTAAACAACTTTTTATGCTATCTAATGATTTGGCCTATAACCTCATCATATTAAATATTACCAATAAATATTATTATATACAAACATGTTTTTTTTAGGATTTGTAGATGTTGACAACCAAAGAGCTTATGATTTAACACTAATAAGATTTACTAAATTAGAACATATAAGATTTACAAAATCTTTTTTATTTTAATCTATTGAATTTCCCCAAAAAATGCAAGAAGACGAAAAAGGCAAGCATTGGTAAAGATAATATAAAATGATTGTGCACTTAATAAAATAATTGAGAGTTATAGAAGAAAATGGTTGTGATAGAGACATTGACTATGGATTAAATGTAGAGTTGGTGATCTTATGGGCATTGTGAGGCCAATGTTTTACTTCTTGCGATCTCATATTGGCAATGAAAATCGGCAACAATTGCAAACTTTGACATACCCAAAAGAGGGTGAAAAATAAGAGGAGATTGTCAGGGTGTGTTATGTGCAATGTTACTCCACTAACTTGCAATGGATAAAAATAATAATAATAATATTAATGAGGTGGCTATTTCAAGGTGTGATATATGGTAAAACTTGCCATAATAGAGGAAATGTGGCCTTTATAAATATTTTAATATTGGCCATGTCAATGGGTATAATTGGCTTCAAATATTTTAATTTTTATCCATCTTTTTATATGATAACCTTTGATGTGCGGCACATATTTGTTGTTCTAGTTTATTCAAATAACTTTTTTTCACAACAAACCATTTTTAGTTCTCATTCATCTTAATCACTTAAGCTTATTAAAATTTATCATCTTCTTTTTCTATTTATTAATGCTTTATTCTTGATCTTTTATGTTTTCCATCACATCCATTCTACTTCAAGTCTCCTACTCGATCTCAAAATTATACCCCCACCATTGCAATCAATTTGAATTTGATAAACTTTACATAAAATGATCCCTATTACATTTTTTTCTTGAATATTAGTCATTGCACACCCATTGGTTGTACTCAGTATTATGAAATTTAGTGTGATTCTCTCTCACTATCTCTCTTACTCTCTCATATGTCTCTCTTTCTCTATATCACTTACTCTCTCTCATTCTCCCTCTCACACACTCTCTCTCTCTCACAATCTCTCTCACTCCCCGCCAGTCTCTCTCTCTATGTCTCTTTCTCTATATCACTGGCTCTCTATCATTCTCCTTCTAGCTCTTGCTTTCTTTCTTACACACACACACACTCTCTCTCTAACTCACTCTACTTACTCTCTGTTCATCCTTCTATCTCTCTCCCTCTCCATCTCTCCCTCCCACTATCTCTCTCTCATTTCTCCTACTCACTCACTACCACTCTAACTCTATCTCTCCACTCTCTATCTTCATCTATATTTCTCTCTCTTTCTCTCTCTCTCTCTCTCTCTCTCTCTCTCTCTCTCTCTCTCTCTCTCTCTCTCTCTCTCTCTCTCTCTCTCTCTCTCTCTCTCTCTCTCTCCCTCACTTTATTACCCTCTCTCACTTCTCTTTCTCTCTTTTCTCACCTCTCTACTCTATATTTTCCTCTATCTTAATATTCCTCTCAGTCTCTCACTTTTCCTCTCATGTACAATCCTTATCTGTTAAAATATATCTCCCTTTCCCTAACTCTCCATCTCTATATCTCTCACTCAGTCTCTCTCTCTCTCTCTCTCTCTCTCTCTCTCTCTCTCTCTCTCTCTCTCTCTCTCTCTCTCTCTCTCTCTCTCTCTCTCTCTCTCTCTCTCTCTCTCTCTCTCTCTCTCTCTCTCTCGAGCCACTTTCTACTCCATCTCACTTATTTTTTTATCCCACTCTATTATCTCTCTAAAAAGACATCTCTTCCTTTATCTCCCTCTCCCACTTATTCTTTCTCTTACTTATTCTTTATCATTCTCCATCTCTTTATATATATAACTCTCTCTCACTCTCCCTGCCTCTTTATTTTTGTCCACTTATTACCTTTCTCCCTCAACTAATCTATATCTCTCTCACTCTCTCTTCACTCACCCTCTCTCTTGCAATCGCACTTCCATACTCTCACCCTTTCTCTTGCACTTTCTCCCTATCTCTCTTTCTTATCACTTTCTTTATCTTACACACTCTTTCTATCACTCTCTGACTATCCCTCTCTCTCTACTCTCTTTTACTGTCCACTATCTCCTTATATTTATCTCTCACTCCCATTCTATCTATGTAAAAAATATCTCTCCCTCTTGCTCTCTCTTCCTTTCCATCTCGCTCTCTTTTAACAATCTCTCTATCACTCTCCCTCACTCTCTCTCTCTCTCTCTCTATTTCTCTTTAGTTCCCTCAATCCCCTCTATCGCACTCTATCACCCTCCTCTAAATTATGTTCTATTCACTCCATTTCTCATTATATCACACCCTTGTTTGCCATACCACCATTTCTATATTTTTATCTCCTCATCTCTCTTACTTCTCTCACTTATTTTTAATGTAGTTGTTTTTCTCACACCTTTATCACCCCCTCTTTCTCTATCTCTCTCCTTCTTCCTTTATCTATATAAATACACATCTCTTATAGTCTCTCCCTCTATCCCACAATCTAAAACTCACTATTGCCCTTTCTCTTACTTACACCTCTCTCTTTTTCTCTCAATTTAACTTTTTATATCTCACTCTCTTTCCCCCTCCCTCTCTTTCCCCTATTATCACTCTCTTTGTTGCAGTATCTCTATTTTCTTCTCTCTCTATCAGTCACTATATCTCACTCTTTCTCTTTATTTCTTTATCTTCACTCACTCTCTCACTCTCTCCCCCATTATCTCTTGTGCTCTCTCTACCTTACTTTGAAACTCCCTCTCACTCCTTCCCACTCTCCCTCGAGCACTCTCTTTATCACGCCCTTCCTCTCTCTCTCTATCACTCCCTATCTCTCTCTCTACCTCCCTTTTTCTATTACTCCCTCTCACTCTTTATTTCTCTCTCTCTACGTCTAACTTTCTTTATATCACTTACTCTCTCTCATCTCTCTCTCTCTCTCTCTCTCTCTCTCTCTCTCTCTCTCTCTCTCTCTCTCTCACTTTGACTCTCTCTTTATCTCACTCCCTCTCTCTTTATCCCACTATTTCACTATCTCTCCCTCTCTTCCTCTCTCATTTCTCTCTTCACCCACTACCACTCTTGCTCTATCTCTCCACTTTCTATATTCATCTACATCTCTCTCTATCTCTTGCTCACTATATTACCCTCTTTTGCTTCTCTCTCTTTCTCACCTTTCTACTCTCTTTCTGTCTATCTCAATATTCGACTAACTCTCTCACTTTCTCTCTCATGCACAACCTCTTTTTCTTAAAATATATCTACCTCTTTCTCACTCTCCATCTCTCTATCTCTCACTAGCTCTCTTTATATATATCTCTCTTTCGCTCTCCTTCTTTCTCTCTCACATTCCAAACTCTCTCTTGCTCATACTCTCTCTTTTTGTTACTCTTTCTCTCACTAAATATTTCTTTCTACATGCCTCTCTCTAACTTTCTCATTTCTCCCTTGCACTCACCCAATATCTCACCCTCATTGTCCACATCTCACTCACTCTCTCTTTCAGACAACTTTCTACTCCATCTCACTTACTCTATTTATCCCACTCTCTTACCTCTCTAAAAAACAACTCTTTCTTTATCTCCTTATCCCTCTTATTCATCTCTCTCTCCTCTCTCTCTCTCTCTCTCTCTCTCTCTCTCTCTCTCTCTCTCTCTCTCTCTCTCTCTCTCTCTCTCTCTCTCTCTCTCTCTCTCTCTCTCTCTCACACACACACACACACACACACACACACACACACACACACACACACACACACACACACACACACACACATACGCGCACACACACACTCTTTGTCCATCACTCTCCAACTCTCTTTCTCTCACTCACTCTCTCTTCTTCTCTATTTCTGTGTTCACTTTTTCTCTTTCTCCCTCCACTAATCTCTATCGCTTTCACTCTCTCTTCACTCTCCCTCTCTCTCGCAATCTCCCTCCCACACTCTGACCTTTTCTCTTGCACTTTTTTGCTAGCTCTCTCTCTCTCTCTCATCTTTTTCTTTATCTTAAACATACTCATTCTATCCCTCTCTTTACTCTCTTTTACTATCCTTTATCTCACTCCATTTCTATCTTAGTAAAAAACATCTCTCCCACTTTTTCTATCTTCCTTTCCATCTTGCTCTCTCTCAATAATCTCTCAATCGCTCCCCCTCTGTCCATCCCTCTTTAGTTCCCTCTATCACAAACAATCCCTCCCTCTCACTTACTCTCTTTACCTCTCTCTATCTCTATATCTCTTGCTATCTCCCTCACTCGCTCACTTTCTCTCTCACACTCACTATCTCTTTCCCACTATCTCTCCTTCTATTTCACTATCTCTCACTAGCTCTCTCTTTCCCTCACTTACTTTATCTTACATAAACTCTATATCTCTCCATCACTCTCTCACTATCTCTTACTACTCGCTTTATCCTCACTCTTTATATCCTCCCTATCTTGCTCTTTCTATCTCTCTAATATACATCTTTCCCTCTAAATTTCTTTACCCTCCATCCCCCTTCTTTCTCTCTCTCTTTCTCTTAATAATTCTCCCTCTCTCTCTCGCTCTCTCTCACTCTTTATCTCTCTCTCCAAAACTCTTTTTCTATCTTAATATCTCTCTCCCCTCTCTCAATTTATCCTCTCTATATGCATTTCTATTTCTTTTAGTCTACCTCTTATAACTCTCCTCACCCTTCTCTCTCTCTCACTTCTATCATTATCTCTACTTCTCTCTCTCACACACACTCTCTCTCTCTCTCTCTCTCTCTCTCTCTCTCTCTCTCTCTCTCTCTCTCTCTCTCTCTCTCTCTCTCTCTCTCTCTCTCTCTCTCACACACACACACACACACACACACACACACACACACACACACACACACACACACACACTCACACTCCTAACACACATATTCTCGCTCACACTACCCCTCCTTTTTGCTCTCTCTATCCCACTCTCCCTAGCACTCCCTCACCCACTCTCTCCCTTCTCTCTCACTCATGCTCTCCCTCTCTATCTCCCTCTCTCTCATTCTCTCTACCTCACTTTCTCTAAAATACATCTCTCTTACTCCCTCTCTCTCTCTCACCCTGTCTCCCCATCACACTCTCTCCTACTCTCTCTCCAACTTGCTTGTTGGATGACTATGGCACCCCGAGAGGGGGAGGGGGTGAATTGTTTTTTTTTTAATTTTTAATTAAAAGAAGAAAATTAAATTGATTTAAAGCAATTTTGAAAAGAGTAAGTAATCATACAATAATTCTTATAAAAAAAATAGAAAAATAAATGCAAGAAATGAAAATAAGAGGCACAATATATTTATGTGGTTCGGCCCGGATTCCAATCCAACCTACGTCCACGCTAGCCAACTCTCGGGCTAAAATTCACTAATCCCAGGTTTACTTTAAACCTGACTTCTTTAAACCAAAGAAGTTCTTTACAACCTAAATACTCTCCTACATGGACGAATACAACCCAATCTAATTACAATTAAAACTTCTCTAAGCCAAATGGCTTATATATTGAAAATGAAAAATACAATTTGATGTAAATAAAATAAGATCAAATAATCTTGCAAATAAAATATCCACAATATTTGAGGTGATCTTACAAATTAACTTTAATCACCTCACTACTTGCTAATGGAATATTAAACTTTCTCACTTTAAGATAGATTTGCATTTTATTTAAAATAAGAATAATTTTTTAAATAAAAATATATTCTTACTGATTTAAATTTTAACTCTTCAAATAAAGTAAAATGAATTTGATAATAGATGTAAATCTATGCCACCTTAAAGAATTAAAATATTTGCTTTGCTAAACTTTATGGATTTAAAAGATGTGATATAAAAAACTTTAATATAAAATTTCTAACAAGTATTTCACCATAAAATAAATATTTTCAAGAAAAAAATATATGGTGAAAGCTAAAAGAACAATAATTAAAGATTTAGAGATGGAAAGCAAACTCATGAACTCAAGAGATGTTACTCGATTTTGTGTGTTGATGCTTTCCAACAACGATTTTGATCTCGCAAATGAAAATAACTCTTGGAATAAAATCAAGGCTTCTCCTCTCAAGATTTAGCATGTAAAGAGGAAAGGAAGAATGGAAAAATTACTAGAGATTTTCTTATTTGAGCAGCCCTTACATGAGGAAGAGGAGAGGTATTTAAAGAGAAAGGGTAAGAAAAGCCACATTAGAATAAAAATGTTATTCTAATAAGTTTTCTATCAAATAATAATATTATATTCCATTAAGAATTCATTTATACTAAGTATATATGAGATTCAAATGGCTATAAAATGGCTAGCCACTTGGGAAGGTCAAAACGTCTTCATATGCATCCAAAATGGGGCTAAAACGGCTAGCAGCAGATTTTATTTAAATATGATAATGTTTGGAAATTCATTATAAATTCAAATGAAATTCAAATTAGTAATGTAACATATCAACGTATATCTATAGAATCTAAACAATCTAAGGCAATGAAAATTAGATCCAGTTTCGGACAACATAATATCATATTCAGCAAAATGAAACCTCATGCATATATATATATATATATATATATATATATATATATATATATATATATATATATATATATATATATATATATATATATATATATATATATATATATATATATATATATATATATATATATATATATATATATATATAAAATCATACATTAATGAATGGATGTGAAACAAGTCAATTTAAATAATAAATATTTTACCATATAAGCTTATTACCCTTAATTTTTCTAATTAGATAACTCTTCATATTTGATAGTAATTAAGCAATAAAATAAAGGTTATAAAATTTAAAAGAAATCTTATAGATTTCTATATCAAAAAAATAATATATAATAAATAAATATTTAGATTGTGAGCAAATTAAATCCTGCAAGTAATATTAGTGGACCACTAACATACTCCTACGATAATGTAAAAGCCTTCAAGTTATCCATCTTGGTCCATCATAATCTCAACATTTGAGTTGTGAAATTTAAATCCCATAAGCAATTACAATCACTTCATTACACCTGAAATACTTAGCACACAAATTAGAGCATCCAAGTATATGTTTGTTATCATCCAAATCTCTAAAATAGGTCATGAGGTAGATAATATCAACATTGCTCTAACTCCATCTTTCTCTCTTTTATATCTCACTCACTCCCCTCTCACTCTATCTATCCTCTGTCAACCTCCTCTCGATCTCTAATAATCTCTCTTATTTTATTTCTTCGTTATTCACCTCATTTTTGTATATGGTCATCAGATACAACATAAACTTATGATTATACATCTGCCTATTTATTATCTTGCATATGCATATCTAATGTGCATTTATTTAAATTCCAAATGCTTGCATGTCTATGCTTATGTGGGTGAGCATATCCTATGGTTATTGCTTTCATCCTAAAAACCAAGCGAACTAGTCCAATTGAAATACTAATTTGGTCATAAGTTTGGAAGGGGTTCTGCTCGTTTATTATCTTGCATTTATATGTTATATGTGTATTTTTTTTAAATTTGAAATGCTTGCATATGCTTACATGAGTAAGCATATCATATGGTCCTAAAAATTAAGAGGACTAATCCAAATGAAATGGTGATTTGGTCCTAAGTTTGATAGGGGTTTTACCCATTTATTATCTTGCATTTGCATGTCATATGTGCGCTTATTTAAATTACTAATGTTTGTTTGTCTATTCTCATGCAATTGAGCATATCATATGGTTACTTGGTTTCATCTTAAACATCAAGCAGACTAGTCCAACCGAAATCCCAATTTGGTCTTAATTCTGGTAGGTATTATGCATGTTTATTGTTTTCATCTGCATGTAATATTTGTGTTTATTTAAACTTAAAATGCTTGCATTTTTATTCTTACACCAGTTAGTCTATCCCTTCGTCACTTGATTTTGTTATAAAAATCAAGCGGACTAGTCCAACTAAAATAACAATTTGGTCCTCATTCTAGTAGTGGTACTGTCTATTTTTAGTCTTGCATTTTTTATTATTTTGTAGTTATGCCTTTTTGCATATGTTGTGTCTTGCATGGGTATGTCAATTTTAGGCTTTAGATTATGAATTCTCAAGTTGACCTTCTCCCTATTACAAAAACTTCTCACTCATGTCATTATTTAAATCAAAATCTGAGTTAACTCATATCTCTTTTTTCCTTATACACTAAAAAAATCTTTTCATAAGGGTCCTTAAGTTGGTTTCTTCACCTTCCATTCATTGATAATCTAGAATTTCCCTTAGGGATCAAGTAGAGTTTGTCTAGTATGATCTTCTGATTCAGCAGTCAATTTGGGTTTAGCAAGTTCAATTAACGAGTTCAATATTTTGTTTAATCATAGAAAACATCTAGAAAATTGATCTTCAACCTCAACTTTGTTGCTTACCAGTCTGCTAAGGGAACTCAAATTATGTTTGGATAAAATTTTGAGAACCTACATGTGACATTTACTACACCACATGGTGAGGTGGTGGCAACTATTGAGTCCCCTAACTCAAATCCCATCTAAGCTAAAAATGAGGGTGGGTCTGTAGCAGCTCTCGTAGCTACTAAACCCTCAATCTTCTCTAGCTTGACATTCCCCCAATCAACAACCATGATTAAGGGGAAGTTTGCAATGAATGCAGAAAATCCTTTGTTTGGAAAATTTTATATGGGGCCATCTTCTAGAGTAAAGAAGATGACTAAGTCTCAAAGAGAACAATCTGATTGCAGCTGCAACTAAAGCAACAACGAAATTAGTTTCTATAACTTCTGAGGAGTATGTTAATTCTCCTCAACCAGTTTATTAAAGATTTCATCCAATGTAAGTTGCTACTGTATAAGAGAATATATCACTTATAGAAAATTCTCCTCCCACTATATCCCGTGAAGATCCTATCCTACCCTCTTTATTAAAAGAAAGGGGAAATTCAAGTCCTTATTGAATGGATTAATCCATGGTTGTGCCACTGGTGACAAGAAGTCAAAGATTGAATTTTTGAGAAGTGCTAAGGATGTAATATCTACTAAAGTCCAACCACACCCAAGTGGAAGGTAAGGAAGGTCTCCTCCTATAAAAAGAAGAGTTCAATTCAAGGAATTAAGTCCAAGTTGTCCAATTATTGTTACAAATCATCATAGGAAACTAACATATCATGATCAACATGTAGCATCAGTTCTTGCGCATAGTCAATAAACTCCTATTAGATCTCTAAGATACAAAGCATTAGCTCATCGAGGGTATAATCACATATCTCCTTTATCTTCACATTAGTCTAGAAATCTTCTTGTAAGAACTTCTATTCACCCTTCAAGTTAACATCCTCCAAGGGTTGATTGGCATTACTCAAGAGGTGCAAATCATCTTCTTGTTTTGATAGGAGAAAATTAATGTTTGCAAATCAATTAAGCTAGATATCTAATATGAAGACGGTTTGGTGGCCTAAGATGGTTCCCACTCCAACTACATTAATGGCTCATAAGAATAATGCCATGGATGAAAGTTCAAGGAAAGGAAAGTTTGTGAATGAATTGTCCCTCGCTAGAGAATATACTATGATTGGCCATCATAATATGGAAGAGAAGTCAATTGAGGAGATGGTCGATCATCTAAAAGAAAGTATCCACCAGGTTAACGAGCAAGAAGTTTTAGAAGATGTGAAATGATGGAAGAGATGTCTGACGGTATCAACATTGTCGACAGTTGTTCATCTTTAGAAAGAGAGAAAGAAAATTATAAGGACAAAACAAGAAGTGCTAATAATGATAAAGATGAGATGATATAGTTGATTGAACTCACCATATTCTAGAAGAACTGCATGAGAAAGACAGATAAATACTCAAAATAGAAAAGAAACTAGAGGAAATGATGGTTATGATCTCCAACATGCAAGGTAATGTGTCTCTTATTCTAGATACTAAAGTTTGATCTTCCCCTAATGAATCAGTACACTTAATACTAAGAATAAGAGAATCAAGATAGAAGAAATAGAGAAACCATTAAAAAAACATGTGAAGGTTGAAACACCATTAATGCATTCTATAGATATCAAGAAAATGGTCGAAAAATAAGTCAGAGATGTGTTAGCTAAATCTTTGGGTACTTAATCTATTATAAAGGATGGTTCATATCCGAAAGAATGCAATTTAATCTCTTATCTAAAGGATTTGTACTGCCTTCTTTCAAAAATTTTGATGGTAGAGGTTATCCAAAGCAACACCTTACTCATTTCCAAGCTAGTTGCTGCAATATTGGAAGCAATGATGAATTGTTATTCAGGTAGTTTGTCAATTGTTTATCTACTATGGCATTTGATTGGTATGCTAAACTACCTAATGGTTCGATCCTTACCTTCAATTACCTAGAAGCTATGTTTGTAAAGAGATTTTCTTGTGCAAAGTATCATATCATTGTTAGTGGTCTTGTAGTTTAAAACTAGAAGCTGGGTGAAAGTCGGTTAGACTATATCCTAAGTTGGAGGAACCTCAATATTAGATGTGAGCCGTAGCTGTAAAAATAGCATGCTATAGAGACCCCTCCTGAAAATAGTTTCCTTTATACTGAAAGGTTTTATAATTAAAACCTTCAAGAAGCTATTAAGTAAAGCCACTAATTTCTAAGAGGAAACTTCTTAGCTGTCATTCTTAAAGAATCCAACTTCTTTAGAAACGAAGAAGTTAAAATCTTATAAAGTGTTATATAAAAAATTAAGGATAGTGTTTTGTAACATCCTAAATTAGGTAATGAATTTATTACATTTTAAATGAAATTTTATTTATATTATCAATAATAAATATAAGTAATATTAAATTACATAATTTATTTAAACATTTATCTGAATAGATGCTTAAAGGATTATTTTAAAATCAATTTTAAAGTGGGCCTATTCTCTTTTTCCCTTCATGTATGAAGATAAGTGCAGGCAGTTAGAAAAAAAAACCCATTAGAAAGTTGAAAAGGAGTTTTGAATTCGGTTTTGTGGGCCCACCTTCATTGTTATCCATTTTATTGGAATATACAAGAAAAAAAATTTTGATAGGATTTGTTTCACAAAAACAGAAACATTCCTTCCTCTATTAGAGTCTCACGCAAGCCAACAACAGATTTTTGAAAGAAATTCTTATAGACAGAAAAAGGCATAGTGTGCAAGAATAATTGTTGCTCTATTCAGTATAGTATGCTGTAAATAGACGGTGGTACATTACTGAAACTAGTAGGAAAAATCTGCACAGTGTTTTTTGAACACTATAGGAGTGGTGAAGGAAAATAGTAAAGTAAATCTATCACTAGTATATAGTCAAAAAGAATTCAAATGAAAGGATTTTTGTGGCAGTAAAAGAAATCAGCAGTGCAATTTATGATAAGGGTGCAAATAAGTTAGGAATCAGTGAATGAAGATTAAGAGAGAAAGTTTAAAGAAGGATGATTCATGGATCTATGCAAAGGAAAGGATACGAGGTAGAAAATTTGAGGAGTCATCTCTTCAAGAAGGTAATAATGCATTTATATTCAAATTTAAGAACTTTCATTTATAGGCATGAAGGTTAATTTTGAATGCATTAAAGTAAAAGGTTATTAAATTTGTTTAATGCATAGAAATGATTTTTAATTCAAGCTTCCAGGTATAAAAAACCATGAACAATATGAAATCAAGTAAGTATAAAAAAGATTTAGTATGTTAATCTAATTGTTTTCCTATTTGATACTATTTTGGAAAGATCCTAATATACATGCATATGGTATACATTTAAATTGTATATCAGTGATCACAACAATGATTATGAAAGAATGCAACAACTTAAGTATGACTTGAACATTGAAAAGCTTTGTAAATATCAATTGAAAAGTAAAGTTTGGCTACAATTGTAATTATAGGTGGGGCAAAAGGGACCCCAAGGGAAAAAGGGACCCCGGATAATATACTTGTATTACAGGAGGGGAAAAAGGGACCTCTAATAATATGATATTTGCATAGCTGATGGGGCATAAGGGACCCCTAAAGAGGCAAAAAAGACATCTATGTAATTCAATGGTTAGAATCCCAGGTTTACCTGGGCTCCATTAAAAAAAGTTATATAAGTGTAGCCAAATCTTTTATAGATTAAAATTATTATTCATTGTAGAATTCAGAAGAAGTAAAGTTGAAAGTTAAATATGAATTTATGATGATTTTAATGCTTAATTATTCTCAATTATTGTACTTTAAATGTTTTTTAATTTGTAAAACATATTGAGTCTCATAGCTCACAAGTATTTTTTTACTTGCTGTTATTACAAGAAAGTGAGATGAGAAGATCATAATAGATTAATTTGCAAGTTATTTCTTCTTTTATATTAATGTTATTTTTATTATTAAGTCTACACTTGAGGTTAGTAAACAATTCAAAGTTGTATGACTTTAGATTTTATTTATTTCCTTAGAGGCTCTGTAACTATGTCTTTATGGAAATATTAAATTATTAGATGCTTCTGTATGATGAGATGAATGATTACTATTATATGTTTTATAAGGACTTCCAAATATTTCAAAATCATCATATAATACAACATTGATTTATGAAAATGTTATGTTATTGTTAGTAATACTCCCTATATTGTTAGGAGAACTGTGGGGTGTTACATGTTTGCTATTGATATGGGAAAATAGTTGATGTAGATTAAAGAAAAAAAATATAAGTCGAGCTCCTTAGTATTAGATGTACAATAGTCCTTAAGGTGACCAACTATCTTGATCTCAACCTTATCTAACTTTAGAGCAGGAAAAGAACAAGTTCAAGTACTTTAGAAATAAAGTATATCAGTTTAAATAAGAGTCCATCAAGTAAATGTTCAAGAGTCTCATGAAGAAGCTAGGATTCAAACTCCCTGATCCCAAGAAAGCAAAAGAAGTCAGTAAAGCAGGGCAACCCAATTATTCTATGTATCATTAGATGTTATTCCATGAGTTGGAAGATTGTATAACTTTCAAAGAGTGGGTGGATAAAAACTATAAAGATGGGATAATTGTGATACCCAAAAAAAAATTATTGGATTCAAGTCAGGAATCTACTAAATGTATATTTGTTGAACCTTCTACATATTCTCCTTTTTTAAAACCTAATAATGGCTGGGTATAGCTTTATACTATTCTTCTAAAAGAACACTAAACAAATTATATCGTTCATATTTTTAGGAGCTCCTGAGAGTACAAAATCACATCCAGGTTGATTTGGTAGTTCCTGAGGAATAGAAGAATAACATTTCAACCAAAGAGCCTATGTAAGTGGGAGTTGATCAAGCTTCTTCAACTTTAAGAGAGGAAGAGAGAAATTTAGGATATCATAAATTATTTATTTTTACAAATGGTGAACATATTTATGTTAAAATAATAACTCTATATGATTTTTATTTCGTCCCTTCTGGGACATTGAAAGTAAGGAAAAAGGATTATGCTTATACCATATTTATTTCTGCTAACAAGTATCAGGATCAAAATATGAACATGCTAAAAATAATTCTCAAGGAATACCTAAAAATAATGTATATGAATAATTTCAATATTATTATAGAAGTGATTTAACTATACTTGATATATAAGGTGATCCTTTCAATATAGAATTACAAGCATCTGATTTAGATGGTCCACCGTAAGACAATAAGATGAGGATCGATGATAAATAATCAAAACCCAATAAATATCCTTCCTCTAAAGAAGTAGTGTAAGTCAACCTTCATAGTGGTAAAGCCTTACCACCACGAGTTATAACTACTAATAAATGGAATCAGGTTGTAGATAATCTAGATGTTTTCAACAAACCTCGATATGTTCAATAGCTAGAAGTAGAGAATTTATAGATTACAAAGGTGGATTATAATATTTTAGCGCTACTTAGAAAACTTCTTATATAACTAAAAATTTAGGATGCTCTAATTCTCTTTCAATAAATGAATAGAGCTTTAGTCAAAGATTTACTCAATCTAGAGATAGATATATATTGATCAGCCTGCATCAACACAGTCAGAAAAAGAAATTCTATTCTGTTATGAATCTGATTTCAGGATATAGAATTTTGATGATAGCAAACACTTTCATTTCTTTACAGCTACCTTACTTATTAACATATTAATTGAATAAGATTAAAACTGCAATTTGAACTAGCTCAAGATTGGATAGAATAGGTCTGAGTCTGTTTGTAAATCTTTTATCATTTCTTGAGTCAATTATAAACGATGTGGTTCCTGATGCTAAGTAACCTTGCACACACATACTTGGGAAAAATTGTGAATGATTTTAGAGTTTTCTATTTTTATTCACATCATCCGAGACGATCCAAATATAGTACTAGATGATCGGTTAAAAATAGAAATCTTAATTAGGGCATCTTGGTTAAGGAAGACATCATTAAGAACATCATCTCAAATGATACTATCATCATCTTGGATGATAGGCTCAAATCAGAAAGAATCAGCCATCATATCTATTAAGGACATTAGCATCATCTTGGATGTTAAAGCTGATTGTCCTACACTTAAGGCTCATCCTAAAAAGGAGAAGGGTGAGGAGAAACCCAAGTTAAAAAAGGATAAGAAGAGGTTCTAGAAGGAGTTATGGGCAGATTATGCATCAAACTCCTCTAAGACTGAAGCTGAAGGGGAGACAAAAATTTTATGCTTGATGGCAGATGATCATCTTGGCTAAAGTAATCAAGAAGAGGTATGTGAACTAACCTATGAGCAACTACTTGAAGTTTCTAAACAAATTCATGCATCATATAAGAAACATATGAAATCATATGCTAGCTTGAAATTGGTGTTTTTAAATTTGCAAATAGAGTATTAAATTTTAGGGAAGCATGTCCAATCCTCTTTTCACTCCAATAAGGACATTAACACCTCTAGACCTTTAGAAGTCCTTTATATGGATATGTTTGGACCCATTAGGACAACCAGCTTAGGGGGGAAAGTCTATGGTTTTGTGATTATCGATGACTACACAAGGTTTACTTGGATTATATTTCTATCACATAAGAATGAGTCTTTTGATGAGTTTAGATCCTTCTTCACTTGGATTCAAAAAAAGCTAGGATATGAGATCTTTATTATCCATAGTGACAATGGGGGAGAGTTTGAAAATGAGAGATTTGGAAATTTCTATGAGGATAAGGGATTAATCACAACTTATCATCTCCTAACACCCCTCAATAGAATGGGGTAGCTGAAACAAAGAATTGGACCTTAGTTAAAGCAGCTATATCCATGCTTGGTGAGTTTTCACTTCCAAAGTACTTTTGGGATGAAGCGGTAAACACAGCTTATAATGTGTTGAATAGGGTGAATGTTAGAGTCAAACTAGATAAGACACCCAAAGAAATCCTTAAGGGTAAGACACCCAATCTTTCCCACCTCTATGTCTTTTGTTGTAAGATTTTCATTCATAATAATGGGAAGTCACACTTCGGGAAATTTGACCCAAAATTTGATGAAGGAGTGTTCTTAGGATATTCAAGTATGGGAAAAATCCTTTAGGGTTTTTAATAAGAGGATTTTAGTGGTCGAGGAGACTACTCATGTAGTGTTTGATGAATCTGATCTTAAGAAGTCTAGAGTTGAGGATGATGATGAAGTTGAAATTTTGGAGAAGAAGGTAGAGCCCCAAAACATTGAAGTAGTAGGTGAGATTACCCAAGGAGTAGAAAATGCAAAGTTGGAGGAATAGGTTGAACCTACACGCAGCTTTCCTAAAGATTGGAGATATTCTTTGAGTCATCCTAAATAACTTATCATAGGAGACCTTTCTGAAGGTGTTAGGACTAGCCATGGACTTAGGAAGAAAGTGAACCACTCTACCTTTATCTCAAAGACTGAACCCACGAACATCAATCAAGCCCTTTCTACTGAGTTTTGGATCTTAGCCATGCAAGAGGAACTAAATCAATTTGTTAGGAATGATGTTTGGGAGCTTATAAAAAGACCAATGGGACAAAGTGTAGTTGAAATCAAATGGGTCTTTAACAATAAAATGAATGATTCAGATGTGGTTGTTAGGAATAAGGCCAGAATGGTGTCTAAGTGGTACAACAAAATAGAAGGGTTTAATTTTGAGGAAACCTTTGCCCCTGTAGCAATATTGGAAACCATTAGAGTGCAATTAGCCTTTTCCTATTATAAGGGATTTAAGGTTTTCCAAATGGATGTTAATAGTGCCTTTTTAAATGGGATAATAAAAGAGGATGTGTTTGTAGAGCAACCCCCAAGTTTTGAGGGCTCCTAATTTCCAAAATATATTTTAAAATTAAAAAAGCCCTTATATGGACTAAAGAAGACACCTAGAGCTTGGTATGTGAGGCTTAGCACATTTCTTACTAGAGAGGGAGTTTATTAAGGGGAATGTAGACACAACCCTTTTTCTAATGAAAGTAGGAGATGAATTACTCATTGTGAAATGAATAAAGTCAAGCCAATTAATACTCCCACATCCTCCAGTGTTTAGTTGGATAAAGACCCAAATGGAAAATCAATTGATCAAAAGAAGTACATAGGGATGATTGGATTTTAACTTTACTTAACTGGTAGCTGACTTGATATAATATTTAGTATTTTTCTCTGTACTAGATTTCAAGTTGATCATAAGGAATTCCACCTGAGTGTAGTTAAGAGAATTCTTATATATCTCTTAGGGACCCATAACTTAGGAATCTATTATCCTAGGCATAACACTTATTTTGAGATTATTAAATATTCTGATTCTAATTTTATAGGATGTAAGGTTGATAGAAAGAGCACTTTTGGGACTTTCCAATTCATAGGATAGTCTATAATCTCCTGGTCCAGTAGAAAGTAAAACTCTATTGCACTTTAGGATGTTGTGTAGCCCATGTCCTTTGGTTGAAACAGCAAGTTCTAGATTTAGGATTACCTATAAGCAAAATTTCGATTCTTTGTGACAACACTAGTGCCATCTGCATTTATAAAATTCCTATACAACATTCAAGGACAAACCACATAGATATAAGACATCACTTTATTAGAGATCATATGACCAAAAGAGACATTGAGTTACACCATATGGAAACTAAAAATCAATTGGCTGACATTTTTACTAAACCACTAGCCTTTGATACTTTCAGAACTTTAAAGACTAGATTGAGTGTGATTAACATAAATGAATGAACTTGATTCTTACTGATTTTTGATTTTTTTATTTGTTGTTTGTTATTTTTCTTTATGTAGTTTTTTCCTTGCTTATTTTCTTGTACTTTTCATTTATTTCTCTTATTTTTGTTTTTTAAAATTTGTGGTCAATATTTGACATCTCTAAATCAGCTAAAGGAAGAAGCACCATTTATTGTTTCCTTTTCTCTAACTTCCTTTATTAGTATAATTTTCTTTTCTAAACAAAAGTTTATCTCAAATTAATAATTGGACTTTGTAATTAAGATCTTTTCAATCTTGCTACAGTCATCTATCTTATATATAATGTTCAAAGTCATTATTTAACCTTCAAATTTTTTCGAAATCTTATCGTTGCATTGATCATATGATTTTTTATTCTATTTTGTGATTCATTCTTCCTTATATTAGAGAGTGAGTGTTTCTTCTCTAATATCTAGAAGATATTTTCACAACTGAAAATATTTAAGAATTTTGAAAAAGGAATATAACATGCAAAAAAATAAATGAAGAAAAAAAGTGGCCAACGATGTCAAAATCAAAAGAAGCGTAATGATGCAAAATTAAAAAAAATGGTTGCACAAAGTCTATCAAAAATCAAACGATGTGCAAAAGCACCAATTAATTTACAAGAGGCATAAAATGAGCCCCCTAAAAGGAAACTTTCTTCTCTTTCAAATTTTCTAAATCTTAGAAGAATTCATGTGTCACTTTATATTTTTCAAAGGCTTGATTTTAGAATTCATGATCGTGATTAATTACTTTGATATATTATTCTGTAAAATATTTTTCTAAAAACAAATTTTAAAAGGATCTCTTTTTTTCTTCCAATTATTTTTCTGATTTACATCTTTATTTTCAAATGATGATTTGCCCTGGAGGAAGTCCGAGGTAGGGCTAAAAGGATAGGTTGTTCTACCATTTTTTTAGATTTTGACAATGTTAACTCGTTGATTCGTACAAATTTTTAATCACATGGGGAATTGATAAAATTTAAACTTTAATTTTAGAAAAAAAAATGTTTGTTTTTTCTTTTTTTTGATGTTTTGTGTTTTTTTTTTCATATTTTACTTTTATCTTTTTTAGTTGATTTTTATGTTTTTGGCCCTTCGCTAATAATTTCTATCCATCCTTTGATCTTAAACTTTTTGTCACATTATCCCGTATGATATTCATATCTTCCTCGACAATCGGTTCAATTCATTATTGAAATTCCATCTAACGATTAATATGACTCTTCTGCTTCTGATGGTCCTAGACGATGTTGTAAATCTTTGCACAATTATTAGTAATCATTGCATACAATCCACCTGTTCATCCTGGATGACACACGTGGCAATGCATTTAAACCCTTTAAATTTTAAGCCGGTATGATCATTTATTAGTGATCGGCCCAGACGATCCACCTTTTCATCCTGGATGATAAACGTGGCAATGTTTTAAACATTTTAAATTCGGTCGGTACAATCCATTGTTGACCTCATTTTTATTTTGATTTGCCCTCGCGTGCATTTAATTGAGTTGATCGGGCCTCGTCAGACTCAATTTAATTCGAATCGGTGTTAATTTGAGTTTGATTTTTATTGAATTAGTTTGGTAGAGTCAAGTCGAGCCGCATTGAACCTAAATCAACTTAATTTAGGTTGAATTAAGTTTGATTTGAGCTCAAATATTAACCTAAGCCAACCCAATTTAATCTCAATTAAAATCTAAATAGCTTTCTAAATGATTTGAATCTCCATCCAAATTAAGAAAATGGCTCAACGGCTCTGATTCTTCCCAAAGCCCGATTATGCCATGTTTTGGTGACCCAGTCACATGCATGCCCATATAAGAGGAGGTTTAGATGGCTTTAGCTAGATCGAAAATACCCAACCCCTTTCTCGTGCTTCTTTTCACATGGAATTGAGTAGGATCTCTCTGGACTGGAGTGGAAAAGAGCTCCATCCTTGGTTTTGACTAGGGCATTTGCACTCCCATCAAGCTTTAGCTCGGCATTCGCAAAAGCCAGAGACAGAAGCCCCTTCCCTTCCATTCTTGCTCTGGTTCTCTCACCCTCTCTCGCTCTATGTGAACTACACGGTTCCAAGGGAACCGGAGTTCACTACTTCCTCTCTCTCAATCTTTGTGGTCTGGAGACACCAAAGGGAGTGAAACACACGCTCCCTCTTACTCTCAGTCTCTCTCTTTTCATGAAAGGATCTAGACGAAAGCTCCCTCTCATGCTCTTTATTTTCAAGCTAGATAAGGAAGCACAAGCTCCCTTTTGGTTCACACCCCACACTTCTTCTCTGACTCCCCTTATTTAGACCATATCTGGCGCTGAAGCCCCACCCTTGTGCAAGGAACCGAAGCCCCCTTCGTTCTCCTCTATTCGGACCGAACCCGACGACCTGGCTCCGTCTCTCCGGCCGAGCCCAAATTCTCGCCGCCTACTCTTCCTTTGATTGATCTGGATTTGATGAACTTTGTCTTTGCTGAACTCTATGCCAGCTTTCTTCCACTTGTAATATGGGCTTCTCCTCCCCTTCCACTTTCTTCTTTTATCTCCTTCTCAACTCCTTATGGACTTCCATCTCTTGTTTTTTCTCATTGGTTTTGAAGCCAAGTTGTTGTGTTAATTTTATGATTATCTCTACATTGGTAAAGTAATTCCAAGCATATATTTTTATGAACTTGATGAGGTATCCTTCTCAAGTTTTGTTGCTTGATTTTATTATATTATTTGGTTACTAGTTGATGAGTAATATTATATCATGGCTTGGTTTCACTATGTTCACTTGGTTATTGGATGAAATATGACTATTGGAAGAACTTTAATTGTTAGTTGGTCATTTTTGGTTCTTACTCCCTCTTAATGATGAAGTATTAAAAACAACATTGTTTAAATTCCTTACAAAAAAAAAAAAAAAAAGAATCTGATGAATGGGATTTCCTCTAGTCTTCTTTTCTATATTCATACATATGTGTTTTCGTTTGAGATGATTATCACTTGAATCATGAAGGAACTTGTGTAGATTGGTTGGGTGTGACCATTATGTTGGCTTGTTTTATGTGACCTTGTGAGTATTGCACACCAAATGTTTGGTGAAATGGCATTAAAAGAAAGTCGTAACTATTTTGCTCATATTGAGGTTTTATGCGATAGTCTTCCACACATGGATGTTTTTTCCCCAAAATCTTTAGTTAGAGGTTAAAAAAAAATCTGAGAACTAATTTTTTTTTAATGAAATATGTGAGAGTGTAGGTCTTCCTTTTATGAAATATTTCTTTTATTTAAAGCTTATAAATGGGTTATGTATCCTTCAAAGTTTGTGAGGTCCTCTTGCTTAAAACATGAAGCTTGGTGTATAAAACTCACATATGTTTATAATACATAATATGTTATTAGAATATTTTATGTGTAATTTGTGAAAGACCGTGACGATCCATGTTATTCTTTATAAAACATGTAAATATATGCATACGAGATGTTGGGTGAAATGTCATTGGAAGAGATTTGTGATGTTTCAGTTCAAGTTGAAGCTTTATATTGGTAGTATGTCATAAAGTGCATGGTTAAATAAGGGTTTTGTGCTTTCAAATCAAACATTTTCATGAGCATAAATTGTTTGGTTGGAGGGACTCCAATTCCATTTGATATTTCTTTTATATACTTGTTGCATTCTACTCTTGCCTCCATTGTATTGGGAATACCTCGTTGTTGTAAATTTATCTCTTTTGGTGATGGCATGATAGTTTGGAGACAATCAAGAATTCCTGAGCACTTGTAGTTAATCCATGGAAGTGAAAATTTGTTGGAGAGTATTTTCTTTTACAGTAGCAAATATTCATAAGTTTTTTTATGAAATATTTTGAAGAGGTGTTGGATACTTTTCATGTACTTTAAATATGAGTTTCACATAAGCCCAAATTATATTTTGTATGTTGTTTAAGTCATGCTTAGTTATAAAGAGTTGGTATATTTTGAGATACCTTTATATTTGTCTTAAATTTAGATTCTTCTCTATCTCTTTTATCTTAATTCGAAGGCTGTGTTGGCAATTATGATTTGAAAATATCTATACATCTCATGCCTTGAAGTTTTATGCATATTCGTGCATATAAAGTTAGGTGACTATGCTAGTGGTTTTCTCTGGAATTTTATGTGAGAAAGTAAGTTACTGTTTTTATTTCCCCCTCATGGATCTTGATGAAACTTTTTTGGAATACAATGTCGATTATGTGCTTATTTGACATATGTATGGGAGCTTTGGGAATTTATTTTAAAGAAAGTTAGCATGGTTGGGCTAAAGATATTTTTTTGACATTGTTGTTGACATGAATCATGAAAAAGGAAATCTTTTTGGCGAGCTTTAAAAGTCATAGGAAAGCATTTTGTGTTGGAAAACGTTCAAGGTGCTTTTGAGCTTTTATGAATTTGGAATTTTTTTTAACTTGTTTGAATTTTATATGAAAATCTTGTTGGCAATCATATTGGGATGTTTTCTCGAACTTGGGAAAGAATGAGATTACTTTGCTTCTCTTAGTTTCATTTGTGGTGATAATGTTGGTATGAGTCTATGTGGTTTCTTCATTCACCTCTAGTAGCACTGAATATTCATAGGAATACTTTGAGTTATTCATAACGAAATTTGGGGTCTCTTTATAAAATGTTGTCACATGCATCTATAGTCTTTTTGCAACGAAAATTTATAGGAGATGTTTTTTTTTTCTCCTTACGGAAGTGGAAATTTGGTTGGAAAATGATCATGTATTTCATGAACTCATAGTGGTTTTGCTTATGGTTGGGAGATGTGCATAGTTATGAAAAGTTGATAGATGATGAAATACTTCCATGTCTTCCAAAAACTTGTCCCTTCTCTATTCGATTGAGTTTATGCAAAGGATAATATTGGTGAGTGTGTTGAATGGTTGGAATATTCTGTCAAAATGTGGGAAGAACATATTTGCATCAAATCTTTCTTCTTATGAATGCATTTTAGTCAAGTTTACAAAATCAACTAAGCCGATTGTTTATCGCCTGATTTAGAGGAATGTTATTTTGATTCTTATCCTTGAGTGTGTATGATTTTATTATAAAGATTTTGATAGAAGGGTGAGATGTGATTCAGCATGTGCTTTATGGTTTATTTGTGAGCTTCACTTGATTTAATAAGAGCTTGGCATGCTTCATGAAGTCACTTTCTTTTAGTTTTGGAATGAATTGTGAGCATTATATTGGAAAGTCTTATGAATAATTTCATAATGAAAGTTTTACAAATTTCTTCATATGGGATTAGTTTTACGGGCCGCTTTATATTTAAAGGTTTTACAAGTGTTTTATGACGAAAAGTGTTGTGAAACTTTCTTATTGGAAGGTTTTAATAAATTCATCCCACGCTAAATATAAGAGCACTCAATTGTTTTGTGTTGGAACGAGTTCGGGTTGATTGTTTGTGTAGGAATTTTATGTCTCGTCTGATTTGGAAGTTTTTCATATGATATTTTGGGATCAAAAATTTTATAGATGTCTTTGTGTTGGTGAGTTCGTTATATCTTTTTGAAACAAAATAATTATTCATATGTGAGTTGTTTTTCTTCTCTTTGTGTTTGCTTCTAGAGTTGGACTTGGATAAATGTGGAGTGAAAGTTTTTTTGAGTCTTAGTTTTTGGAGCTTGTTTCCAATTTTTCACTTTGAGTTTTATTTAGAGAATAGTATCGGTAATTGAGGTAGATTTTTCCAGTTCTTTGTTTGGAATGTAGGAACAGTGAAGGGCATAAAAACAACTCCTTAGCTCCTATTTATATTATATTGAATTGAGGTGAAGGGAATTTTTTAGGCTTGCTTAACTTCAAAGAGGTATGCCCAAAAATAAGATGCCTACATTCCTTTATTATTTTATTTTCTTCATTCTTTCCATTCTTTTTGGCATTTTGTAGTATTCCTCTTTAGTTCTTGTCTTTATACTACTTTTTTACTTATTATCTTATTTTATTCATAGATCCCTGAGCTTATTGATATACGTGCGAATGTTTTAAGGGGTTAGTAATGAAACTTCCTTTGTACCATAACTTTAGTGACACTTATGGATAAAAATTAAGGTCCGAGTCTTAGATAATATAGATTTAGGATGCATTCTCCTTATAGGATAGATACATCAAAACAAAAACTTAGTGACACATTTTTCTAGGTTTAGTGCTCTTTAATCTACTAATAATCAACCAATCAATCATAATATAACTCCTAAAAATGTATTAAAATTACTTAATTCTTAATTAAATTATACTTAATATATATATAATCATTAAATTGCAAACCTAAAATACAACACCTAAATCAAATTCAACAAATCTAATAATCAACTTCTAAACAACTTCAAGTTTAAAATATGTAGATTAAATTAGGAGAGCAAACCTAAACTAAAACTCATAAAGATAAAAAACTTCTAAAATTTAAAACCAAACTAAACCTTAACCAAGTCTTTTAAAATCAATCAACAAACCCCTTAATATATAATAACCTCTCCAAAGATGAAGTTTATTGGATAGACAACTCCGGGCTATAGGGCTAAGTGTCCTAAGGAGGCCTGGATACTCGAGTGTGGTGGCACAACACCACGAATGGACTCAATAGAGTGTTAAAACTTTAAAATTAATTGATTATTAATGATTTAAATGAAACTGTAATTGATAATAAATCATTTAATTATTCTTTATTTTTAATTTATAACTAACTGAACTAATCCAACAAAATTTGTTAATACTTGGTAACCCAGGCCTATGAGGCTATTAAGTTAGCTCCAATAGGGTAAAATAAACCTCACGGCCTTGGTGAGAAACAAAGGCGATAATCAACTAAACACTAAAATAAAATTCTTAAAATCAATCTTAAGACATTAATATTTAAATTCAAACTAAAATTTCTCTTTTGGCCTTTAACAAGTCAAAATGCAAGCAATCTTAACTAAATCGATATACATAGGACATACCCAAAACCATACAACCTGTTACACACATGTAGACTTGTTTTTTAGGACACGACTTCTTTCTCTAGGTATGGCCGGTGTTTTGTTTTATTATTCAATATCAATTATTCTTTCCAAATTAGAGAGCTACCACATTTTTTTATTTTCTAGGAATAATATACACTTCTTTTATAAATGATAATATTAAATTTCTTGTCAGTTATATTTTTATTTCTCTGCATTTTTTTTCTGAATGACATCTACGCTCACATGCATGTCTCTCTTTTATCTTATCTTGTGACATACATTGGGTCTAGCATGGTTGAGAATCAAATGAGATCATTTGCTTAGTCACTTTTGAGTGGTCGCACCACGGTCAGGTATAATCCCTGCAACTTGTAAATAAAACTCCTAATTATATATCGAAACTACTACACATCACACAGTTCTTGTTAATAGCTTAGTTTAATATATATATTCTTGCATGTTTAGGTAGTTGGCCATAGGTTAGTGCATTAAAAAAGCTTTGGCCCTATAGGCCAAAGCTTGCCCGCTTTTGTGTGCCCTAGAGACCCTTATGGTACCTTAGGCCTGTAGTGTAGGCCCACCCATTTGTGTTATATGCATTGTATTTTTTTCCACACAAAGTGGACACCACTAGGATGTTTTAGTTTCTTTCGATTTTGGGTATGATACCCCCCCCCCCCACCTTTTGTGATCCTTAGAGACCATTATGGTCATTTTGTAGTGTAGGCAACCTATTTGTGCCATGGGCATCATTATTTTTCCATATGAAGTGGGCACCGTTATGATTGTTTTCTATTATGATATGATGTGGGTACCTTGCTTGAAGGATATCCTTGGTGTGTTTATTTATTTTTTCTGTACTCTAGATGTCATGTATGCATTTTTATACACTTTGCTTCATAGTTCACCTTACTTACATACATGCATTACATTAGCATTGATTAAATGAAAATGTCATTTTATCTTCTAGTAGACATAAGGATACATTTACTTATGCATCTGTTTCATGCATTATATATGGCACTAGGTATATTCTTTTGCGTATTACATAGTCCCTAATTTAAACCTTTTGAATTATAAATCCTTTATTCCTTAGGATAGAGCTTTCCTATCTTGTATACTTATAGGATGATTGGTTATGCTTAGGATGTTAGCTAGCAGCTCACTCCAGGAAAGCATGTCCCGATTGTAAACTCCTCAATGTGTCTCTTTCCGCTTCTGATGGGTTTTGAACCCATCATTTCTTCTAGGATAGTGAATTCTATCTTTGATCTTTTAAACTCAATGTTTTAATCATATATGTATTCATTTAATAAAAAGTTTAATCATCACTAAGGATAAAGAGAATAGTTTATCCTCTTTGGAATAGAACTTAGAAACTTTCTCTGTGCATCAAATTAAGAAGAGAATAATACACCGTCCTTAATCAAGAGTTTTTCTAGGTCAAGGCCTAGAATGTAATTAACCACGGGGGCTTGCGCCTATGGGAGGTAGATCCCCATATCAAATAAACCCCATTCGAGCTGATGTATCAAATGGAGGAAATCTCATGATGTTTTGGGTTATATATATTATTATCCATCGATGTGTGTAGGAGAAAGCCGCTATCCTCCATGGCTATTCATATATATAACTCTGTATGCTCTTGCAATGGCCTGCTTGCGTAGAGTGTAATGGCCTATAATCATTTTGTCCTATGGGATAGTGTGGTCGTACTCTTTACATTCTGTTCCTCACGAGCAGAATCCTTTTGGAGACCTACAGTTTTTTGAAGACTATAGTGGGATAGGTTTCTCTCTCTATCTTTGGATATTATATAATTCACTTCTATTGGTATTCCTAGTTTTGTGCCTAATTTGAGTTCCTCTTTTCAACTCTACTCTCTTCTCTTCATCCTTAATGAATGTTGGATCTTTTTAATGTATAAAGATTTAATTAAAATTTTGAGTTTATTATTTTTTCTTTTTTGAGAGAATGCAAAAT
Source organism: Dendrobium huoshanense (assembly GCA_016618105.1). Taxonomy (NCBI): domain Eukaryota; kingdom Viridiplantae; phylum Streptophyta; class Magnoliopsida; order Asparagales; family Orchidaceae; genus Dendrobium; species Dendrobium huoshanense. The sequence continues at coordinate 45,417,256 of CM028352.1, read as the reverse complement.
TTGCATTAAAATGGAGAAAATAAGCTATTACAAACTAGGAAGTAAAAACAAATAGATCCTTGATCAAGAGAAAAAGGATCCTTATTAATAGCATGTTTGTTTAAATAAACCATATTATAATTGAAATGAAACCCACTATTTCCTTTTTTAAAACCGTTGAGATGCAAGGGATACCAAATTTTGAAACAACCCAAAGGTTGATTAGTATCCCAGAGTTCCCATCCGGTTAAAAAATAGGATGTATTAACGATCCCATTAGCAAATATAATAGATTTAAAAAACAAATATTGAACTAAAAAAAGAATACTAAGATAGAAAATCAAAAGAAAAATACATAAAATCCAAGACAAACTTAAAAGACCTAAGAGTAGCATTCATAGATGTTTTAGATGTCTCTTTAATCTTCCACTGATGTATTCTGAAGTTATAGGGAAAGAAAAAACTTTGAACAGCTATTCAAACCACTGGTATTTCTTCAATATACTGATTGCTTTGAATATACCAGCTATCATATTACTGAGATGTTTTAGAAGAACCTTTGAAGTAGTTCTTCAATCTGAAATCAGAATTCCCTCTTCTATTTTGTTCTTTCACCAGTCCTAGTGCTTGAAGTTCTTTGAATAACTTGTGTCTTGAACCAGAAGAGCCAAGTTCCAAAGTAGAGGAACCTTTATTCTTCATAATTGCAGTTTTTTTGAATCTTAAACTGATAGATGAAGAAGGAGAAATTGTTCCTGAATAACTATCTCTTGAACCAACTACATTAATATCTATTTTTCATAATCCTAGCTATTTTTGAAGGAGTCATATCAGAAATCTGTTCCTTCTCCATTTCAGCCTCTAAAGCTTGTGGAATTTTGAAATTGAAAGCTTTGTTTGTTGGAGAGAAAGCCAGCTCAACAACCTTTGAATTGGTCAAATTATCAACAGAATTATTAACAGCAATTATAGATAATGGAAAATAAGCTTTTATTACATTTTCTGTACATTCAAATTTTGACGTTTGAATTTCCAGATTTTTAGCAAATTCGGTTACAATTTGACTTGGCTCTACTAACAAACCGTCCACCATATTATCCACATCATCTACAGCTTTAAATGAATTTGCTACATTGACTGGATTCCGAGAATCAAGCTGGGATGATCTCAAATTTGAATTCTGGATAACCGTCACTTCTCCTTCTTCCATGAATTCAGCAGCTTCCTGATTTTGGCTTTTGAATCCTGCAATTTTCATTGGATCGGATACTACTTCAAGCTTGTTCCCATCTACCAATGGTTGAATAATATTTCCTTGTTCAACAAGAACAAAATATTTATTTGTATAAACTGATCCAGATTTTTTTTCTGAAAAAACCTTTGTTTTAAAACTATTTCTCACAAGAAATTTTTTTTTTTAACTTAACTTGCATCCAAGGACCATAAATATTATCATTATGGTTTTGAGGTGGAAGGGATTTCTTCAACATTAGGACAAACTAAATCTAAATGCCTATTCTTCCACATTTGAAACAAAGAGATGATAGATTTTCGTATTCAAACTTTTCAAAAAATCTACCATTCAATCCTTCTACCCAAATACCGGCAGGGAGTTTGGATTTCAAATTAACTCTATTGCATGCTCTAGCAAATTCTCTCCTCCCCCAGCTAAACATGTTACCATCCAGAAGTAACAGGGTACCAATTCTAGAGACAATTCTATAGATATTGGACTCATCCCAACAGTGAAGGGGGTAAGTGAGGAAGACGAACCCAAATCGGAGATTAAACACCTTCCAATGATTTTGGTGAAAAAATTGGAGATCACATGTCTAACCCAACTATAAAACCCCCTACAAACCATGGACCACCATTAAGAACTTCTTCCATGGCTTTATGAGATTGAAAGGAACAAAGTAGCCAATCTAGACCGAGCAAAGTTATGTGAATTTTTCCAAATTTCTCCCATTGTTTTCTTAATTCAATGGCACATTTTGAGAAAGGAACATCTTTACCAAGAATTTTAACAACCAAAGATTTATTCAAAACTTGAATATTAGCTCTTTCTTTATCCAAATCCAGTTTAACAACATTTGAATCTTCCATCTCTTCTTGATTTTTAATCCAATTAATTTTAATGTGTGGTTTATTGATCCACACATTAGAATTCTCAATATTAGAAGAAGTAATTGGATTACAGATAATGACATTATCCTTGTCAATTACCTTGTCATTCTTCAAGATATCAACAAAACTTTACCTTGAAGAAGAAGCTTCCTTGTCATTTGCTCCATAAATAAAACAAAATAAAGGGGATTTTGGTAACTTGATAGAAAATGACATTACCTCTTCCCCTTTACTCAAATCCGGCAAAAGCTTGTTTTTGGCCAACAAACCTCTCTCTTTGATAACAAGAGGAGATTCTAAAACTAGAAAATTGAGAGGGGAGATGCGTTTGAATGAGAGTCTACCTTTTGAATCCAAAATAATTGGATTCACGGTAGATACAATAGAGTTGGTGTTCCGGTCATCCATAGATAACCATCCACCTTCTACTTTCTCCTCTCCTTAGCACACAAATCTTCAAAGTCTTTTCCAAATCCTTCCTTGAAATGTGGAGCTTCTCTCTCTTCCTTGGCAAAAACCTTTCCATTCTCCTAACCTAAGTTTATTAGATCTGTGTTTTTAATTCTCAAATTCACATTCTGATCAATCTATTTCAAGTCAATCTTATTCAAATCAAAATTTCAATATCAATTAATTCCTAGTTGGAATTCTTTTAGACTTAATCTCAATTTTTATCATTTCAAATGATATTCCATATTCTATCTTTGATTGCATTATTCATATACTTGGCATAAACTTATTTTTTCCATCATCTCCCTTATTTAAACTCTTTTGGATTGGGTCTTGATTCTTATCAGTCCAAATAGAAATTCAAATGCTATTTTCAATGGAAGGGTTCAAAAAATTGACATATGCAAAAATTAAAAAAAAAAATAACTTAAGAGAGGTTTTAGAGCTTAAAATATAAAATAAGCTTTTGAGGGAATTTTCTTTAGAGAGTATGTGACTTATTTCTCATAATGAAAATTTACATCTATTTTATTTAAAAAATGAAGTAAGTGTTGGTTGACTCATTTAAACACTTAAAGAAAGAAAATTCAAGATGATCCATAAAAAAAAGGGTATGTCCTCTCCCTCCCATCCCTTGTGTGGGATAATTCTATTTTTTAATTAAAATCTTTGACAAATCGGAATTAGACTTATAAATAAAAAGTTTCTCCTTTATCTTACAACATTCTATCTCATAGGCATCTTCTTCATACTTATGAATTTACGTCATAATCTTCTCAATCAGGTTGTTCATTCTTATCATACGATTTGGTTTGTTTTATGATTTTTTCTTCCTTGCATAAGAGAGTGAGTTTTCTTCTCTTATGTTTGGAAGATAATTTGACAACTGAGAAAGTCTTCTTTTAGAAATTTAGAAAGGAAGAAAATTACAATAAAATAAAAGGAGGCATAATGTTTGCCAAAATTCTTAAAAGGGGCACAAAGTGACCCCAAAATGAAAGATGCACAAAGTTTATCAAAATCAAAAGATGCGCAAAGAGTGCCAAAAAAATAGAGGAGCAATATTCGCCAAAATTATTAAAAGGGGCTCCAATTGAACTCAAAATGAATAAGTAAATGACATCCCTTTCTTGTAAATCTTTAAATCTCATAAAATGTAAGTCATTTGATTTGTTTGATACTTGAGTTTAAAAATTATGATGTTTTGACCATTAAAAGTCTCAAAAGAAATAATAATTTATATGGCTTGAGAATTATTTTTTAAAGACAACAATATAATTTAAAATCGAATCCTTTTAAGTATGTTTTTAGTGTTACATTAAGAAATTTTTTGTGTTTCATGGTTTGACACCATAGAATTGAAATTGATTCAAATAAAATTAAAACAATAATAAAATGCCTCCACCTAAAAGTTTTACTTATTTGAGATCTTTCCATGGTAAATTAGCATTACTTAAGAAATTTGTATTGAATTTGTTAGGCAAATGTGAGCCGTTTGCAGCATTGTGCAAGAAAGGCGCTCTATTTCGTTATGATTACAATTACTATAAATCTTTTGAAAATATAAAGTAGTATTTTGGAAACCCTCTTATGCTTATAGCTCCTATACCAGGAAAGTCATTAATCCTACATACAACAGCCTTAAGGGAATCTCTTGGAGCCTTATTAGCTCAATCTAATGAGGAAGGAAAAGATAACATATTGTACTATCTGTGTAGAAATTTACTTTCTAATTAAATAAATTATCCTCGATTAAGAAGCATTATTTAGCCATGATATTCACTGCTCCGAAGTTGAGGCACTATATGCTTTCTCACAAAGTAAATTTGATAACCAAAATAAACCCACTTAAGTATTTGATGACTTGATCAATGCAATCAGGAAGGTTAGCTTGTTGATCGATGATTCTATCACAATTTGATATTACATTCACTCGTCTACGAGCAGTGAAAGGAAAAGCTATAAAAGATTTCCTACCATCTTATTCAGTGCTGGATGATTGCTTGATAAATGAGAAACTACCAAATAAACTAATCAAAAAATTCAAATCGAATGAGAAGTCTATCTATGAATTCTTTTTGACGGTTCAACTTCCATTATTGTGATTAATAAGGTAGCTAGAAATTACATAGTATTGAAAGAAACTTTGATTCTTTATCATTAGTATACGATGCATTTGTTGGAACAGATCCCAAATGTGACGTTATATAGAATTTCCTATTGAATGAATTCTATATAAGATATTCTCATTAGCAAACGCTCCAACATATTTTGAGAAAGATTCAATTCTGACAGAAGTGCCAGGATGACAAGTTCTTTACCTTATAGACTTTAAATATATAGACAGAAAATATCCAGTTGATGTAAAAATTATTTTAGAAGTAGATGACAAAGTATTGGATTAAAGAAAACCTTTCATCAAATACTTGAAAGAAAACAAGCTCCCTCATGATAAATCAAAGGCGGATAAAATTAATAGATGATCATTGTCATATGCCTTGATTAACAACACCTTGTAAAGAAGGCATTCGATCATATGTGGCTATAGTATCTAAGAAAATTAGAAGCATGGAATATCATGGGATATTAGTTTCCATCAATGATAGATGACTATATTATATCATAGGTCATTTTCATCAATTTCATGTACATGGTGTAGTTCTACATCAAATACCAAATATCCTACATCCAACAATCATCTGCTGGCCTTTTAAAACATGGGGTATGGATATCATCGATCTGACAAATCCTCTATCCTCCAAAGGTCATAGATTTATAATAATAGCTATAGATAACTTCTGAAAGTAGACATAAGAGATTCCTTCGAAAGAAGTCCAAGCTCATCACAATCTAAAATTCCTTAAGGAGAGTTTACTATTATATATATATATATATATATATATATATATATATATATATATATATATATATATATATATATATATATATATATATATATAATATATATATATATGTGTGTGGTGTGTGTGTGTGTGTGTGTGTGTGTGTGTGTGTGTGTGTATAACAAAAAAAAATTTAAAGCAACATAGCTATCTCCACCGAGCCCACCTCAAAAAGATTATTCCCAAACAAAGCATTTATTTGTTCAAACTAAGACAACTGCACATTGATTCCTTTAAAAGGATCGATAGAAACGATAAAAAAAATGAGACAATCGCTCAACCCGCGCTTTCAACTTTGACATTGTTGTTCGACTTCGTTGCTTCACTGAGGCATCTAATGTTTGCCCTTCATCTCCTCTTTTTGTCCTTATTGTTCAGCTCCATTACTTCTCCAGAGGTGTAGAGATTGCACGCGCCACTCCTTCGGTTCCCTCGTAGCTGTTTGGCTTCGTTACTCATAAGAGGCAGAGATTGCACGCATCGCATCTACTGTTCCTTTATTTCTATCCGAATTCATTGCTTCACAGAGATCGGATGAGTCGCTCCTCAGCTCCATCAATGTCATCCGACTTCTCCTTTGTAGGAGGAATAAAGGTTGCACGGGTTACTTCTAGGGCGCCTCTATGGTTTTCCAAATTTTCTCCTTCGATGATTTTCCCTTCCTTTCGGATCAGAAGAGATGACATTTTGATCAAAAGAAACAGTGAGAGTTCACTGATTGTGAAGGTAACTTTCTACCCTTCGCACACTGCTTTAACCAAAACCCATAAATTTGTTGAACGAAGGGATTTATCCATTATTGGGGTTAACGTGTGCACAAAATTTATTTGGCTGAATTGAGTGAGGTGTAGAGAGATTGCATAGTGGCATCTTTAGTTATTGTTATTTTTTGACTCGATCTACTCCTTCTCCGACCAGATCCAAATACACAAACAAACTAAATAATATATACATAATTATTGCATAGTGGCATCTTTATATATATATATATATATATATATATATAAAATAATGTTGCACCCATGTCCTATAGTTTAGGTTGTAAGACCCACCAATAGGCTACTTCTAAGTGAAGTTGCGAGTCCGATGGGTTAGGAAAAATTTTTAAAATGAAGTACATCATTCCTAACAATCCTAAAAATAACAAGAAAAATTTCAAAGGGAAGTCGTAAGATCTAACCCAAATCCAATTAAAAACTAAATTTAAACTCGTGGGCATCCTAGTTTGTAGGATTAGGTTGTAAGGCCCACCAATGGGAAACTTCTAAGTGAAGTCATAAGACCCATGTTTTAAGGACAATTGTTAAATAAATAGCAATGATCTAAAACTCTAAATAATATAATTCAAACTAATGGGCATCTTAGTCTAAAGGAATAAGTTGTAAGACCCGCTTTTTAAGGCAACTTCCTAAGGGAAATCATAAACCATACCTAAATAATTAAAACTAAAATCCACATCAAACTAATTTAGTCTACTCGGGATCCCTTAGAGGAGGTAACTCATGGCTGCTAATTAGATTCTCTGGACACTATGATCAATGATTGTTAGTGTTTGAAGACTGAAATCTTTGGTGTACACGTGATGACAAAACCATGGATTCTTGATCGATTTTACCTCAATTTTTTCACTATTGAGACTAAATATATCTAAAATTTTATCATTCTTAATCGAGAGTTCTCTCTTATGTGTTAAGAGAGGTAATTAGCTATGAGTGCTTGCGCTCATAGGAAGTAAGGACCCAATATCTAATTAAACCCTAACACTACCCTCTAGGAAATCTAGTAAATTAAAATATGACTTAAGGGAAATGGAATATCACGGCTGCTAAGTCGGATTCATGCATTCATGCCATTTTTCTTGAGCCAACATTCCTATGTTATATTTGATTAGAAAAATAAATTGTAGTTTCTCTTTTTAAATTTATAGTAAGCTTTAATCTATCTTTAGGGATGGTATAATGTTAAGCTATGCGTATTTGAATAAAAGAAATCATTAAATATATTTGAAAGCAAATCAGTGGATAGCATAAATATTCATTTAAATTTTTTGTCCATATTCCTCTCTCTATATCTCCCTTTCTCTCTCGCTCCCTTAATTTCTCTCTCTATCCAAAAATTCAATTTCACTCTCCCTCCCTCCCTCTCTCTTTGTACCTCACACACACATATCTATTACTCCTCTACATTTCTCTGTCCCTCCCTCTCTCACTCTCTCATCCACTTTCTCACTTCTTGCTAACTCATGCTTTATCACATTTTATCTCTCCCTCTCTCTTAACTCTCTCATCCACTTTCTCTCTGCTTCTAAAATTCAGCTCCCCCTCTCTCCTTATATGAATCTTACTCTATCTCATACACTCCCTCTCTCACTCTCACTCTATCCATCTCTCTATCTCTGTCTCTATCCCTTGCTTTGTCACCCTCTCTCTCTCTCTAAAAATCTATCTACAACAATATATTTCTCCCTCCTCACACACACATGCACAGGCACTATCTCTTTCTTTCTCTTTATCACTCTCTCTTCTTCTCTCACTTTCACATTAGTCTCTCATGATCATCTCTATTTGTCTATCTATCAGTCATTATCCCACTCTCACTCTAGCTTCTAACCCTCACTCAGTCTCACTTATTCTCTCTCTTCTCTCTTCCTCTCTCCCTCCCTCTCTTCCATGTCAACCAATCTTTTGTTTGTTTCTCTCTCTCTCTCTCTCTCTCTCTCTCTCTCTCTCTCTCTCCCTCCCTATCTCTCTCTCTCTCCATCCTAATCTCTCTGTATCCCTCTCCCTCTCTCAGATAATCCCGCTTAATTACTCTCTGTCTCTCACTCTCTACCCCTCTATCTCTATTACTCACTCTCCCTCTCACTCTCACTTCCTCTCTCCCTATATATATCTCCCACACCCTCTTTCATGCTCTCTTTATGTTTATATTTCTCTCTCTACTCTCTCTAAAACTTAAATTATAATCACCCTTAGATATTAAATAAAATAAAATTAGAAAATTAAACCTAAATCCTAATAGGTTGACACCCATACAGCCTAAGTTGCACTTTAGATAATTTATTAGGGCATGAACTCTAGCTTTAGTTTAGGTTTTTACTACTTAATCTACCTTTCTAAAATGCAAAAAACAAATTTCTATCTTTAGGGGTTGTGTGCTATTTGTTATGACTGGATGTGATGTACTCAATGATACTTTTGTTACTCTTTGATGTGCTCTATAATGGGCATTTAGATCTTTTTAGGTTTTGAGCAATCTGGAGGTTTTTTCTAATTAGAAGTTTTTAGATGTGGATGCATATGCAAGGCAAATATTAAAGAGGGGTTAAATTTAATTAAAATTTAAGCAAATTCAATTTTTTTAGGTCTCTTATTTGTTAGTTCCCTTAATTATTAAAAGCATGGTCAAGATTACAAGTTCTTCAAAAATGAGCAAAATACTTATATGGTGTGATGTGTTTTAAAATTATTCTATAATTTTTTTTACTAACCTATACGGAGTATAGAATCATTTTATTTTTTAATGTAGTTCATTATAAGAGTTGTGAAAGTTTAAAAATTAGGTATTTTCTCCAAAGAAAAGGATTAAGAAACTAAAGGAAGATAATTTTCTTCATTGGATGTTCATTACATTTGAAAGCCCTATTGGAGGAATGAAAATAAAGCTTGAAGAGAAGAATTAAAAAATACAAAATGCCTCATTTTTTTAAAGACCTGCATCATTTCATAAAATAAAAAAAAAATTATGTTGTTGTTGGTTAAGCCTGATCATCTTTACTTTTTTTATAGAAATTGGGTTGTATTAAGTGACACTTGCCACATGGTCTTCAGACTTTAATTTATATTATTATTTTTATTAATTTTTGAGTGAATGCATATTTATATTGATGGAACACTAAAAAGACATGTTTTTTCTTGGTATTTTTCTTGCATGTGCTTTTGTTTAGATTCGCTAGTCTCTTAGGAAATAATTTTTTTTA